>CM076577.1:193022409-193604647 GCA_034641835.2 Pinus albicaulis
TGGAAATCTTTCGTTGAGATTGAGATAGGAAAGAAGTTGAAGTGTCTCGGATCAGACAATGGAGGTGAATATTGTAGTAAAGAGTTTGATAGGTACTGTTCAGAGCATGTAATTTGTAGAGAGAAGACAGTTCCAAGAACACCACAAGAAAATGGTGTCTCAGAAAGGATGAACAGAACAATCATGGAGCGTGCAAGGTGCATGAGATTGCATGCAGGATTTCCTTTACAATTTTGGGCAGATGTTGTAGATACTACTGTTTATCTAATAAACAGAAGGGCTTCAAGTTCCTTGGATGGTGGTATTCTAGAGGAAGAATGGACAGGAAAAAAGGTAAACTACTCTTTTTTAAAGCCTTTTGGTTGTGAGGCCTTTGTCCATATTAATAAAGAAAATAGAACAAAGCTTGAGGAAAAATCAAAGAAATGTACCTTTATTGGATATGGTGCTAATGATTTTGGTTATCTCTTATATGATTATGAAAATCACAAAATTATTAGGAGCAGAGATGTAATATTCAATGAAAAGGTCTTGTATAAGAATCAGTTGCAGGAAAAGAAACAGGAAAAAGAAAGCAAGGAATACGCGGTTCTTGATGAGATATCTGAAAAAGTAAAGGTGCCTGAAAATAATAATAATCAACCACCACAACAGCAATAGGCACCTCAAACACCTGAAAGTGGTGTTAGAAGATCTACCAGGATAAGTAGACCCCCTGAACGATACTCTCCTTCATTATATTATTTATTGTTGACTGATTCTGGTGAACCTGAATGTTATGAAGAAGCAATGCAGGTTGAAAGTAGGAAGAAGTGGGAGGTAGCCATGGAAGAAGAGATGGACTCCTTAATGCATAACTAGACTTGGGACTTAGTCAGGTTGCCTGCAGGTAAAACTACATTGCAGAATAAATGGGTTTACAGGCTGAAGGAAGAAGATGGAGGAAAACAGAGGTACAAAGCTAGACTTGTGGTGAAGGGGTTTGCACAGAAGAAAGGTATTGATTTTGATGAAATATTTTCTCTTGTTGTTAAGATGACTTCAATCAGAACTATCTTAAGTCTTGTAGTAGCGAAAGATTTACATCTTGAATAGTTAGATGTAAAGACAACATTTCTCCATGGAGATTTGGAGGAAGATATATACATGCAGCAACCAGAAGGATATGAGGTCAAAGGGAAAGAAAAAATGGTGTGCAGGTTAAAGAAGAGCTTGTATGGCTTAAAACAGGCTCCAAGGCAGTGGTATCTAAAATTTGACAAGTTTATGTCTGAACAAGGTTATACTAGATGTCATTCTAATTGTTGTATATCTAAAAAGGAAAAATGATGGCAGCTATATTATATTGTTATTGTATGTAGATGACATGCTTGTTGAAGGGTCTAACATGCAGGAAATAAATGTGCTCAAAATAAAATTGGCAAATTCATTTGCAATGAAGGATTTGGGAGTTGCAAAACAAATCCTTGGTATGAGGATAACTAGAGACAGGAAAAAATGCAAATTAACACTATCTCAGAATGAGTACATAGAAAACGTGTTGAAAAGATTTAATATGCAGAATGCAAAACCAGTTAGTACACCTTTTGCTAGCCATTTCAAAATTAGTAAGGAGATGTGCCCTAAGACTCACGAAGAAATGGAATATATGTCTAAATTTCCATATGCATCAGCAGTTGGAAGCTTAATGTATGCAATGGTCTGCACAAGGCCTGATATTGCACATGAAGTGGGAATTTTAAGCAGGTACATGAACAATATAGGAAAAGAACATTGGATGGCAATAAAATGGATTCTCAGATACTTGAGAGGTACCACAAATCAAGCATTATGCTTTGGTGGTTCAAACATTTCTCTACAGGGATATGTTGATGCAGATATGGTAGGTGACAGAGATAACAGGAGGAGCACTACAGGATATGTATTTACTATAGGTGGAACAACTGTCAGTTGGGTTTCAGAAATTCAAAGTGTTGTTGCACTTTCAACAACAGAAGCAGAGTATGTTGCTGCTACAGAGGCTAGTAAAGAAATGATTTGGTTACAAAGGTTTATGGATGAATTGGGTAAGAAGCATGATATGGGCACGCTATACAGTGATAGAAAAAGTGCCATTAATCTTACAAAGAACTCAACATTTCATTCCAGGACTAAACACATACATCTCAAGTACCATTTCATACGGTTAGTATTGGAAGATGGAGAGTTGAAGATGGAAAAGATACACACTAGCCAGAATCTTGCAGATATGCTAACAAAAGTTGTAACTTGGGAGAAACTGAGAATGTGCTCAGTTTCAATTGGTCTTCAAGGATGACGATGAATATGAGAAACAACCAGGTCCAAAGAGGAGTCATTGTCCAGCAAATGAAGCAGTGGCAGAGTTACTACAATCAGTCTCCAAGTGGGAGATTGTTGGGTGTGGAACCTAATTATCTTGTTTACTTTGTATCACAGCATTGGACCCTTGTACCTTAAATGGGGCAGCAACACCGCCCGTAAATTAATCGCTGTCGTGGGGGGTCCAGGGGGGTGGCAGAAACTTTATGGAGCCCCCCCCTGGTGGGGGTTTTTGAGGGTAGTGCCCCCGAAGCTAAAAATAGATGTAAAATTTCCTTGTAAAAGTATAGTAATTTCTAGTCAATCTGGGTCGTTCATTAGGCAAATGATCTGATAGTAGAAGTTATGTTTAGTTTAGGGTTTTTTTCCCTAGAAGGAAACCCCTCGCTTTTATGAGGGGATTGTATTGCGGCTGTGTATTACATGTGTATTCTCTGAGCGGGAAACATATAGGGAGACTGTGAGAGAGAACAGAGGATATTACAACGGATCTACTGTAGGTTTTGTCTCTTCATTTTGCTTGATAATAGAAAGGAAGGATTGGCTGTTCAGGGTGGACATAGCCCAAACTGGGTTAACCACGTATATCTGTGTCTCTTTGGTTTTATGTGTTTTATGTGCTTGTATTTTCCGCATATTTTATGTGTCGCATTGCTCCATAATATATAATTTTCTAACACCAACTAGTGTCATGGTGTATAGGGTCGTTTATCAACTGGTCAAAATCAGGGAGGCTGAGGCCTACCATGAAGGGGAGCAAGGGCACAGTCGCGGTAGTTTCCATTGTGGTCCCACTAGTGGTATTCCCAGCATGAGGGCTGGGGTTACCACCAGAATTAGGTCCTGCACTAGACATGGTGAAGGTGTCAGGGGGAGAACCGAAGTCAGAAGGAGAAGGAGAACCCAAAGGACCAGAAGAAGAGTCGGTGTGCGAACTCGATGGAGGACTAACTCGAATCCTACACAGAGGAGTAAGTCTTCCTACCGGAAACTGAGGATGAAGACGAAGAAGTCTCTGGGATAAATGCCTTGGTGGCACAATGATGACGACACAAACATGACACAAAGGAAAAAGAGACCGACAAGGGCAGGGAGGTGTAGGATCAACTGATTAGAATGTCGAAATAAGGGCAGAGAGGTGCAGGATCAATTGATTTCAATGTTTCAGAGTCTTTTCTTGTCGTTGTTAACCAAGCCCTTTTTCTCTTAGGGTGTGTGTGTGAAGTGTGTAAATTTTAATTTTTAAACCCAGACGTTTGTAGAGAAAAAATAAAAAGTGTGCTATATCGCTGTAAATGAACCTACAAATGACAGTATATAAGCCTGCAAAAACATAAAATAAATAGCTAATAATGCAATAATCTAAACCCAAGGAGGTGGGTCTCTCAACAACTAGTCTATAGGTGAGTAAAAAATAATCAAAACACACTAAAAAAAAAGCTGATAGATCGAAGGTCAAGAGGGACAGGGATCTAAAGGACAAAATCTGCTCGAAAGTGGTGCAGAAAACAACAACAAATCAGAGGAAGAATTGTTGTACAAAGAGGTGGCGAAAGGCTATCTCCTAGAGGGAAAGCAGAGTGAACCCTAGAGGAAAACCCAAAAAAAAATGAGGTGATTTGGATGGATAAAAATCCGATCTAAAGAGGATCTGAAGGTGAGGTATCAGATCTGAAAAAATGGCCGAAGACTCTGAAATTTCAGACAACCTACGACAGCAAAAAATATTCCACAAAATGTGGAGGGTACTGAAGCCCTAGGGTGATAGGTTCCCATTTAGTTGAGAAAAAAAAAACAAGTACAGGTCCAAAATGGGTGGAGACAGAGTTCAAACAACCTTAAACAGAGGCTCAGACAAACCCAAAAAACTTTCAGAAAAGTCCCTGCAAAAAGTCTAGGTCGCCGTTTCTGACCCGTTTTCAGCAGAGGTCGCAGTTTTTGGGCTGATTCCTACTTTCTGAAGCTCTAGGTGATATTTTTCGGCCAAAAAGTGTGACCAACACTTACAACACTCTCGGCGGCAGATTTCAGAAAAATTGTCGCCTCAGTTGTGGCTGATGTCTGTCACCTGCGCAATAGGTCCGAAAACACACGGAAGTTATAATTTTTATCGTTTTAGGGTTTTATAGGTTAAAAAAAACATCAAGAAAAGAAAAAAAAAGGGGTTGAAGAGAAATCCTATGGTTTGAAGTAGCTGGATATGCAAGGATGAAAAAAATGACAGCGGTTGTAATCGTAAACCCATGTGGAGTCGCTAGTTGTTAGTATGAATCTTAATTCCAAGCCTACGAAAAAAGACCACTTTAGTTGTGCATAAAAAGCAACCCTAACAACAAAGATGGTTGTTGATATCCTCATATATGCAATTAGGTGAACAAGATAAATGCTGCAAAAATCTAGATCTATGCATTAGAAGACATTAAGCAGTAGAAAAAACAAGATTTTCTCCATGCATCCAATAGACAAGACAAGAATATGTTGAATGAATTTTGTATTAATGGCACCTGGGAGGAAAAAATAGAAGGGTGTTACCAATTCTCCTCAATGGGATGGGTTCTTGTAAGTCCTCAGCACTTCAGATCTAAAATTCCTCTCTCTTGATGGTCTAGAAAACCCAGACAAAAATGGTAGCAAAAATGTGACTATGATGGTGGATCAAAGTCAGACCAAAAGTATAGATCCAGAGTGATATTTTGGCAACAAAAGGTGGTAAATGAATGGGAAAACCCTTCTATTTATAACAAAATATTGAGTTAGTCTAGATATTGGTGCATAATTAAAATATTATTAACCAAATCAAGATCCAACTTTATGGAATATTTTATTATATTTGTTGGAGGGAAAAGGAATTTGACTTGGGTCAAATCCCTTTATTTGTAAATAATAAATAAATAAATGATTTATTTATCATTTTAAGGATGTGGTTGAGTGATAATCAAATAAATAATTATTTATTTAATTATTTAAGGGTGATTTATTCATATTCAATAAAGAATATTATATAAATAAGTTTTAAATAATTATTCTTAGGAAGTAATAAGATATATAATGATTTATCTAATTAATTTCCCTGTTTTGGGTTAAATATAACCAGGAATATTAATTAAATTGTCGTTTAACTAATTATTCCTTGAGGAGAATAAAAAAATGTAGATTTATTTAATATTTCCTCGTGGGGTTTCCTGTTTAGACCATAAAAAACTTAATAAAGGTGGTTTACTAAGTTATTTTTCATAGTGAATGCAATTTTACTTACGGTAAAATTGGTCTTACATGGTGTACTTGGGTCCATCTAATAACAATAGGTTAGATGACCAAAAATTGGTGCAACAGTAGAGATTCAAAATGTGTTTATTCTTCCTCTATTTCAGGTTCTTTGTTTTCAATATGGTTTAGGGGGAGAACTTCTGGATCTAGAAAAGGGTTTATATCATCTATTTCTTCCCTGACCAATATTTTCGGGCATTCTTCCTTGTTTCTAGTTGCAACCTGTTTGTAATGCTCTCTTAATAGTGAAGCACAAGATGTAGGAATGCATCTAGTACTTACTTGATTTTTCATTTTGTTAATCATTCAGAAAAATTGATCACTGCATCTTTATAACCAGTCTGGAGTCTTTTACCATTTTAGTCTTTAGGTTTATTGAGAGTTTTCGAGTCGCCAGGTGGATGGTTTTTACTTGATTGAGGTTGATTGTTGTCCACCATCAGTAATCAACTACCACTCTTGGCTAACACTTGATTCATCTAAGTTAAAACATGAGGTTTTATGAGTTTTAAGTGAATTTAAGTTGTTTAATACTTAGTAGTCCCCAGTATGGTTGCCACTATGTTGGCTCCCTATAATTTGCAAGATTCGCAAGAACAATCACTACAGGGGCCACATCAAAACCACTTTGGAATCCTAGGACCTAGCCTTCCTGGATTCAGAGAGGGATCTCTCTATGTAATGTGTTTATATATGATAATGTCTTTATGCTCTTGTTTATGATATTAGACTAGTTATGAAGTTCTAAGGGCTTGTTTGTTTTGGCTGATTAATTGATAGGTTGACAGATCAATGGTGTGATTAATTAAGGGATTGTTTCAGCTGAATAGATATACCATGTGAAAACATTAATCCATTGGGCTATGGAGTCATAAAAGGATTTAATTTTTCATCAACTCTGCAAGGGTTTTCATAGGGCAAGCTAACTATATAAAGTAGATCTCTTAGATTAGATTGTGATATGAAATAACAATAAGTTGTGAAGGCAATAAAACTATAGCCAGTTAAGAATATTCTAGCTTTACTTCAACAAGACAAGGCATGCCATAGACTTCTTTGGCCAGACTTTAATAGGAAAACCTTTAAGACAACAATCCAACAATCCTAGAATTACTTTCAGACAAAGAAAACATTTAATATAACAGTGAGAGAAGCTAAAGAGCAAGCTAAACCTATCTTCTTTAACTAAACACTCAAAATACCTTCAAAGAAACATTTTGGGGCAGACCAGAGGACAGGTCATACCATAGTCTTCCTTGGTTTAGTCTCTACTAAGTATAATTCAAACAAAAGGCCTTAAAAAAAAATATTTCAAGCTACACCAAAAGACAGGGCTTACCATAGACTTCTTTGGCTTGAATCTATTAAATAATTTCCAAGGCAACAAGATAGGTGGAACTAGAGAGAAATTAAGAATTCTCCAATCAGACCTTGCAAAAGAAAACATTAAGATAAAGAAGGCAGAAAGAAATAGGGTGCCAAGATAGCATATCCTACTCTAAAATTTATGTTCTTTTATCAGAGAAATATGGATAGAATGGAAAACAGAAGAAAAATAGTGACAAAGAAGGAAAACTTCACCATTAACATAGATCAAGAATCCTATGAATGTGCTTGTATTAATGATGACCAAAACAGTTACATTACTCCATGTACAAGAGATCTCTTCAACTGAGAGATTTCTCAAATCTAGCCTACAGTCCTCAACTAGCTCAGCAACAGAAATCAGTCAACTAACCACCAACTAAACAACACTAAAAATGAATCTCACATGTAGTATTTATCTGAAAAATGAGGAGGTGATGCTAAGCTAGGGTTTCCGATGTCATTTATTACAGAGTTAATGAGTTTTTGACCTTTGAGACAATGCAAGGGCCAAGGAAAAAATATCTGAGAGTGTTTCTCTAAAACAATAACTCCTAACTTAACTTTTTGAGCTAACTTCTAGAAATTTTTGACTTTAAGGCTTTTTCAATAACTTTACAATAACTGTTGGGTAGATGAAAAATATCTCTGACTATTTGTAATAATTGTTTGATGCTTTATTGAAAGAAAACATGCTGTAGGTGGAAAAATATCCTTTGAAGAAGTAATTGCTATGGGTTTAGTCATTAAAATTTGTCTGTGTTTAATCTATGTCTGTTTATCATTTAAACTCTGTTTTAGGCCGCTTAAACTCTGGATTTTCCTTTAACTTTCTGTTTCACTGTCTTTTTCTTTGATTCTGCCTTTTTCTCTGGTTATTTATTAGTCCTTTTGATTAACCTTTTCAACCTCTGTTTTAACCTTTAATCCTTTAATATTTTCCCCTGTCTTCATGATCTTTAATCTTTGCTTTATGGTTAATCTTCCTAATTTTTCCTTTTATCTATGATTAGCCTTCTAACCTTTATTTCTTTGTCACGGTCCTTTGATTATCTTTTCTTCTCACTGTGCCTATGTCTGTATTTTTTTTGCACAGGGAAGGGGTGTTCTTTTGTTGCGGGAGGGTTTTAATAACCACCGAGGATCATGATTCATCGGTGATTAAGCTTGATCTTCACATCTAGTCCCTTAAAAATGAAAAAAATCCCTGTATGGTCGCCTAGAAATTCATTTAAATGTTCTTGGACCATTGGAATGCATTTTTGTGTTCCTGCCATTAAACCTACACATAAAATAAATAATTAACTTGAAAAACTAAGTGGAGGGATTTTTTTCCATTTATTGGGGGTTTTTCGAGCTTTAGGCCATTTCAGAGGCGTGGAATGATGGATCGGGGCTTTGCTCCACAGGCAGAAACCTGCGGGAGTTTGAACGGAGGAGGCGGTTTGAATTTCGACGGGAGAGGAAGAAGTGATTTTTGGGAGCAGGGAATGCGGTTTTCGCATGATGGAAGGGGAATAAATGGTATTGGGTAGAGGCATGTGATACCATTCATCGAGCGATGTGTGGCGAGGGAAAAACGACCATTTCTCAAGTTTTAAAAACCTTAACCTCGGCGCATATAATATTGCGATATGCGATGGGAGCCACAGAGTTTGGGGAATGATATCAATGGTGATTGGGTGTTTTGAGAGCAACGGGCAAGTGAAGCAGTGGGGCCTTGGTGCCGTGTGACATAGTGGTCTTTGTCTGGTAGTGTGAGGGTTTGAAATATACATGGGGTTTATTATAAAACAGGGGCATGGGGAAAACATTAAAGTGAGGGCTTATGCAACTAGGCGGGGTTAGGGTTATATGGGTGTGGGGCTAAAAATAGAAAGGAGCTCAGGTTAATAAAAAAAATGAGAAGTCAGGTTTTTATTTAAAATAAACAAAGTTTAATTTAAATATAAAGGGTCCCTAAAGTTTAATATTTAGACTTAAAACAATGTAAAAAGCAGTTTTTACATCGTTTTAGTGTATATAAGAGGAAATGGTGAAGGGAGGGGTTTAAAGGGTTTTTTTAGAGAGGAAAGTGGGTTTTTAGTGGAGGAAATGAGTGAATTAGACTTTTAGGTAGGGTGAGAGGAATGAAAATGAGATAAACAAGCCCAAAATGAGTCTTTTGAGAGAAGGAAGGTATTTTGAGAAGGCAGAGATGAAATATAGTGAAAAAGGATTTATAAGGATAATGAAGGCAGTGAGATTTCTAAAGATAGCTGATAGGTAAGGAATGCTATATTTAGATGCTTGTAGAAGATCCACAATCACCTAGTGAACTCTATAGAATAAAGGAGGATAACACAAAGTGCCACTACTCTTGAGAAAGCCTTGTTCAATCATACAATCTAAACATGATTGGACAAATTTTGAATTTTTGATGATGAGTTAGAAAAAGAAGCTTTTCCAAACCATTTAATCTTGGCTTATCAGTAGGTAGGTAGAAAATGACATTGGTTCAAAAGCCTAATCTAAACCAATAGGAGGAAAAAGCGATAGGTGGTAAGACATAAATCCAAAAGAAAGGGGATGTCAACGTCTACAAGTCTAAATGCACCCCAAAAAGAGAAAAAACGATTTGAATTGTAGGTTGGGTAGATAAGTATGAAAAGGAGCTCTTGATACTTGAGCATGTTTCGAAGTTTTCAGTTTCAGGTTGTTTTTTCAGGCTCAAGATCCAATTTCAAACCTCGGGTTGTAGTGAGCATTGGTTTCAGTTCTGAAGGTTGAAATTACAAAAGTTGCAACAGATCAGGATTACACGGAGGGGATCAGCCCAATAGATCAAGCTACTAGTCTACAAAGTTATTCACACCTCCCAAAGGAGCTTCCATCCCCAACTGGAGCCACTGTTAGACTCCTGTATTTTTATAGTATCACAAGGTGACTGCCTATTCCTTATATTTGTCACGCTGAAAATAATATTCCATGGCTATCATTTATTTTCAGCAAAGGAAGGGAGATCCTAGTCATTAGAAAGGGTCAAAGGAATCTATAAACCCTTTAAATTTAGTAGAAGAGGAAAATATAACTTATTATTTTTTATGATGAGTTAAATCTCACTTCCTTCATTATTGTTTCCTCTACTTACTTTTCATTTTACCTATTTCTGACAGTCTCATGCTCTAAAAAATCCTTTTTTCCCTCAAAACCCACTTGTGATCAAAACCTTCAAAAAGGCCTAAACTTTGCCCACAGGCTCCCAAGCTTCTCTTTGCAAATATTTTCTCAAAAAACCTAAACAAATCTGCCGATACGATATGGTAGGACCCTCCCAAACCTTATAAATTACCCAAAATCCACAAATAAGCCTTCACAAGGCCTTTTTCCTTACCTTCTGCCCTTTTTCACACTTACCATCATTTAACACAGTGCTTGCCACAGTTCACAAACATTTAGGACTTACTGGTGAATGCTCGCATGTTTACGGATTTAACTTGCGATGTGCCCACTTGCATAACGCCAACCACAAGTTTTAAAAGATAGCCGCGAGAGGAAACAATAAAAGGGCCGACATGCAATATGTGGCCCGGTGGGGCCCATCACACTTTGGAGATCACAAGTTTTAGAGTTTAAAGGGCCAGAGAAAAGTTAAGTTTTGCGTCGTGCGAAAGGCGATGGAGGCCCACACCTAATGCTGTTTTGGAGGCACAGTTCAAAGAATTTCAAATCTGTGCACAGGCCCATTTATGTGGTAAAATGCAAGAGGGGAGGTAAAGGAATTGTGAATGTAAAAACCATGCAAGTGCATGCATATGGGTTTTATTGTAAAGTCGCTAAACAAAAAACCAGGTCAAATCAGAATGATAAAGTGTTGGTGGACTCCAACGGTGGATCTCGAGCCTCCATCAGATCTATGGCACTAGGTTATTTCGCACCCCCTCTGCCTGTTTCTTGTTAACACGAGGGGGAGTCCGATCTCTGGTTTTAATGGTTTCCTGTTTTCGTGACGTGGCAACACCATGTAATTTCGCACACCCTCCACCTTAAATCAGAAACTGGGGGGTACCCCCCCCCCCCCCCCCAAAATCCACCTCCAGTTTTCTCCCACTCTCATGACTGTTAGCCCATCCATCTCTCATATTCCTTAGCACCACTATATCCATTAAATCAGTTACAAGCCATAACTGTTAAACCCAAACTGCAATCTATAAAATCACCAGTGGCCTCCCGTTCATCTCTTTATTTCCATCCTTGTTTCACTTCTATCCTCCCATTCATCGCACTATGAGTTGTTATTCCTAAAACCTCATTTTATTCACAAAAACCCAAGCGACCCAAGTTTTAACATCCTATACCATTTTAGATTAGTCAAAAGCATGGAACCTAAGGCCATGGCAAAGAAGCAAACAACTCCAAAAGAGGAAGGCCCAATTTAAACTCAAGGCCAATGTTGGATCCTTCATTTGTAATGCCAGAGTAGCTAGTATTGAGGCAGATATACTATTGAAGAAGATGGGTTTTTAATAAATTTTTACTCTGTCATATGACCCCTATGGCATCATTTATTCTCTGAAGGTTGAAATCAAGAAAACCCCTTACACCCACACATCAAGAGCAAAAATCAAGAAATACATGCGTCATAATGAATGGGTAGAAGGTACCTTACAAGAAGCATATGAGCAAGCCATCTCCATTTCAAATGTGAAAAATCCAGTCCCTGAGAGTAAAAAACGAAAAATCCTCAGAGAAGAGACACCTCATTCCAAGGGACTTGTGGAGGAATTCATCTCACAGCATAAGAGACCCAAGTTCACTCCCTCCTTGCTTTAGGAGAGAGAGACAGCTAGAGATTATTGATGTGGGAGATACTAAAATCTCCATATCTTCTAGTATTCCTCAGACTTCTCCATTAGCATCACCTACAAGAGATCCCCTAGATATCATCCAACATCTAGAGGCCAGCTCCTCAGAAGAACATAATATTTTCTCCAAATTTCTAGCAATCATGCAAAATAATGAAGCACTGAAATCGGATGTCTACATCCAATTTTGGAAGCAGACATATACATCTCAACATGGACTCCTCACTGCCTTTAACAGTGAGAAAAATAGGATGCAGATGGCCTTTCTGCAAGAAACAGTGCCATTCCAAAAAACATATGCTGAATACAAGAATATTGTCTTCTCATTCGATGCAAGACACCTAAATCCTATTGACCAGATGGATATGCACATGAAATCAGGAGAATTCTATTTTCAACCATGACTACAACATCTATGTCTCTCTCAAATTCAAAATTAGCACTATAAAATATGCAATCCTAGCTGAAAATTGAGAAGTTATCCTATTTGGATAAGGACAATGGGATAAAAGACCTTGGAAGAACTAGTAGTGAAAGTAGGGTATGATCCTCATAACTACAAAGGAGATGAATAAATCATCAAGAAGAAAAATGCAAACATTGCTGCTTTGAGAAAACGACTCAATCTACACTCGACTGAAGACCCGCAGATAAAGGAAATGGATCAAAATGAATCTGACAAGGAAGATATGCTCAAGTTGATTATTGATCAAAATCTGCAAATCAGAAAGATAAAAGAGCAGATCGAAGAGTTTTTGAAAGAAAAATCATCACTCCAAGTGAATGCTGATATCATTCCAACAACTCAGGCATCTTCTGCAGATGCAGAAACCTCAACAACCTTGAACATAGCTAATCCAGCACAACTGGCTCAATATTTGGCCACACAAAAGCAATCATATGACAAGCTGAATCAAAAGTTTCAACTTATGGAGTCATAAAAGATTAAGAATGATACTTTGTATCTAAGAGAAATGCAGAAGACTCATTGGTTGAAAATCAGATTCAAAAGAATTAGAGAGTGAAAATCTAATGGCAGTAACGTTAGGAGAAGCTAAGGAGATTATTTGGGAAGACATAAATGAACCCATTACTAAGATATGGCCATCAATTCAGATCATATTTGAACCACAGGAACTCATCCTCAAGTGTAGAAAAATAATACAAGAAGGTAAGGATTAACTCCAAGAGAAGCCAAGTGAAGCTACTGATATGATCAAAGTTCATAATTTCAAAAATCAGGGAGGAGTTAGAAGAGATAAATATCTCTAATAGGACTGCAACCATTTTGGAGATCAAGCAGGTATTGTAGAGAATGAATTTGATCAACCATTTGCAAACAAAGTGTCAAGCCTCGAATGGTATTGTCCAATAGTTTCAGAAGAAATTTAATGTTTTAAATCTGAGAATATTGCCAGGTCCCATTGGATTAGATGATAAACTGGTCAAGTTGGAAGATTATTGCAAATATATATATATGATTGCTGTAGACAAATCAAGGTTTTCAAATATCAAGGGTCACATTACAGGTAGGGCTTTCCTTGAAGCTCTACAGTTTGATTTGATGATTCATCATCAAATTAAATAGTTATTTATTCACAATCCAACTTTGATAGATTCGTCGAGGTGGATGAAATATTCATAAAAATGGTAAATACAGAGATACCAAGTGAAGATCAATGGGATAAATTTTTTGAAGCTATTGAGTGAAAGATAAATTTTGCAGCATTGCTAGAAAAACATCCTCTCTTATGACATATGCAATGGAAGCCCAAAGAAGAGACAGGTGTCAAGAATTCTCACTGATTCCTCCTTGCAACCACGAAGGCCACCTCCAAAGTACATTTTGATTTACTGAAAGTTGCCGCAATCAATGTTGTAGTCAGAGATATTTCAAATGTTAGCTCAGAAGTTATTATAGAAGTTAATTTTGTAGGAAGTTTGCGAGAGATATTTAAAATATCAGCTTGGAAGTTATTGTAGAAGTTAATATTGTGGGATATATCCCAGATGATATTTCAGTTTGGGCTCTTTGTGGTAGCAATTGTCAAAATTCCATTTACTTCATAGTTAATGCAGATTGCCAACCTAGATCAGGGCAACCACCTCAGTCGCAGTTAAATACTGCATGTATTTTCATTGTCAAGGGTTCGAATTTGTTTATACTCTGCGTTGCTAGATTATTGTATTGGAGCTTTGTAACAATTTTGAGCTCGACATCAATAATAAAAGCACATTCACAGGATCCTCGAGCTATGTTAATGGTGATGCTATTTCTTTAGTATTAATTTTTCTTCATTTTTCCATACTGTATTTCAATTTCTCTGATTTCAGAACAGAAGTTTTAGATTAATATATGCTGAGAAAGCACCTTAAATATGTTTGTTTTTGTTATCTTAATGTTTTCCTCTAAAGTATAACTAAAGAATTCTTAACTGCTCTTTAGCTCTACTAGAATTGTAATCTTTAAAGCTTTTCCTTTGAAGTATAGTTAAATAATTCTTAACTCCTCTTTAGCCTTACCAAAACTGACATCTTTAAAGTTTTCTCGTGTGAAGTTTAGTTAAAGAATTCTTAATTTCTCTTTAGCTCCACTGAAATTGTTGCCTTGAAAGTTTTTCCTCCAAAAGTACAGTTAAAGAATTCCTCACTGCTCTTTAGCATTACCAAATCTGAGATATTTAAATTTTCCCTTGTGAAGTTTAAATAGAGAATTCTTAGCTGCTCTTTAGTTTCACAGAACTAGTATCTTAAATATTTTTTTCTTTGAAAGTGTAGCTGAAAAATTCTTAAATGCTCTTTAGTTTTTACTTCCTCCTGTCATATCATGTTCGCACTGCCAGTAAGATCCATTTTATATAGTTAGCTTTCCCTGTGAATGACCTTCAAAATTTGATGTACAACTCAACCCTTTTTATTGACTCCATATCTCAATGGATTAAACTTCCCATATTCTACCAGTCCAACCAACGAAACTAAACAAACAAAACAATCTCTATAACTAGCCTAACATCTACATCTATAACCCTCAAGCTAAAATCATACATTATAAAACAGAGAGAGCCCTCTCTGAGCCCAAGAAGGCCAGGTCCTGGACTCCAAATCCATTTGATGTTGTCCTCTACTACTTGTTCTTGCCAATCTTATGAATTACAGAGGCTAACACATAGAAATGGTGATAACTGCTAATACTAGGAGGAATCCCCAAGAAATCATGGAAGCTAATGTTTCTTTTTGTACTACAACATAGGACAATTTAGAGTGTATTTTTAATGAGAATATGTGCATGAGGAAAGATTTGGTTGTATTAAAGAAACAAACAAAAGATATCACTTGTAATATTCCAAAAATTTAGCCTCCAAGCTAAATTGAATATTATAGTTGTTTCATCACTAGGTCAGTAAATAAATGGGTGGGGAGGCCCATAAGTATCTTGAGAAACAATAAAAACACTTCAAGTGTTACACCATTTTTTGGTCATCTAACCTATTATCATTAGATGGACCCAAGTACACCATGTAAGACCAATTTTACCCTAAGTAAAACTGCTTTCACTATGTTAAAACAGGAAACCCCAAAAGGAAATATTAAACAAACCTATATTTGTTTGATTTTCCTCATGGAATAATTAATTAAACCATAATTTAATTATTATTCCCAGTCATATTTAACCCAAAATCAAAGAAATTAATTAGATAAACCTTTATTTATCTTATTATTTTCTAGGAATAATCATTTAAACCTTATTTAGATGATATTCCTTGTTAAATATGATCAAATCACCCACAAATAATTAAATAAATCACTATTTATTTAATTATCTTTTAACCACCTCCTTAAATAATTAAATAAATCATTATTTATTTGATTATCTTCTAACCACTTCCTTAAAAAGATAAATAAATCATTTATTTATTTATTTTTAACAAATTAAGGGATTTGACCCAAGTCAAATACCTTTTCCCTCCGACAAATATAATAAAATATTCCATAAAAAGTGGATCTAGATCTGGTTAACCCATGCACCAAGATCTAGAATGACCCAATATTTTGTTATAAATAGGAGGGTTTTCCTACCATTCTTCACCTTTTGTTGCCTATTAGATCACTCTGGATCTATACACTTGGTCACTCTTTTCTACCATTTGCTGTGTGAGCTCCCTTTGAGTTCCATTCTTTGTGTGGGTTTTCTACACCAACAAGAGAGAAAAATCTTAGATCTGAAGTGCTGAGGACTTCCAAGAACCCATCCCACTGAGGAGAATTGGATACGCCTTTTTGTTTTCCTCCCAGGTGCCCCATTAATATAAAAATTATTTCAAAAATTGTTCTTGTCTTGTCTATTGGTATATGGAGCAAACCCTTACTTTTTCTGCTTAATGTCTTTCCATGCATAGATTTGGTTTTTTGCAGCTCTTTTATGTCTAACTAACCGCATATCTGAAGATATTGGCAGCCACTTTTGTTGTTAGGGCTATTAGTTATGCGTAGCTAAAGTGGTCCTTTTTCGTACACTTCGACAAAGGATTCATACTAATAAATGGCGACTCCACACGGGTTTTAAATTACGACCGCTGTCGTTTTTCATATTCCTGCATATCCAGCTACTTCAGACCCTAGGGTTTCTTTTCAGCTATTTATTTTTCCTATTTTTATGTTGTTTTTCTCACATAAAACCCTACAACAATAAAATTTCTAACTTCCGTGTGTTTCTGGCCCTATTGCGCAGGTAAGCGACACTAGCCGCAACTGAGACGGCAACTTTTCTGAAAATCTGCCGCCGAGACAACCGGAATGGGGGGTCGCACTTTTTGGCCCATAAACTACAACCTGGACCTCCAGGTCGCACTTTTCTGCCCCTTTTCTGTGACCTGCACTGAAAACAGGTCAGAAAATGCGACCTGCCAGTTTTTCAGTGATTTTTCTACAATTTTTCTGGGTTCTGCTGCTACTTCTGTCAGGGTTTTCCAGCCTCTGTCTCAGCTCGCCTTGACCAAGTTCTGATCTGTTTTTACTCATCTAAGTGGGAACCTAGCTCCCTAGGGCTTTAGTACCCTCCACTTTTTGTGGAAGAGTTTTAGCTGTTTCAGCCGTCTGTTTTTCAGAGCTTCAGCCTCCTTTTTTCCAGATCTATTACCTCCCTTTCAGATCCTTTGAAATCAGCTCTTCTACCTCTCAAATCGCCTCCTGAAGATTTGTTTGGATCTACTTTTAAGGCCTCCACCTTGCCCCCCCGCTTTTGCTGATTTCCTTCCTTTTTCCAGCCACCTTGCCTCTGTCTCTTGGCTGTGATCTGCACCTCTTTTCAGCAGCTTTATCCTTTAGATCTGTGTCCCTTTTGACCTTAGATCTATTGGCCTCTTTTCCATGTGTTTTGCATAGATTTTTCCCTTTCTTTTCAGATTAGTTTTGAGAGACCTGCCTTCTTGGGTTAGATAGATGCACAAGTAGCTGTTATTTCGACGTATATGCGGTATACTGTGGGTTCATTTCATTCCTTGCGGCCGCCCCTAGCACTCTCAAAACGGAAAGGGTTTAAAATTAAAATTAAAAGCCACCACCTGTGACCTAAGCGGCTTACTTTTCACTTTAACACCGCCTGGCAAAGACTCTAAAATCAATTGTCACTGCACCTTTTCTGCCTTTGACCTCAATTGATTTTGTCCCTTCCTACCCCTGTTGGTTTCCTTCTTCCTGTCGTCATTGTGCCCCCAAGGCGCCTTTCCTGGAGACTTCTTGGCCTTCACCCTCAGTTTCTGGTCGATCGACCTGCTCTGACCCGCCGTCATCGATCCAGTCCTCCTCCGAGTCCGCACTCCGACTCCTCTCCTGATTCATCAGGTTCCCCTTCTCCTCCTGGTTCTCCCCCTACCATCATGTCTGGTCCAGGGCCTAACGCTAGCAGTTCCCCTGGCCCTAATGCCAGCCCGACTACTAGCGAAACCGCCACAGGAACAACTCCGGCCACCCCATTGCTGCCATACATTGCAGGCCTCAGCCTCCCCGATTTCAATCAGTTGATCAACGACCCCATCCACCATGATGTTGGTTGGCCTGCCATGCCAACCAAGCTCCCTTCCGACATCCCTAAATTCGAAGGCCAAGCTGGTGAAGATCCAACCAATCATGCCCGATCTTTCCACATGTGGTGTTCTTCCAATTCTATTACCGATGACTCCATCCATCTTCGTTTGTTCCAACACACGCTTACCGGCGAAGCTTCAAAATGGTTTGTTGAACAAGCCACCTCTTCCCATACCACCTTTGCGACCCTTGCTCAGGCCTTCTTGTCCTATTTCCAGCTCCCTCTCCGATACGACACTGGCACGGAGCTCTTGACTTCCTTCAAGCAATCCTCTTCAACCCGCCTTTCTGCCCATGTTCAGGAATGGTGAAGAAGACGAAGCTTATGTTGAGCCACTCCCTTCGAAGATCGGGTTTATATGGACTGGTTCCTTCACACCCTTCTGGCTCCCATCGGCAAGGATGTCGCCTCCCATTTTCCACAAACCGAAGAAGCTGCCCTCCAAATAGCCTTGAAATATGACCCGATCTACGCTCAATCTAGTTATGCTTATACCGTTCTTCCTGACCTCCCCAGGCCCGGTGGTGCTAACGCCCCGGGGGCATCTCATTCCGCCGACAGTATCACTGGAGCCCTTTCCCATCCGTACGCTCAACATCCTATGGGCTATGGTCTCCCTCAGGGAGGGGCCAGCTCCTCCAGCACTCTTCCCCCTCCCGGTAGCATGTATCCAGGATACGGCATGCGTCCCCCTTTTTCCCAACCTCCTGCTTACCTCAATGTTGCCCAACCTACCCATTACCCTTATCCGCAGCCTGGTGCGCTAGCTCCTCCAGCATATGCGCTTCCTCCTCCCGCAATCCAAACCAATCTGCCCCTGGTACCCGTGGACCCAATCCTGGTGTTGACCCTAACACTGCCAACCAGCAACAGGGCACTCAGCCCAAGCCAGACAAGCCACTTCACACAAGTAAGCCTTGTTCGTGTTGCGGTGTTTATGGTCATTACACCCACAATTGTCCCCTATTACCCCAGATGCGGCAGATGTGGGAGTCTCAAGCCACATTGCACGGATAACACTCCTCTCCTCATGCTCCTCCTAATGTGGCCACTACCCAGCCAGCCGTGTTTACTGATCCTTTCCCTCAGCAAGGATTCGTGGCTACCCAACCGCCCGACAACCAGGTAGCCGCCCCCCCTTCCCTTTCTGGTTCCTCTGATTACCAGATCCTTATGATGCACTCCGATCCTAACCCATCTGTCGATCTTCACCTTCAAACTCGGTCTCGCCAGTACCCCAAGCCTCCTGCTCAGTCTGCCCCCGAGCCTCCTTCTTCAGGTTCTACAGAGCCTCTTTCGACACCCAGTGGCCCCTTACATATCCCTCAACCCAAAGTTGAGGTTCATACCAAGATTCCTAAGGGACCATTACATCGAAACGCTGCTTTTGGTCGAGCTGCTCATTCGTATAGCATAGTAGATGATTTGGTGCAATCTCCTACTGCCATTTCCACATTGGAACTCCTCCAGTCGTGTCCTTCCCAAAAGAAGGCTCTACTATCTGCCGTGGGCGCTGTAGATCCTGCTAATGACCAAATGATTGTTTTCGACGCCACTCAATCGAACCATCCTCCTCTTCCTCCTTCCGTCACCTTCCAAATCCCAGTCAAAATCTGGAACGCCAACGTGTCCCGGTGTATCATTGATGAGGGGGCATCCACCTGCGTGATGTCTGCTTCGGTTTGGAAGCAACTCGGATCCCCTGAACTGGCCCCTTCCACGATCACCCTTCGAGCGTGGGACGGTCATGCCTCCCAGCCCATTGGCTTGTTTCGTAATTGTCCTATCACCCTCGCCGGTAAGACTGTTTGCGTTGACGTCGAAGTCATCGACGCCCCGCTAGATTACAACATTCTATTGGGGCAAAGCTACACCTATGCCATGTCTGCTGTCCCATCCGCGGTCTTTCGCAAGATGTCTTTCCCCCATAATGGAAAGATAGTCACCATTGACCAGTTGACATATCATGAGCCAAAATCTCAGACCTCCCCTGAGACAACCATCTCTTCCGTAGCCAACAAGCAAACCGTCGATTCCTTGACCAGTGTCTCCCCCGGCGTTTACAAAGATTCCTCCCTGCTTGGAACTTTCCCTAACCTTCCCCCCCCTCCTGTCACCGATCCCAGCTCATCGAATGTTTGCATGATGCAATCGTCCTAGGCTGCCCGTAAGTGGCCTGCCTAGGCTAGCCAGCAACCTCCCCCTCGCCCTCCGCAACCCGCTCCTAGCCATTCATCTCAGCTAGCCGGACCTCCTCCTTCTGGCCCTACCCCTACAGCTGGTATCCCTGAACCCCTTTATCCTCCTGGATCGGTTCCTCCTAGCCTTAACCATCTCGAAGTCGTCCCTCCTGGTCATTACCCTGCTGGGCAGATCCCTTTCCTAGCTCCCCCTCCTGGAGTATATTCTGTCCCCGTCATGGCCACCCTCTCTCTCCCTAACTTGACCTTGTGCATACCGGTCTGGTACCTTGATCCCCCAGCCGCCACCCCTCCTGGTCATCCCAAGCCCTATATGGCTTTGACACCGGTTCAACCGGTCCCCCTAGCTTCCTCCGTCGCCACTGTGCCCCCAGCACCTCCACAGGACCCTTCTCCTGTCGTGACGGCTCCCGGGAAGAAAGGCAAAGCCCGCAAGGGGGCACCTAAAGACAAGACCACCACGACTGACCCGGCCCCTTCTCCGCCTGCGAAGCCTTGCACCTTATGTGATGTCACCGGTCATGCCACCCATGCTTGTCCCGAGTTATCCCGTATTCAGCCCATGTTTAAAGTCGCGTTCCCCGAGTCTACAGTCCCTGAAGCCTCCATTCCTTCTCCATCTGTGACCAAGAACCCCAAGACTCTCTGCACCAACAAGCCCTGCGCTTTGTGTGGCGTTCATGGCCATTACTCCCACCATTGTCCTCACCTGACGCATTACCGCGCCTCTTTAGAGGTAATCTGGGAGTATGAGGTTGAACAAAATCAATCCTCCTCTCCCATCCTCGCGCAGTACGCTTCAGGCCAGCCTGAGGATCCCCCCGCTCCCATCGACATTCCCCCCCCTGATGTTCAGATGATGGAGTCTACTGTAACCATTCTTTACCTATCCTCCTCTGCGAGACACTTGGAGCCTAGCCCATCTGCATCCTCCCCTGTTTTGTCCCTTGACCACCCCTTTCCTACCCATACACGAGATCACTCCACCCGTGTCTCTGTTGACCTCCGCAGCCCGAGTCCTCACCATACTTCCGATAGCCCTCATATACAACCCTATATGAGTCATGGTCATCCTGCTCCTTGCACTCCTTCCTGTGGTTGCCGCCCGATGACTTCTGTGCACTCACACTGCCGTCATTTCCTCTCCTCCCCTCATTTGTTGTCTTGTCACACCATTCCGCAGGACCCCCCGTCCACACCCTTTATCGGTTACACCGATGGTGCAAGTCGCTACTCCAGGAATCTAGCCTCGGCATGTTGGGCCATCTTCACCCCCTTGCATGCCCTTGTTCTTTCTAACGGGGTATGCATTGGTTCTGCCACCAACAATCAGGCCGAATATGATGCAGTGCGTGGTCTCTTAGCCGATGCCCTCTTTCATCGCATCCTCCATCTGCACGTTCGTTTGGATTCCCTACTTCTTGTAATGCAACTAAATGGTGTTTATTGTGTGCATAACCCTGTGCTGTTTAGACGCTATTTACGAGTGAAAATATTGATACGTGCATTTGAAACCATAACTTTCAACCATGTACCTCGAGAACAGAATCACTATGTAGATAGTATTGCAAACCATGTTCTAGATTGGCTTTTATCACACACATTTCATACAAGACAATAACATTCATAACCATCAAAAAACGATGCATATCCATAATATGTGTCGCAAAACATGTGTTTAGAGTCCATCTACTCTGATACATATGACATGCCCATAGCATGTTACAAAAAACCCAAAACTGGGGGCACCACCTGCCCCTACATACATCATAGGGGGCACCACATGCCCCACCCCTAATCAATATCTGGAGGATCCCGAGCCAACGGCTCTGCCCCTGCAGCATGTAGATCACGCATATCCTAACCGGCCATCGCCATGCGCCGCATGACACCTCGCCACTTCGAGGGTAGACCAACACATGGCTCTATGAACTGGTCGTCTAAGTCCTGCCACCCGTGCTCTGATACTCCGGTCAACAACCTTTCGCATCTACAGTGGATTTCCTCCAGTAGGGTGGCTGCATCCTCATTCTGCGCCGCTCTCGACCCACTCGGACCTGTAGCTCCAGACGCTGCCGGTCGTCCCATATATCCGGCCGGTTTTACCGGTGCTATATCTGCATACCAAAAGTACATGAATCAGTACCATCAATTACTATTCAAAAACTTTAACATGCCCACACAAGAATAACAATCTGTCACTTACCATCGGGCCCCCAGACTCGACCAGGCGGAAGTGGCAGGTCTGGATCTCCACAGTAGCTCATCCCACTATAGGGATAGTCGTCTATGTACAATGGCATCTGATCCCAATGGGCAAAAAACTCAGGTCGAAACACTTGCCCGACCGCCCCTCCTCCTCCTCTGCACAGTAGCCGTCCCCAACGACGCATCCTGGGCTCTCTCGGGCCCCCATCTGGAAGCTGTACACGAGGCCTCAAGGTCGGGATCTTCTCAAAGAAGAAGGCACACAACAAAGTCCCATATGAGCAATCATGGTTCACCTGCCACCTGCATAGTGACAACTGTCACTTTAGCGACACCAACATCATTTGGGCCCACCTATAGTAGGTCCCACCCAGCACACTTTCCACTATCATCATCTGCCCCCCAGTGATGTGATGGAGCGCCTGGTTGCCCAGGATCTGCAGCACAGCTGCGGCCACTGCACGGGTTTCTAGCCTCTCTAGATCCCCGATTGGTATTCGAGTCCCCTTGACTTGGAGACCCAATCGACAATGACGCTCCACGAACTCCATGATATGTCGCCCCCGCGGCAATACTGGCTGTGTGTTTCCCACCATCCCCAGTGGCGGGAGACCAGTCAAGAAGTACACGTCCTGGACCATCAGTTCGATCCTGTGCCCCTGCACTACAAAGATCTCCTGATCTGGATCCCAGTAACTGATAATCCGAGCCAATAAAGGTTCCCCTACTCTCATCAAAGGGTTCTCCAAAAACTTGAGAACCCCAAATCTGGCCAATACACGGCGGACGCCCTGGTCCGCCTGGATCTCTGCCCGTAGTGTCCCCAGATCTCTCTCTCTCCAGTTAACCCGTAAATCTACCATACCTGCACAAACACATCATTTTTGTCAGCGCACAGATCGGGAAAACCATAACCAAACGCCAAAACCCAACTTCCAGCCATAAAACAGCACCAAAACCCCCTCATCTCCCAGGTCGCACTTTTCTGCCCATTTCTGGGACAGGTCGCACTTTTCTGCCTGAAACCTGCTTCCCAGGTCGCACTTTTTGGCCCAAAAAGTGCGACCCGGCCATAGAGATGAAGGAGGGGCTGTTTCTGGATTTCTGGGCCCTAAACTGAAAACTTAATCCATCAAAATGCAAGAGAAAGGTTAGGCCTCCTATCTGCAACTGACGGATCTCAATTCCAACGGTCGGTTTGTCTGCTACGTTCGCCGCAAGATTTAGGGCCTTCTCTCCTCTCCACATTCACCTCAGCAACAATAGCAAATGAGTGATTTTGGAGGGAAAACTTCCTTATTAAAAGAGAACCCCCGTTTCTTCTTTCGACTGCTGCGACCACACCGTAGCCCCGTTTGATGAACCGTCTGCACCGTTGGAAAGCTCTCACCGAGCCCTCAAATGGGTATCTGTTACTTTTTTGTGATATGATACTTCACCAAGACACATTTTGTCCAAGAAGGGTCACTTCACCTCTCCTTAAAATCGAATTTCCTCACTTACGACACTTGTAATTGGGGCACCATCTTGCCTCCTTACTTGTCTTTGTTCGTGTTGATTTTCGTCGTGAGTTCCCATCATGTACTCATGTTTCCACGGTCCCCCATTGGGGCCTTTACTGTGTGGCAGCACCATCGAGTCGCCCTTGTTTAGAGCATCCAAGTTGAGTCATCATTCCCTCCATGGAGTCTATACCGAGTCCCTTTGTACCCCACTATAGCCCTCCATCCGTCATTGCTTGGTCTCTCTCTTGTGTCGCACATTATGACCTTCAGTTCCACTATCCCCCATCCCTGATGATGTTGTGTCATTCACTGCCATGTCATTCATGCCCTTTATGCTCTAGCAAGGGAAGTCGTCCATTAGCTACTCAGTCCTTTCCACTTCACTATCATCATTAGTGTCAGTCTGTCCGTCGCTCTACACTTTTCTCTCGTGCCTTAGTTGAAGGTCTCTCATTGCCTCAACTATGGCGGACCTCCTTCTGTCGACATCAGCTCATTCATTCCAGAAGCCAGGTCTAGAGGGCGATGTACCTTGGTTCCAGCTTCCACTCTTTTTCGGCGCCTCGGATCAGGAAAAGGGATATCTCCTTCCCCTTTGACTTGATTGTTTCTCCAGCTCCTTTTAGCATGATCGAGATTTGTATACTTGATGGTCCAGTGATCCAGCAGCAGCTCTTGATGATTCCTGGGTGTGTGTGAGATGGTTCAACCCTCATGAGGGGGTGGCCCTGCAGGTAGCCCCCCACATGCTCAGATGACCTCTTCTTTGCAGCCTTTGATGCAGCTCCAGATATTTGATGATGTTGGCCGTAGCCACTTGCAGCACCTCTTCGACTTGCATGTATCAGTCAGATTTTGTGAGCCCTTCCCCATTCACAGGGGGGCATTTGGGTTGTATTTGTATCTCATGTACTCAGATATTATTGTACAAGTCCTGGCTGTTATCCCAGGCACATCATGTATGTGGGATTCCTCATTGTATTTTTATCTGGTTCATGATTATGCCAGCTGTACTTTATGGTTCGGTCCCTTGTTTACTGGACACACTATTCTTTTGTACTTTGTCTCGGCGGGCATAGGTATGCCTCCCCCGCCGCCTTCAGCACAGGTACCCTCTCATAAAAAGAGACTTGTTGCACCCGCGAGTCTCGTCTCCTCAGGGTCTAGTCCTTCAGCACACTATCTACCTCACATTTCTCTCTCTGACATCCCTTTTGTTGTCTAGTGATTGTGTTCTTACAACGTACTTCGGTCATACGATTTGCTCCTGACACTCGCACGCTGGGGGGCAATCTGTTACACCATTTTTTTGTCATCTAACCTATTATCATTAGATGGACCCAAGTACACCATGTAAGACCAGTTTTACCCTAAGTAAAACTGCTTTCACTATGTTAAAACAGGAAACCCCAAAAGGAAATATTAAACAAACCCATATTTTTTTTATTTTCCTCATGGAATAATTAATTAAACCATAATTTAATTATTATTCCCAGTCATGTTTAACCCAAAATCAAAGAAATTAATTAGATAAACCCTTATTTATCTTATTATTTTCTAGGAATAATTATTTAAACCTTATTTAGATAATATTCCTTGTTAAATATGACCAAATCACCCACAAATAATTAAATAAATCATTATTTATTTAATTATCTTTCAACCACTTCCTTAAATAATTAAATAGATCATTATTTATTTGATTATCTTCTAACCGCTTCCTTAAAAAGATAAATAAATCATTTATTTATTTATTTTTGACAAATCAAGGGATTTGACCCAAGTCAAATACCTTTTCCCTCCAACAAATATAATAAAATATTCCATAAAAAGTGGATCTAGATCTGGTTAACCCATGTACCAAGATCTAGAATGACCCAATATTTTGTTATAAATAGGAGGGTTTTTCCTACCATTCTTCACCTTTTGTTGCCTATTAGATCACTCTGGATCTATATACTTGGTCACCATTTTCTGCCATTTGCTGTGTGAGCTCCCTTTGAGTTCCATTCTTTGTGTGGGTTTTCTACACCAACAAGAGAGAGAAATCTTAGATTTGAAGTGCTGAGGACTTCCAAGAACCCATCCCACTGAGGAGAATTGGATACGCCTTCTTTTTTTCCTCCCAGGTGCCCCATTAATATAAAAATTCTTTCAAAAATTGTTCTTGTCTTGTCTATTGGTATATGGAGCAAACCCTTACTTTTTCTGCTTAATTTCTTTCCATGCATAGATCTGGTTTTTTGCAGCTCTTTTATGTCTAACTAACCGCAGATCTGAAGATATTGGCAACCACTTTTGTTGTTAGGGCTATTAGTTATGCATAGCTAATGTGGTCCTTTTTCGTACGCTTCGACAAAGGATTCATACTAACATCAAGTGTGAAAGGAGACCTTTGTAGCAGCTAAATAAAGATCCTCCAAGTGTGAACAGGGTTTGGATCATGTTGATTCAGTCAAATTTGACCAATTCAATAGCGTTGATAAGGAGGAGTGGAGATTAATTAGAGAATAACGTATTTTTGGAGGGAGATGGATCTCATGGAGGAAATGACCTAATTGAGTGGTGCCAAGGGCAAGCAAGCTCACATTATATTTAAGAAAGAGGATGGCAGCCATTTGAGCTCATGTTTTTAGATTATTATTTTTATATTGGTCTTCTTAGACTATTGCTTCCTCTTGTTGTTTAGCAGGGTAGCTGTGTTGTTTAGCACCGAGTGTTCCCAAGTGGGAATCCCACCTCTTTCCTTGAGGGGCCTCTTGGAAGACTATTGTGTTATGGTCCCGTAATTTGGCAGATTGGTAAACCAAATGACAGGGTAACATTAGACCAAGCTTTGGAGCCCTAGGACCTAGCCTTCCTGGACTCAGAGAGGGCTCTCTCTATTATGCAAAGGATGTAAACTTGTTTGCTTCTGTATATTTGATTTTAGACTAGTTGTTAACTATGTTTTAGTTTATTTTAGGTTTTTTAGGGGAACTGATCAAAAGGACAAAAATAGATAAAGAGTTCATCGAATCAATTGGGTTATGGGGTCAGATGAGGTCAAGATTGTCTTAATGATGGACAAGGTGTTACTGCAGGGCCAATTTGGTCAAGGTAAATGGATTCTTTGGGTGAAAGTGAAATGAGATGGACATTAAGTTTGTGAAGGAAAAATAGATTTTAAGCATAAATAGTTAAACAATAAGCATTCATGAGTTAGGGCTGACCATTCATCTATGAACGAAACTCAAACTGCTAGATGCAGAAAATAAAAAATCCAGTGATACATAGAAGTATAAGAGCCTCTAACTTTGGGAAAATCACCTTCATACTTTTGAGAAAACAAATAAGATAAACAAACAACTCAATATATGAAGAGGGAACTCCTAAACATCATATCTTGAGCTATCGGAAACTTTGAAATAAGAATTCAAAGCATGGACAAAGGGAAAGATCGAAACAAGACCTCTTTGACTTAACTAAAACAACCAATAATTCAGCGAGAGATTTCAGAAATGGAGTTTTGATTAGCTATGAGTAATCAGGGCATACCGTGAATCATACTAGACAACATAAATAATAACCATTGATGAAACTGATAACAAGTTCTTAGGGTACCAAAGAGAAATTAAGAATTATTTGACATAACCAAGAAAGATAAAAATATTTAAGCTGCAATGAATCAGGAAATTTGAGGTGCCTCCATGGGCATATCTCAAACTTATTCTTTACCGAACTACAACAAGCAAGAAGCATGAAAACATGTATGATAAACTAAGAAAACATAACAGATAAGGAACACAATACCATTTACCAAGCCATGGAATCCTACATACAATCCTCCTCCACCATCAAAGTTAAGCAAGAGATCGTCCACTTCATTAGACAAGTATTTCTTCAAAGCTCATAATTCTATGTATTGCTCTCCATAACTCAAGTTCTCCCTTTGGTTACAATGAATCCTCTTGGATTATATAGGCCAAAGAGGAGGAAACCCTCCTAGAGCAACTAGAAGGCCATTGGCCTAATATAAATATCTGATTTTGTCCTTGAGGCTTTGCAAAACCCAAGGCACAAAATATCTTCAAAAATATCTATTTAAGCTAAAAATAGTAATAAAATTGAATTTTAATCTCTGACATGGAGTTAAAAATAGCTTAACGCACATTTGGATGGCCACCTTCAAAAAACTGCCTTTCAACAATATCCTACAGGAGCGTAGCAGCAGAAAAAACATGTTTTACAGATAAATTTTGAGGGACTTCCCCATGTCAAAACGAGGCCCGTGATGGCTCGTTGGAAAGATCCAGTTGTCTAGTTTCTGGAAATACTTGATTTTTTTCAAATTACTCCCTAAATTTATATCAAAAATTGGATTGAGTGAAAAAAACTAGGAGGGTCTCACCTGCTGATATTTGAGGCAGAAAGGTGAATTTTGAGTGATTTTTTCCTCTTTGGGGGCCCAAAACAACTTCTTTTGATCTACAAATTTGTGAGTAGATGCCCCCAAATTTAATACATCCAAAAAATAAATTTCATGAGCTGAGGATGCTCCTATCAAACATGGGAGCGCCTATAAAAATGTGCAATTAGGCCTAAAAATCACAAAAAACAAGATCATGTCCAAAATTTCTCAATTTTGGTGAGAAAACCCCTTATAGGTTTCTAGAAGCATGCAAGGAAGTTGAAGCCAAGATTCCAAGCCTAGATATGTCTTTTTCCCTTTTTTTCATCAGGCGCTTCCTTTGGGCATTTTTGAGCTTTTCTTGGGCAATTTTGAGTTTTCTTTGGGAAAATTGATTCAATTTCTTGTAATGCCCGGTCATCTTCCTTTGCAAACCCAAGCCTTTGTTTGCCTTGTCTAATTTGTCCTCCAAATTATTGTTTTCTCTTTCAAGCCATGATTCTTTATCATTTTCTATCTGTTGGGCAAGCAATTGTGTGAGAGGATATGATCGAGCAAGGGCTGCTTCTTCTTCCCTTTGTTTCTCCAAAGCTTTCCTAAGACCAATAGTCCTAGGCCTTTTTCTTGCTGGTTGCTCTTCTTCCTCAATATCATCAAACTCGCCCACATACTCTTCAAGTTTGGCTTGTGCTTTATATGCTTCCCTTTGGTTTTTGAATGCCTGGGCCTCATATATTTCCATTTTCCCACTCATTTGTCTATTTTTCATTTGTAGAAAGTGTATGAGGTCCTCCGACCTTTCTAGAGCAGTTTCTAAGTCATAGATTTGGGCTTCTCTATTTTGAAAAGAGAGTTTAGAATTCTGATTTGGTCATCTTCGTCATCAATGTCCACTTGGATTATGTCAAACTCTCTTTCTTGTTCATAGTTGCTCTCCTGTTGTTCAAATTTTTCTTTTATCTTTCTTTGGATAGACTTCTATGCCCTTGTCCTCTTTGGCACTTCAATGATAGGCTTCTTGGGAAACTTGCCTCTACTCCGAAGTGCTCTAGTAACATTTGTAGTTACAGCTTGAATGGTCTTCTTCTTTGTAGATTTAGTGGTCTTAGGCTTCATCACTTTTGGAAAAAGACTCATGGCCCCTTGCCTAGGTGAGGCAGCTAGCACACGTTCTTGGCTGTGTTGAGGAGAAGAGAGAGGAGGTTCCATCACTAGTATTTTTTCAACTTGATCTTTTACACTGCTTCCTTCTTCATTACCTAATTTGCTGCACTATTCACTATTTTCATGTTCTTCTTTAGGGCTGCCTTGTTTACTGCATCTGCTTTTATCATGACTATCTTTAGGACTGCCTTGTTTACCCTCCTCACTATTTTGAATTTGTTGAGGGCTTCCACCTTCACCTTCATCATTGTTTTCAACCTCTTGATGTATGTTACCATTACCATGCTCACTGTTTTCAAGTTTTTCATATGAGCTACTTCCATCATGACTGTCTTCATTTTAATTTTGCATGCTGCCACTATCTTCATTTTTTTCCTTAGACTCTATATGTGGGCTGCCACCATGGTCACTACTTTGTTGGGAGGCAGTTTTTTCACTGTCCCTTTGATTTCTTTCATGACTTTTTTTAGGACTGTTGTGTTCCTCATCATTACTGCTTGCTTGAGGATTGTTATGTTCCTCATCACTACTTTGAACCTCTTCCCTTTGCTCCTCATCATCACAACCTTACTGCTCTTCAGTTTGTTCTTCATCATCACTAGCTATATGTGGGTTGTCGCCATGCTCATGTTCACTGCTCTGCTGAGGGCTACTTTTTTCTGCATCCTCACTACTTTTTTGAGTGTCACTGACTTCCTTATCCTTTGGTGAGCTCTCTTCACCATCACTATTATGCTCATGGTCACTGTTCTGTTGTTTGTCACTTCGTTCATGCCCACTACTTTGCTGAGTATCACTATGTTCCTCATCATCACTACCTTTATGCCTGCTTTCATAAGACTCTTCTTTTTCACTATCAATCATGGGTGATGTTTTATTTTGAGGGGTATATTGACTAGATGAAGGGGAGACATAGTGAGTGGAGGGTGAGGAGGACATATGAGATGGGCCATGAGATGAAGAGGTTGTTGTAAAATTCGGATGAGAAATTAAAGTCTCCCAAGAAACTCCTTTCTTTTCAAGCTGGTGAAGGATGATGATTTTGATGAGAGAATGATGGAAAAGACTAGATTTTTGCTAAGTAGGAGTTCTCTTTTGGACAAAGGAGGAAATCTTGTCTATGATTTTGCAGAGGAAGAAAGGGAGATTTAGCAGCTGAGTCCAAGTGAAATGCATCAGAAGTCTAACATGATAGGAATAAACTCGAGAATATCTCCCCTCACATGTGAAATATCTCATGATGGTTTTCATAAGGGGCGCATAACTGTTCAATAGATGAGAAAAGGGGAAGATAGCCTTGCATTCATTTTGGTAAGCTGGTTTCAAAAAGGGCTTGTAGTGGTCTAGGTCCAAATAGTCTTGGTTGAACCATTTCTCACCAAGATAGGGAATCTTGGTGGCCTTTGACACTAACCTAGGAGTGAGAACAAAATCAATGCCTGCTAGGTGAACATGTTTCCTTGCATCCTCAGGGCAAGTAGTTGTGTTAAGGGAGGGTGATTGGTGACCTCCTGGACTCTTTGGAAAAAATCAAGGCACCCTACCTCGTGAAAATTGAAAAGGACTGAAGGGGAAACATTTAACTCTTTAGTTGTAGTAGGCTCAAACCTTTTGTGAAATCCACCCTTGCTGACCTTCCTTGGCGGCATGTTTTGCTTAGATTTCCTTCACTTGTCTTATCAAAACAAGTATTTGATTAAACTAGGTCTTTCTTCTTCAAACAATGCTTTTCTCTTTAACAACTATATTTAGCTTCTCACTCAACAAGACAGGCCTTTCCAAACTGATAATAAATCCTTTCTCCTCAATCACTGTTTTTCTATGTTGAAATCACTGTTTTTCTTCTTTTAAGTTTTTATTTCAAAAAAAAATTGTGACCAAAACTAAGATGCAAGGGCACAAAATATACCTTTGAAATCCCCCTAATGTGTTTTAAAAACCCAAATTCTGAGCCAAAACCGGTTTTTTCACTTTTGGAGACTTTTGGAGAGGTGCTACGCTCCTGTGCACAGGTGGGTAGCACCTGTACACTGTTATGGGCACTGTGTGTCGGGTCGGGCGCTGAGCGCCTTCTGAACGTCAAGCAAGGAGACAGGGGTGTCGTGCAAACCTACAGGCATGTCGCGTCCTTTTTATTTTTCTTTAGTGGGATGTCATAGGCACGTCGCGTCCTTCTACAGGCGCGTCACATTCAAACTTTTCTGCACGATGATGGCCCGAAAACTCAAAAATGAAAAATTTTTCTTTTGTGAAGTGAAAAAAGTTTGATGAAGAGGATTTATACTTTTTTAATGTTTTTTGAAGATGGCCTTTCTCTCTCTAAAAGACTTCTCACTTTTGCATTTTAGTTTTTTTTTTTTTTTTTTTAAATCAAAAAAAGGGAGACCCTTTGCGAAGCAGTTTTTTGAAACTGTTCATTTTTTGAAGAAGCCCTTTTTAAAAGAGTATATCTCTGCTCTCTTTGCAGGAATACTTTTGAACAGTTAATGACCTCTGCTTGCCATGAAGGGGTCTTATATTTCATCTTTGCCATGTCACTTGAAGACTGTCTTTTTGATAAGTTGTTTGTGTGTACTATGCTTTTTGCTTAGCCATTTAAGTGAACATGTCACAAAAAACTAATTTTAACCTTTTTTTATCATTAAATGATCTTTTTAAAACATACTACCTATCATCTCTATCTATCATTGAAAGCTTTCTCAAAATTTCAACCCTTGGTTATTTACCCTCTGCTCATCTTTTGGAGGAGGCAATGCAAAATGCAACTACCTAGGTTTATCACACATTTATCAAAGCCACTGTGTAGGCCCTCTATTTATCACTGATAGAGGTCTTTTAAAAAACTGTTCTTTTCCTTCACAAAAAACCTTTAAATCAACTGAGTGCCATTTGCTTATTAATGAAGGAGGCTTCTTGAAAACTTAGTGCTTTTGCCTTCTGCTCATGATTGAAGGAGGCACTGTAAACATAAAAGTTTTCTTTCATCTCTTCTACATCATTTGAAGATTTGTCTTTTGAACCAGTTTTCTATGGGCCCTCTTCTTGTCATGAAGGAGGCTCTTTTTGAAAACCAAATTCTGCGCCCTATGCCTATTTTTCTTTTAAGACATGACTTCTTGCAGAACTCACTGTGAAAACCAAGAGCAGGTAATGCATTTCCAACTGATAAATGTCTACTGTGCCTGTCTTGGAAATAACATCTTCTTGGTATTGGATTTTAGCTCTTTTGATGATGAAGTTGTCCTTGAATTTTTTTAGAGGCTAGGCTAAAGTAGGATACAAAGGCAGTTGTTCCTTTTGCACCTTTCATTTTGATGCCTAGTCTGTTAGAGGATTTTCACCAAAAGACTACCAATCTTGGTTTTATGAGACTGATTTTGAGAGCTGGCCCATATGTTTGGGAACAAATTCCATTGTAATTGACCTGAAGCACTAGAGGTAGTATTTTTCTAACTTTTTTACTCCTTTTTCCCTGATGGAGGTTTTTTGACATTCTTGGTGTTTTGACTTACAGGGATGAATCCTGTATGTCTTTTTCACTCTAAACTTTGTATTTCCCTTAGTCCTTAAAATGGTCAACTGTTCTTTTTACTTGAGGCTGTTCCTTGAAATTTTCCCTTTCCAAAAATTGATTTGTGCCATTTATCCTAGCACCCCTGCAGAGATGCATTGATGAAATGACTTTGATCACTGAAGGCCTTTGCTGATATAACATGATGATAATGCTTGAAATTTCACTTGATCATCTTTCTTCAGACAGGGAAACTCTTTCTCTTTTCCTGATTTGAAAACTTGTGAGCTCTTCTTAAAAGAGACAAAGCAAGATTTAGTGGTGTGAGACCTAAGGATAGACCAGGATTTTGTTTGTTGGGTGAGAAGAAAATGATGGTTGACATGATGATGACAAACAGGGTTTTCGGCTTAAAACAGTCTTACCAAGGAGTTTTCCCTAAAACACCACCACTTAGACCTACAGACTTTGTCATAGCTCTTGAATGGATTCTTAGGCATGTGTAGGTTATCACTTGACAAGATAATCAGGGATAGAGGGGTAGACACTTTGTCAAGTGTTGGATAGTGGGTTGTATGAAAAACTAGGGATTTTTATGGTAGAGAGACAAACTTATGAAATCTATAGACAGGGAGGCTTTGCTAAATTGTGATAGGTAGGGAAACTGAAGACTATTCTCATGATAGGTTGAAAGGGAGGGGTAGGAAGAAAAAAAAAAATTTGAGGTGTTTTCTGGATGACAAATTGACAGATTGAGATTAGCTTCTAGAAAACTCAGCCAAGGAATCTAGTCATCAAAACATGCAAAAATACTGATGACTAAAAGTGGCTCCATTTGGGGAGAGCAACTCCTTTTAGGAGGTGTCCAGAATTGTAGATCTCTAGCTTGTGAATACCAGTGCCTTATCCATTGGTGCAAATTTCTCTTTTCCTTGATGTTATTCCTGAAAATGATTTTTTTTGACAATTTTACAGCATGATTAGCATCAACCTCATCTCTACCTACCCAGCTATATTTCCTAGCATTTTTTTTTCTTTGGGTCCACTTGGACTGGAAAACCCTTTGAAATGATATTTTTGAAAAAATAAAAACTATCTAATTCTACACTTATATCTTCCGGGAGTTCAGATTAAACTGATGAACTCCTTTGATTCTCTACCTATGCTAGATCAACTGTCAAGTTTAAGCTGTTTGACAGGATTTCATTCACTAAACTAAAACATGAAATTGAAAAATGACCAAATCAGGATTAGACGGTTTGATTTGTCATGTGTTTGTGGCATAAAATACAAGCTGTACATAAATATTATTTTTGCACACAATGAGATTTAGAAAAATCAGGGCTAGGATACATAGTTTGTTTTTCATCCCTGTTTTCCTCTTTGGTTCTGTTTTGAGCATGTGGAACCAATATCTTTTCCTAATCTACTTTCATTGATAAGTCAAGCTTACACATTTGACTATCACTTATTTTACTAACTTATGAGCAATCAATTTAAAACATGTCCAGTTATGATTAGGCTAGATAACTGAACAAGATATTTTTTGAGCACTAGTAGTGGAATTTAGATTTGCGCACTTTCAGCATGACTATTTTTTTTTAACATGGGGCTTTTCTACTATTTCTAAAACTGCCCTCTTTTCTACTTTTCTACTATTTTTGTATTTTATGATTTTGATTTATTTCTTCAAACAACGATATGTACAATGAGTGAAAATGTCTTTGAAACTAGAAATCTTGAAAATGGTGGAACTTGAGCATTTTGTATTCAAAGGGATCTCCTGATGCTCTTGGTCCAGTCAGCTCTTGAAAATAAAATTTTGGAAAATTTTCCCTTTCAAGCACAACATAAGGGTTCTTGCAAGAGTCTCTGAAAAACTCTGTATCTGCTTGCTGCTTTTCTCTATACTTTTGATTTCCACTCTTGCCTTTGTTGTACATCTTCTTTAGGTAATACAGATACTCTTTGTCATTTTTAAAATAGATGATTACATCATCATGGTACATCATAGTGAAGAAATTCAGTACTAGAAACATGGCCTTCTATAACATGTCTTCGGTGTCTTGTAGCTTTGCAACACTGGGTTTGAATTTGGAACTACTTCCCGTGTATTTGAAAAAATCTTTTAGCTATTTGCTTTGAAGCGGAATTAGCTGATGATATCCTGAAGAATAACCTTACAAAGACATATGATTAGAAATTCCTAGCTTATGTATGGTATGGTATGTTTTAGGAAGGATATAAGTGCTGTTCTGGGGAGGTTTATCTGTGTTCCTGAAATTTACACATATCCTGTCTCCATTTGTTTTGTCTTTAATTGTTAATGTTTGATCAATATTTTTGCATTTCTTTTTGTAAGGGTTACTTCTTGAAATGATGGCAGTGTCATAGTGTTTCAAACTTTTTTTTCGACATGTATTAGTATTTTGAACAATTTTGCACATTATAGCAGTTCTTAATTTTTGGTGTAATGACAAAATTTTAGCTAGTTCAATCAGCTCAGGTTGTTTAGGACTGTTGTTATCCCATTCTTCCATATTAAACACTTTTCCTGGATCCATAGAAGTAATTGCAATAGTTAAATATTTACTTGGAGAGGTAAAGTCTTGGGATGGTGAAGCATTCAGATATGGAAAAAACATAAGGCTTCCCCGATTTTGATTCCCGAAGAGTTTTGTACTATGTAAGCCTTTTAGTGCTTCTGTTTTGAAAAAAGTTTCTAATTGTAATTTTGATGTTTGTCCTTGGTTTGAGAAACTTGCTTGAGGGTGTAGAATGTTTTCTGTTTTCTGATTTATCTCTATTTCTAGAAAATCAAATTCCCTCTCTTCAAGACACAACCGTTCGGGGTCATGATAGCTTTGGGTATATGGGGTGTCTAATGCGGTGTGCCTAGATTTGTTTCAATTTCTCCTACTTGTTTATCAATGTCTTCAATAGTACATAAAATGAAGGAATTTAGGTCTGAATGTATGGAATACATAGGGATGTTATCTGGCCTTTCTTGGTTGCTAACCATATATTTCATGTGTGATTCTCGATATAGTATTCTTGTTTGGTTAAACACGGGAATAATGGCGTAAGACATATCTAATTGAATATTTCCTTGAAGCTTGGCCCCCCAGGATCTGGATAAAAGCATTCCATACTTGGGAGGAATGTCTTCTACCACTATGTCCATGACCAGGTGCTTTGCAGGTACTTGTGCCAAACTGACACAAAGATCTTTTGTTAGGCCTAGACACTTGACTCTGCTTGAATCAAATGAATATAAGTATTTATAAGGTTTCATTATTTCTAGGCCTAATATTTCCATTACTACTTTCGGCATGAGATTGTGAGAGGCCCCAGAATCTAGCATGGCATTATGTAGGATTTGGTCATGTATATTCAGACTGATTTAAAAAGGAAGAGTAGTTCTCTCTTGATATTTTCCTTCTATTTTTGGTCCAAACAACACCTCAGGGGTATCATCAGCTAGGTGTAAATTATATGCATCATTTCCTATGTTTAGGACCTTTAACACTTGATATTTGTATGAGCTTTGGGCAAAAGTTCAGTGAGAGGCATGGTGATCTTAATTCTGGCGATTTCCCCTTCAAAATTGAAGGGTACTTGTAGTTTAGATATATTTTCTTCAGTTTTCTCATCCATGACTTTCTCTATATTCTTAATTTTCTGATTTTGATTTAGGGTTTTGTTCAATACAGTTGTTTCGGGGATCTTAGTAGAGGTACTAAGACAGTTAGGATCAAGGCTTGCCTAGCTGGTTTTGTCTTTGTTTTGGTCAATTCTCTTAGCCATGATTTTGTTACTATCTGTTGCTCTTTTAAGAATGGTATCGGCAGATTTTGTAACAATAGTGTCTGAGCTACCTTTCTTAGAGTTGTCTTGGTTTTTATTACTCCTAAGATCATATTTCCTATTAAATTCCATTATGGCATTTTGTAATCCTATTTCAGGATCTTCGGGTCCCTCATAATTTGTTTCATTTTGGTTTGAGGAGAAGAAAACTTTTTCTTCCTATGTGAGGAAAACCTCACCCTCACTATCAAAATCTATCAAGTTTAAGTGATTTTCATCAAGTGGTTCCATATCTATTTCTACCTGATCAACATATTTTTCATGGAAAGGTGGCCTAATCTTTTGTCATTTTCCCTTGGTTTGATTTGAGGCGGGTCTCTTCTAAAGTTTTGGTTCCGACTTCTATTTTGAGGATTTTGCTGGTTGTCCTTAACAGGTGATTTTTCATCTAGATTCATTATTTCCCACATTTTCTCCATGGATCTAACCAGGTTTTCTATTCTGGGATTTGAGGAGGAAATTGAAGGCATGGCCTCATCTCGGTATGTGACTTTCTTTTCTGATCTCATAATAGCTCTCTTCTAAGCTAGGTTGGCTTCGACACTAATAGCTACTTTTTTCATTTCTTCTAAAGTTGCGTGGTCTCTTTCTCTTAGTTGGTACGTCATATTTGGGTCGAAACCTTCGGGAAATTTCGCTAATGCTGAGCCAAGTGGAGGCTTCATGTTAGGCGAAAGGGCGTTATAGACACTGTTGAACCTAGTGCAATATTCTTGAACACTTTTCCCTATATTCCTTTTCAAATTGTTATATTTGAAAAGGAGTTGGATGGGGTTTTTCCCGATTTCCCACCTGTTTATAAAAATTTGGTAAAGTGTTGGGAGATCATGTATACTGTTAGGAGCCAAGTTTTTAAACCATTTCTTGGGTTCTCCGCCTAGGATTCGGGCAAACATTCTCATTCTTATGGTCTCATCTTCTATTTCCATGTATTCAAAGGCACCACTGATTCTATCTACATGTTGTTGGGCAGTAGCAGCCTCAGCTCCGGTGAAGTGTGGGATTCGAGATTGGTAATCGTTTTGAAAAGGTACCAAAGGCGATGGTAATACTAAGGGCGCATACCAAGCTACCATGATGGGAGTTGATGGTAGATTTACAGTATGAGGATTTGTAGTATGGGATGAGGTGATTTTCACAGTGGTGGTCTGAATGGGTGTGGCAGAGGTACTTGCACTTGTAGACTGATTCTGAGCAGATTTGGGGTGATAAGAGCCAAAGTGGTGGAGAAGCTGAAAATTAGGAGGTGTAGTGGGTGAGGCTTCTCTGCTAGGACTCTGTTGCAAATCTAAAGGCTCAAGATCGGCAAGGTTGATTTTTCTTTGCGACTTGCTTCTAAAAAGGGTTTTTGCTGAACTTAAGTCAAACTGGGAATCTTGCAAGGATGTAAGATGTTCAGGTCCAGAGCTTGCTTTGTGGATGGTCCTATTGGTAGCTAAGTTACCAGTTTCAGAAGTTTTCCATAAAATCTTTTATGGGTCGTCAAATATGATATGGGGATTCAGATCTAGATGGGATCTGGTATTGATTCTTCATGAAGCCAGATTTCAGAGTCAAAGCTTAGAGAGGGTGATAGTTGTGATTGTTTTTTTTTGGATGGTTGTCCTCTCTAGGGGTTTTGCGGATGTAAGGTAAAAACTAAATGAAGGCTAGTGGAGTCGCCAGGTGGATGTTCTTGAGGTTTATGGTCCACCACCAATACTAACAAAGATGTTTTTTAGGAAAATTCTTTTCTACAAAAATTTTATGTAAAAACTTGTAAAAATGACTTAAAACTCAATTCAAAAGTTTGCTAGATTGTTGAGAAAGCTATAGTTCTATTCTTAGGCTATTCTATTGATTTCTTATGTTTTAGATGAAGGTTTCTGAATTCTTAAGTTGCACTTAGTTTTTCATTGATTTCAGAGGTTGCATCACAAACTGTTTGTTTTTGAAAAAGTAAGTCAACAGCATAGTATGTTTATGAAATTTTTGGTTTTTAGTTGGAGTATTAGGCCTACTAGAGGCTAGTGGAGTCACTACGTGGATGTTTTTTGTTATTTAGAGGTATATATTTATGGTCCACCACCAACAACTGATAAAAAGCCAATCTAGGGATGTTTTTTGGGGTTTTCTGAGTTCCTATATGTAGCCCTAAGCTTTGTAAGAGTGTTTTATAGCTGAATCATCATTTTTCTAAGATGGTAAAAGAGCTAGTTTCTACTCTTCAGACAACACTTATGTTTTCTATGTTTGACTGAGATCTTGAGAGGTCCTAAGGGATACCTAGGATGTTTTGACTCAAAGTCCCACCATGATCACCATTATGTTATGGTCCCATAATTTGGTAGATTGGTAAACCAAATGATAGGGTAACATCAGACCAAGCTTTGGAGCCCTAGGACCTAGCCTTCCTAGACTCAGAGAGGAATCTCTCTATTATGCAAAGGATGTAAACTTGTTTGCTTCTGTATATTTGATTTTAGGCTAGTTGTTAAGTATGTTTTAGTTTATTTTGGGTTTTTGAGGGGAACTGATCAAAAGGAAAAAAATAGATAAAGAGTTCGTCGAATCAATTGGGCTATGGGGTCAGATGAGGTCAATATTGTCCTAATGATGGACAAGGTATTACTGCAGGGCCGATTTGGTCGAGGTAAATGGATTCTTTGGGTGAAAGTGAAATGAGATGGACATTAAGTTTGTGAAGGACAAAAATATTTTAAGCATAAATAGTTAAACAACATGCATTCATGAGTTAAGGCTGACCATTAATCTTTATGAATGAAACTCAAACTGATAGATGCAAAAAATAAACAATCCAGTGATACATAGAAGTATAAGACCCTCTAAATTTGGGAAAATCACCTTCATACTTTTGGGAAAACAAATAAGATTAAAAAACAACTCAATCTATGAAGAGGGAGCTCCTAAACATCATATCTTGAGCTATCGGGAACTTTGAAATAAGACTACAAAGCATGGACAAAGGGCAAGATCGAAACAAGACCTATTTGACTTAACTAAAACAACCAATAATTTAGAGAGAGATTTCAGAAATGGAGTTTTGATTACCTATGAGTAAGCAGGGCATACCGTGAATCATACTAGACAACATACATAATAAGCATTGATGAAACTAATAACAAGTTCTTAGGGTACCAAAGAGAAATTAAGAATTCTTTGACATAACCAAGAAAGATAAAAACATTTAAGTTGCAATGAATCGAGAAATTTGAGGTGCCTCCATGGGCATATCTCAAAATTATTCTTTACTGAACTACAACAAGAAAGAAGCATGAAAACATGTATGATAAACTAAGAAAACATAACAGATAAGGAACACAATACCATTCACCAAGCCATGGAATCCTACATACAATCCTCCTCCACCATCAAAGTCAAGCAAGAGATTGTCCACTTCATAAGACAAGTATTTCTTCAAAGCTCATAATGCTATGTATTTCTCTTTATAACTCAAGTTCTCCCTCTGGTTACAATGAATCCTCTTGGATTACATAGGCCAAAGAGGAGGAAACCCTTCTAGAGAAACTAGAAGGCCATTGGCCTAATACAAATATTTGATTTTGTCCTTGAGGCTTGCAAAGCCCAAGGCACAAAATATCTTCAAAAATATATATTTAAGCTAAAAATAGTAAGAAAATTGACTTTTAATCTTTGACATGGAGTTAAAAATATCTTAGCGCACATTTGGATGGCCACCTTCAGAAAACTGCCTTTCAGCAATATCTTACAGGAGCGTAGCAGCAGAAAAAATTCTATTTTGCAGATAACTGTTGAGGGACTTCCCCATGTCAGAATGAGGCCCGTGATGGCTAATTGGAAAGCCCTAGATGTCTAGTTTCTAGAACTAATTTTTTTGTTTCAAAATGATCCCTGAATGTCTGTCAAAAAGTGGACTTAATGAAAAAACTGAGGAGGGTCTCACCTGCTGATATTTGAGGCAGAAAGGTGAATTTTGACTGATTTTTGCCTCTTTGGGGGACCAAAGCACCTTATTTTGATCTGAAAATTTGTGAGTAGATGCCCAAAAATTTAATACATCCAAAAAAATAACTTTCATGAGCTAAGGATGCTCCTAGAAAACATGGCGTCGCCTAGAAAAATGTGCAATTAGGCCTAAAACTCACAAAAAACAAGATCATGTCCTAAATTGCTCAATTTTGGTGAGAAAACCCCTTATGGGTTTCTAGAAGCATGAAAGGAAGTTGAAGCCAAGATTCCAAGGCTAGATATGTCTTTTTCCCCTTTTTTCACTAGGTGCTTCCTTTGGGCAGTTTTGAGCTTTTCTTGGGAAATTTTGAGTTTTCTTCAGGAAAATTGATTCAATTTCTTGTAATGCCCAGTAATCTTGCTTTACAAACCCAAGTCTTTGTTTGCCTTGTCTAATTTTTCCTCCAAATGTTTTTTTTCTCTTTCAAGCCATGATTCTTTATCATTTTCTATCTCTTGGGCAAGCAATTGTGTGAGAGGATATGATCAAGCAAGGGCTGCTCCGTCTTCCCTTTGTTTCTCCAAAGCTTTCCTAAGAACAATAGTCCTAGGCCTTTTTCTTGCTGGTTGCTCTTCTTCCTCAATGTCATCAAACTTGCCCATATACTCTTCAAGTTTGAATTGTGCTTTGTATGCTTCCCTTTGGTTTTTGAATTCCTGGGCCTCAGATATTTCGATTTGCCCATTCATTTGTCTATTTTTCATTTGTAGAAAATGTATGAGGTCCTTCGACCTTTCTAGATCAGTTTCTAAGTCCTAGATTTGGGCTTTTCTTTTTTGCAAAAGAGAGTTTAGAATTCTGCTTTGGTCATCTTCATCATCACTGTCCACTTGGATTATGTCAAACTCTCTTTCTTGTTCATGGCTGCTCTCCTGCTGTTCAACTTTTTTGTTTCCCTTGCTTTGGATACACTTCTTTTCCCTTGTCCTCTTTGGCACTTAAATGATAAGCTTCTTGGGCAACTTGCCTCTACTTAGGAGTGCTCTAGTAACATTTGTAGTTACAACTTGAATAGTCTTCTTCTTTGTAGATTTAGTGGTCTTAGGCTTCATCACTTTTGGAGAAAGAGTCATGGCCCCTTGCTTAGGTGAGGCAGCTAGCACATGTTCTTGGCTTTGTTGAGGAGAAGAGAGAGGAGGTTCCATCACTAGTATTTGTTCAACTTGATCTTTTACATTGTTTCCTTCTTCATTACCTAATTTGCTGCACTGTTCACTGTATTCATGTTCTTCTTTAGGGTTTCCTTGTTTACTGCATCTACTTTTATCATGACTATCTTTAGGACTGCCTTGTTTACCCTCCTCACTATTTTGAATTTGTTGAGGGCTGCCACCTTCACCTTCATCATTGTTTTGAACCTCTTGACGTATGCTGCCCTTACCATGCTCACTGTTTTCAAGATTTTGATATGGGCTACTTCCATCATGACTGTCTTCATTTTCATTTTGCATGCTGCTGCTATCTTCACTGTTTTCCTTAGACTCTGTGTGTGGGCTTCCACCATGGTCACTACGTTGCTGGGAGGCGCCTTTTTCACTGTCCCTTTGATTACTTTCATGACTTTGTTGAGGAATGTTGTTTTCCTCATCATTACTGCTTGCTTGAGGATTTTTATGTTCCTCATCACTGCTTTGAACCTCTTCCCTTTGTTCCTCATCATCACTACCTTGATACTCTTCAGTTTGTTCTTCATCATCACTAGCTGTATGTGGGCTGTCCCCATGCTCATGTTCACTGCTCTGCTAAGGGATGCTTTGTTCTTCATCCTCACTACTTTGTTGAGTTTCACTGACTTCCTTATCCTTTGGTGAGCTCTCTTCACCATCACTAGTATGCGCATGATCATTGTCCTGTCGTTTTTCACTTGGTTCATGCCCATTACTTCGCTAAGTATCACTATGTTCCTCATAATCACTACCTTTATGCTTGCTTTCATAAGACTCTTCTTTTTCACTATCAATCATGGCTTATGTTTTCTTTTGAGGGTAGATTGACTAGATTAAGGGGAGACATAATGAGTGGAGGGTGAGAAGGACATATGAGATGGGCCATGAGATGAAGAGGCAGTAGTAAAATTGGGATGAGAAATGAATGTCTCCCAAGAAACTCCTTTCTTTTCAAGTTGGTGACGGATGATTATTTTGATGATAGAATGATGGAAAAGACTAGATTTTTGCTGAGTAGGAGGTCTCTTTTGGAAAAGGGAGGACATCTTGTCTATGCTTTTGTAGAGGAAGAAAGGGATATTCAACAGATGAGTCCGAGTTAAATGCATTAGAAGTCTGACATGATAGGAATAAACTAGAGAATATCTCTGCTCACATGTGAAATATCTCATGATGGTTTTCATAAGGGGCACATAACTGTTCAATAGATGATAAAAGGGTAAGATAGCCTTGCATTCATTTTGGTAAGATGGTTTCAAGAAGGGCTTATAGTGTTCTAGGTCAAAATAGGCTTGTTTGAACCATTTCTCACTAAGATAGGGAATCTTGGTGGCCTTTGACACTGACCTAGGAGAGAGAACAATATCAAGGCCTGCTAGGTGAACATGTTTTCCTTGTAGCCTCAGGTAAAACAACTATGTTAAGGGAGGGTGATTGGTGACCTCCTGGAATATTTGGCAAAAATCAAGGCACCCTACCTCATGAAAGTTGGAAAGGAATGAAGAGGAATCATTTAACTCTTTAGTTGTAGTAGGCTCAAACCTTTTTTGAAATTCGCCCTTGCTGACCTTCCTTGGAGGCATTTTTTGCTCAGATTTCCTTCACTTGTATTATCAAAACAAGTCTTTGATTAAACTAGGTTTTTCTTCTGCAAACAATTCTTTTCTCTTTAAAAACTATATTTGGCTTCTCACTCAACAAGACAGGCATTTTCAAACTGATAATAAATCCTTTCTCCTCAATCACTATTTTTCTTTGTTGAAATTACTATTTTTCTTCTTTTAAGTTTTGATTTCAAAACATTTTTGTGACCAAAACTAAGATGCAAGGGCACAAAAAATATCTTTGAAATCTCCCTGCTGTGTTTGAAAAACCCAAATTTTGAGCCAAAACTGGTTTTTTTCACTTTTGGAGACTTTTGGAGAGGTGCTACGCTCCTATGCACAGGCGCGTAGCACCTGCACACTACTGTGGATGTTGTGTGTTGGGTCAGGCGCTAGGCACCTTCTGAACACCGGGCGAGGAGACAGGGGCATCGTGCCAACCTATAAGCATGTCGTGTCCTTTGTGTTTTTCTTCGGCGGGATGTCACAGGCGCATTGCTTTCAAACTTTTATGCACGACGATGGCCTGAAACCTCAAAAACAAAAAAAAATTATTTTGTGAAGTGAAAAACATTTGATGAAGAGGATTTATACTTTTTTAATGTTTTTTGAAGATGGCCTTTCTCTCTCTAAAATACTTCTCACTTTTTCCTTTCAGTTTTTTTTTTTTTTAAATAAAAAAAAGGGAGACCCTTTGCAAAGAAGTTTTTTGAAACTGTTCATTTTTTGAAGAAGCCCTTTTTAAAAGAGTATATCTCTGCTCTCTTTGAAGGAATACTTTTGAACAGTTAATGAACTCTGCTTTCCATGAAGGATTCTTATCTTTCATCTTTTCCATGTCACTTGAAGACTGTCTTTTTGATAAGTTGTTTGTGTGTATTATGCTTTTTGCTTAGCCATTTAAGTGAACATGTCACAAAAAACTATTTTTAACCTTTGTTTATCATTAAATGAATTTTTTTAAACATACTACCTCTCATATCTGTCTATCATTGAAATATTTCTCAAAATGTCAACCCCTGGCGATTTACCCTCTGCTCATCTTTTGGAGGAGGCAATGCAAAATGCAACTACATAGGTTTATCAAAGCCATTGTGTAGGCCCTCTATTTATCACTGATAGAGGTATTTTAAACAACTGTTCTTTTCCTTCATAGAAAACCTTTAAACCAACTGAGTGCCATCTACTTATTAATGAAGGAGGCTTCTTGAAAACTTAGTGCTTTTGCCTTCTGCTCATGATTGAAGGAGACACTGTAAACATAAAAGTTTTCTTTCATCTCTGCTACATCATTTGAAGATTTGTCTTTTGAACCAGTTTTCTATGGGCCCTCTGCTTGTCATAAAGGATGCTCTTTTTGAAAACCAAATTCTGTGCCCTATACCTGTTCTGCTTTTAAGACATGACTTCTTGCTGAACTCACTGTGAAAACCAAGAGCAGGTAATGCATTTCCAACTGATAAATGTCTACTGTGCCTGTCTTGGAAATAAAATCTTCTTGGTATTGGCTTTTAGCTCTTTTGATGATGAATTTTTCCTTGAATTTTTTTAGAGGCTAGGCTAACGTAGGATACAAAGGCAGTTGTTCCTTTTGCACCTTTCATTTTGATGCCTAGTTTGCTAGAGGCTTTTTTCCAAAATACTGCCACTCTTGGTTTTATGAGACTGATTTTGAGAGCTGGCCCATATGTTTGGGAACAAATTCCATTTTAATTGACTTGAAGCACTAGAGGCAATATTATTTCTAACTTTTGTACTCTTTTTTCCCTGATGGAGGTTTTTTGACATTCTTGGTGTTTTGAATTACAGGGATGAATCCAATATATCTTTTTCTCTCTAAACTCTGTATTTCCCTTAGTCCTTAAAATGGTCAACAATTCTTTTTACTTGAATTTGTTCCTTGAAATGATCCCTTGCCTAAAACTAATTTGTGCCATTTATTATAGCACCCCTACAGAGATGCATTGATGAAATGACTTTGATCACTGAAGGCCTTTGCTGATATAACATGATAATAATGCTTGAAAGTTCACTTGATCATCTTTCTTCAGACAGGGAAACTCTTTCTCTTTTCCTGATTTGAACATTTGTGAGCTCTGCTTAAAAGAGACAAAGAAAGATTCAGTGGTTCGTGGCCTAAGGATATACCAAGGTTTTTTTTGTTGGGTAAGAAGAAAATGATGGCTGACATGATGATGACAAATAGAGTTTTTGGCTTAAAACAGTATTTCCAAGGAGTTTTCCCTAAAACACCACCACCTAGACCTACAGACTTTGTCACAGCTCTTGAATGGCTTTTTAGGCATGAGTAGGTTATCACCTGACAAGATGATCAGGGATAGAGGGGTAGACACTTTGTCAAATGTTGGACAGTGGGTTGTATGAAAAACCAGGGAATTTGATGGTAGAGAGACAAAATTATGACAGATATAGATAGGGAGGCTTTGCTAAATTGTGATAGGTAGGGAAACTAAAGACTATTCTCATCATAGGTTGAAATGGAGGGGTAGGAAGACAAAAATTTGTTTGAGGTGTTTTTTGGATGACAAATTGACAGATTGAGATTAGCTTCTAGAAAACTCAGTCAAGGAATCTAGTCATCAAAACATGAAAAAATACTGATGACTAACATATTGTATTCATTTCCACAGTTAGGCTTTCAGGCCAAGCTACAACTTCTTCGTTAGCGCAGTTTCTGCAGGTTGTTGTGTTGTGTTGGAGTGTGCATTAATGGAGGGGTTAGAACTCCACATTTTGAGCTATTTTCTCATAGGGGGAAGGTTTCCTTCTTTTGGGAGATATGTTTGGAGAGTTCTTGGGAATATTTCAGATCATTGGCATCAGGCCATACATTTCCCATCATTCCCAGCATTTTTCCAGCTAGGGAATGTGTTATTTTTGAAGGCAGCTTTAGCAGAAGTTCTGGTGGTTCCTTTGTTGTGTTTCCTTGTGATTGAGGGGTTCATCCCTTCATGGAAGGAGATCTCTAAGGGGATATATTTCAGATCTATTACATTTCAGCCTTCCACACTCTTGTTCTATAGCTTGCAGTGTATCTTTAGCCATTGGGCTTTAGATCCCATATTGTATAGAGTGTATTTTTGAAACCCCTTTTCCAAGCTCTTGTAGGATTTTGTATTGAGCTTAATCTGTATTGAGCATATATTTTGAGGCTTATAAAAACCCTACATATTTTTTACATCATTTTTCTGTAGCAATGTGTTTTTAACTACACTGTAGCAGTATCCGACATTCTTGTATTGTGACAATAGTTCATTTCTAGAGTGATTTCTTATGGGAGGCTTGTTCCTTCATTGTATATGACCCATGAATCATTTTTATGTATGGATTTTCTGATATAATACATTGATTAATGTCTCCGTTTTGGTCTCCCATGTTTATGAATTTATTTACACTGTACTTTCAATTTTATGCTCATGAATTGCTGCATTCCCCATTTGGGATATTATAGTGGTATCGGAGCATAATCTTGGCTCAGCCTGTGTAATCTCAGCCATTATTCTATCAATAGAAGAAGGAGAAGAGAATATTTACATAAATAACAAAGAGAAGGCTCCATTATTTGGAGAAATGAAGGAAGAGAGGATATCCCAGCTTCTTTTCCAAACTATGAAAATTATCAAACAAAATATCAAGGAGATGAAAAGGGAGGAGTGTAGAAAAATTCCAAGAGGTTTTGAAGGTAAAGCAAGCCCTAGTTATTCATATGATGGGTTTGAGCATTCAGCCACACATGCAGATCCACAGCGCAGTTATTTTCCCACATTCACTGCAAGAAGGATGGAGGAAGAAGATGCACCAAGGGAGGAGACCTTGAGTGACTATCTTCAGGAGTATGAGTCTCAATCATGTATATTCAAAGAGCACTTGGAATTTCAAGGGTTTTTCCAACTCAAGGAAGACAGAAGATCCAACAATAGAAGCAAGGGAGGTATACTCTTTCTATCTAACTTTGATGGATCAGAAAAGTGCACAGCCAAAGTTTGGGTGGAGGAGCTAGATTCCTATTTCCAGCTACACCAAGTTTCAGAAAAGGAGGCCATTAGAGTAGCAGTGCTGCACCTCAAAGGTATGGCCCATGATTGGTGGTTTTATAGTTCTACTTCACTTTATCATGAAAATTTAAACACTTATGTAGGGTTCACTAAGTAATTAGTGAGGATATTTTATCTTAAACATTGTAAAACATCTCTTGTTGAACCCCAAAACTCAAAACCTTTGCATGAGTTGGAGAGATTTATTTTGCCAACTCCACTCCATAATTTTGTTGAAGGGGATCGAAACATGCATGATACCATTCCAAGGGAAATATCCCCATTTATTTAAGATCCCTCTTCTATAGATGAATACATGGAGGTTCCTCCTTCAAGGGAAGACCAAGATCAAGGGTCTCTCATTGATGATGAGGCATTCTCACATATTGATGAAGAGGATGAGCAAAGAAGAGATAACAATGTTGTACCATCTGGAGGAGATCCATCACCACATGGAGATGGGAAGGGAGCCATTGCTTCCATTAGAGGAGCCCTTGTGTCTTTTCAAGGAGTTCCAATTGATCCAACATTTGGAAATCAAAGCATAATTCTGGAGCAACATGTATCAATTTTTGTGGATTGTGAGATGGTAAGAGAAGAAGAAAGGAAGGATCAGCGTCAAGGGATGATTCAACCTTATATATTTCAAGAGTTTTTTACACAATAGAAGGAGATTGTACTGTGAAATGAAGAGAGGGACAAATCAGTCCACTCATATGTACAGTCCACTTCAGATTTTGATGTCTCACTACATGGGGGCATTCCACCTAGGAGGCCACCAAATCTAGAGTTGGTGGGAGAAATTTTTCCATTTGGTTCACCACTCTTAGATTCCATAGGGGTGAAGACTTTGGAGGAATCTAGTACAACACAGAGAGTTTGGGATAGACTCAAGGAGGAGGGAGAAATTCTTCCATTTTTAGCATCACTCACTCTCAGTACACATACTGCGCTGACAGAAGTTGTTGCAGTAAGGGAGGATGGCACCTTCATGGTGAAAGGGAGATGCTCCATGGATTTGGAGAAACATAGGGTACTTCCTTTGAGGAAGGGATCCTCCATACATTGGGGTAGCTGGAGGCCACTCATGCTTACATTAGCCAAGATCAGGAGGTCCTTTATGGATGATAGCTTCTCATGGGAGGCCAACTTCCAAAGGATACCACTTCTATTTGAGCATGAGAAGTTTCATGATGGGCATAACAGCACTTTGGAGGATCAATTTGGCATAGGGGATGTCAAAGGAGTAGACAAAAACACGTGGGGAGCTTCACATTTCATATCTTCAGTGCTGTCTCTTAGGAGGGTTGATCCATATTGGAGGTCTCAACTTTTGGTAGAGCACTCCAAGTATCCTGGTGCTTTCATGATACTTGATGAGCCAGATGGAGATGATAGATACATGGTGGTTGGTGAGGTCATCTATTCTTATGGGAGATTCTTCTTGACTAGAGTTTCTGAGCTCAAGAGGAAGCTACTACATGCAACACATGTGGAATTTCTTTCCATGCACATTAATTCATTTCATTCATTGATGGAGGAGTTGACTTGGGAGGGAATGGAGAAAGATATACATCAGCATATGGAGAGATGCATAGACTGAATGGTGATGGAGAGGTTGGCACAACCACTTCCCTACTCATTGAGAGTGAGGGAGAATTTCTAGTTGAGCCATTTTAGCTCAAGGACCAAAGTACATGGTGGTGAAGGTACAATTTTGCATTATAATTTGTACTAATTTACTTTTTATGAGCAGCATGTTGTATTGAGGAGGGTCATTCATTATTATACATTATACTATTATGTACTTGAGGCCAAATGTAGCATTGATATTGGCTATTTTATTGGTGGTTTGTGGGGGAAGCCACATGATTTTTGGTGTCCACCATTGACACCACATTGTACTTTCATGCTTCTATCTTATAGAATGATTGTGGAAGAAAAAAAGTGGCTGGGAGAGCACTTGTTCTTACCTATTTTGATGTAGTCAAGGGATGCGCTACACTAGTTCCATTTGAGGAACTATGATCCACTCTCCGGTTGTCATGTGGAAGCTTCTTTTCATTGGTTTTTGCTTCCATATTTTGCTGATATTCTTATGTTCATGGGGAGCTTTGTTTGGAGAGTGCTAGATGAGTTGGAGAGGCCCATTAGGAGTATGATTCTCCCTAATTTACATGTTGTATGTTTCAGTATAAACAATGTGCAAATCATGATTTCCACATCACACCTCTTGTCTTCATATGGAAGGAGCCATTTGAAGTACTTGCGTTCTTGGAGGAGGCACTTCATGGCTGATTTATATTGTGGGGTAACTTGAGCCATTCTTGGAGGCCATGAAATTTCAGCCCAATATCATAAACAACCCCATACTTACCATAAATGGAGAAATAAACAACTTGGATGGAAAAATCTGATCTCTCCATGCAGCCCCAATGCATTGCATAAACCGGGGGTTGATGATTTCTTTGGTGAGCTACCTAGAATGGCTCATTTCATTTGGATGATAGCATGGGTGTGGGAGTCACTCATTGAGAATGATATTACCCATGTTTTTCATCGCTCCTACCTTGAGGAGGCCATTGGATAGTAGGAAGGCTTCCACTTACACCTTCCACCTTTTATGATGTGAACCATGTGGTTTTGTATACTTGGGAGGGAACATTGGAGGGCAGATTTATTGCAGATTATTTTGAGCAGTGGTGGGGAATATTGATGAGGAGGCCACAAGAGGAGGAGGGGAGGAATTTCTCTCTCCTTATACAGGTTCTTAAGGACAAGAAAAATTTTGGAGGGGAGGACTGTAATATTCCAAAAATTTAGCCTCCAAGCGAAATGGAATATTATAGTTGTTTTATCACTAGGTCGGTAAATAAATGGGTGGGGAGGCCCATAAGTCTCTTGAGAAGAAATAAAAACACCTGAAGTGTGAAAGGAGACCTTTTTAGCAGCTAAATAAAGCTCCTCCAAGTGTGAACAGGGTTTGGATCATGTTGATTCAATCAAATTTGACCAAGTCAACAACATTGATAAGGAGGAGTGGAGATTAATTAGAGAATAACGCAGTTTTGGAGGGAGATGGATCTCATGGAGGAAATGACATAATTGAGTGGGGCCAAGGGAAAGAAATCTCACATTCTATTTAAGAAATAGGATGGTAGCCATTTGAGCTCATGTTTTTAGATTATTATTTTGATATCGGTCTTCTTAGACTATTGCTTCATCTTGTTGTTTAGTAGGGTGGTTGTGCTATTTAGCACGGGGTGTTCCCGAGCGGGAATCCAACCTCTTTCCTTGAGGGGCCTATTGGAAGAGTATTGTATTCATTTCCACATTCAGGTTTTCAGGCCAAGCTATAGCTTCTTCATTAGTGCAGTTTCTGCAGGTTATTGTGTTGTGTTGTAGGGTGCAGTAGTGGAGGGGTTAGAACCCCACTTTCTAAGATATTTTCTTATAGGAGGAATGTTTCCTTATCTTGGGAGATCTATTTGGAGAGTTCTTGGGCATATTTTAGATCCTTGGCATTAGGCCATACATTTCCCATCATTCCCAGCGCTGTTCCAGCTAGGGAATGCATTATTTTTGAAGGAAGCTTCAACAGAAGTTCTAGTGGTTCCTTTGCAGTGTTTCCTTGTGATTGAGGGGTTCATCCCTTCATGGGAGGAGATATTTGAGGGGATCTGTTTTAGATCTATTAAATTTCAGCCTTCCACACTCTTTTTCTTTAGTTTTTAGTGTATCTTTAGCCATTGGGCTTTGGATCCCATCTTGTATAGAGTGTATTTCTGAAACCCCTTTTCTGGGTTCTTGTAGGAGTTTGTATTGAGTTTAAATATGTATTGAGAATATTTTTTTAGGCTTATAACAGCCCTACATAATTTGTACATAATTTTACTATATCAATGTGTTTTTAACTGTGTTTTAGTAGTCTCCAGCATTCTTGTATTGTGACAACAGTTCATTTCTAGAGTGATTTCTTATGGGAGGCTTGAACCTTCATTGTATATGACCCATGCCTCATTGTTATGTATGGATTTGATGATATAATACATGGATTAATGTCTCCATTTTGGTATCCCATGTTTATGAGTTGATTTACACTGCTACTTTCAATTTTATGTTCATGAATTGTTGCATTCCCCATTTGGGATATTACATCACTCTAGAAAATTAGTGACTATCTTCCCTCAACTTCAACATAGAAAAATGGGATTCAACCATACAAGAGGAATTTGGGACAATGGAGGACACCATGGCACAATTGTATGATGAAATGATACTTCCACATCAAGTGGTGGCACCACTCATTGTCATTTAGAAGAAAGAACACGAAGCCTTAAAGCTCCTGAAAGTGGAAAATAATGTTGTTGATCAACTCCAGGAATGGGCTACCAAATATCAGAATTTTCCACAACATCTAATTAAAAGGACAAGTTTGTGGTTGAGATAGATAGAGTATAATTGAGACTCCATCATTAGAACTTCATCTGATTTGGATAATAGTTTCCTAACACTATTGCCTCTTATGGTCAAGTGCACAACAAATTTGATTATCTAACAAAAAAACATGGGATGTCTTTAGTAGGTTCACTTGAAGAAATAAGACGCAGGGAAATCATCATTTGGGAAATCAGGAAATACATATAACAAATTAGGCAAACATTAGAACTAGAAGTCTTAGAGATCACCAAAGACAATATTCTACAATGTGCCATCACATGATCTAAGGCCCACATGAAATTTTTGTAGCTATGGAATAGTGTACAGTCAATCTCTAATAATATATTAACATAAGCATTAGAGGTGAATATGAGGTATGCAGCATACTTGTTGATTTAGATCAAAGTCATCTCTACAACATTCAGAGCATGGAACACATACATTACCAATGAGCTCCATGGGGAATTAAATGACTTGTAAATTTGATAACATTTTTTCCAATTTTTAGTTTTGTATCATATAGCCACCATCTTATATCTAATTTTTCTTTTGTAATAAGTTGTATGTAGTGGATTCCAAGAGACCCATGTGGAATGTGAAAAGCCACATATGGGATGTAAAAGGTAATGTATAGAATATTATAAGTTGTATAAAATCCCATAAGTCATAGATGTTAAGCAGTCATGAAGAAACTTAGAATTCATTCTTTTTTTGTTATAAATATCTCATCATAGCTCAATGAAAGGGCCTGGATTACTGGATCCTTGTCTTTCCCTCTCTTGTCGTTAATAGGAGATAGATAACTATTCGGAGAAGAAAGTTGTGGGTTCATGTTCCACTACTAGATTCAGTGTTTCACCTATGTAACAATGTACTTGGAATATTTCATTTATAATCAGAATCTCTATAAGCCAACAATTCTTCATGTGTGTATCATGGATGTAGTAAGAATATTCTTGTTATTTTTGTGATATATGCTTTCTTAATTATCTACTAAGTTTAATGAACTATTACGTTGCTTATATATGAATATTTTTCAATGAGTGTTGTAATGCTTTCATAATTTTTTCTTATCGTGTGAACCAATTTGCAGGTAATCAGCAAGCATTTCCTCTCCCCCCTGAGTCTCCCTTAGGATAATACTATTGCTTCCCTAATTGGAGGCTCATTTTCCTTTACCATTTGTCGAAGTTACCTATACATATTAAATTTGGTGTCACACAAAGCTTACATACTTGTTTCCCCAAATAGGTGTTTACGATCTCTTGTGTATATGTTGCAACTAAGGCATACCTCTAACATCTTTTCAAATGTGTTTGGAACATATAGTTGGATGGGACTCCTACACCAAATGGTGTGAGGTCTAATTATGACTTCACATCGATGAGATCCATTTCATGCTGGTGGTATCGATCACTGTCAACAGGGTTGCACCCTCTAAAATTGGAAAGTTGGGTGACAACCACATGGAGCCAGTGTTATGAATGTGCTTGGAGGCCTACAACTACAACTATGCCTTGTCATGCATGAAATTGGGAGTCTATGTCAATAAAAATTAGACTGAGCTTAGGGTTTGGTCACCTACAGTAGTTCCTTGACCCTTAAGTTTCCTATAGCCCTAAGGGATGTTGTGAGTTGTCAATCAGTGGTCATATTATAGGCCCCACTTCCTTAACTAGAGCTTGGAGGTTGGTTCATGTCATATTGGAACTTTTCTTCACATTCACTTAGAGGGATTGTAAAAGTGCGTAAACGTGGGGGTGGGGGTGTTACAGAGGGGAGAAACCAGAAATCCTCCTTGAATTTCAATCTAGAAAAATGTGAAAAATAATGATAGATAGGCAAACGCCACCTGGAGAGACTAGAAATTGAAAACAAGAAGCAAGGGAAGTAGCCACACTACTGTGAAAATCCAACAATCAAAACATAAGTTAAAACAAGTATCCACTATACCTTGAGAGACCATGTGTTCCAGTTTAATTCTCTAGGGGATCCTCCTACACAATGGGGCATGGATTGTAGTAGTTCATGTCATCATGTAGAGGGATCCTAGAGGAGGTTATTTAGATGGAAGAAAAATGAAATCTGGCTGGACGTTGGATGGAATCATTGACTTAGCCATTTATTCCACTCACCTGGCTATTAGGACTACCACCTTTTCCATAGGAAGGACTTGATCCCGTTAGAACCAGATTTGACTTGTTACAAGATTAGCGATGTCATGGAGAGGGTAAATGAGGCCTTATATGGTGATTTCATATGTGCTCTGGAGAAGGAGAAGAGTCGTCCATCATATCAGTTGATGGTGAATCATGCTCCTAAAGTTCCATGCCTAAAAGATGAGAAATTTTATGGTATGCAACCTGTGCATGGTGTAGGTGGTCTTGAAGATCTAGGACATTACCCTTGAGAAATAGATTGATCTATTCTTGGTCTCAATAGTGATGCCCTAGTACATTGAACAAGGCCCAAACATGGTCACCTCAGATTTAGATCTCATGTGCTTTAGCATCGACCACCATTCATTTGAAGCAGTGGGGAATATAGTAGTGAAAATTTTCATCACCATTCCCATGCTAGGGAGGGTGAGGAGGATGACCTCCCCCATTCCCTATTCTATTGGGAAATCATTTCTCTAGAACCATAGTCTCAAAGCAGCATAATAAAAAGGTCTGAAATATAATAGAGAGACCACCTTCACTCTACTAATGCAATTGAAGTGCAGGTTGATAATTCCCATCAATTTAATAAGGGGGGTACAAGTAACGGATGTCAAGTCGACAAGATATTTCCTTAATGTGTTTTAATTACTGGAGGGGCATGGATTTGACACCACCCCCTAACTCCCTTCTTGAGATGTTGTGGTAAGAGAGCCTAATATGATTCCAAAATACCACATTGATCTTACATAATGACTTCATTAAGTTGCATGGAGGTATGGATTGTGAAAATTACCACCTGGATCCAAGGGGAAAATGAGTTGATTTGATGTTGGTTAAATTCATTAATTTTTGAATCATTTTATTAAGCATGCTTTTTGGGATGGGGTCCCCTAAGGGAATTTTTTTGTATAATTTTTGGTTAAATTTTGTTGAAATGTGATGCGCGTAGAATTCAAGGGGATTTGGGGTGGGTCAAAGCTCCTTTATCATTGTAATGGGTAAAAAGGGAAACCATTAGCCTCAAGCCATGGTTTGATACCATGATATGTGTGCGTCAAAGGATTATAAATATTTAATATTTGATCGAGTAAGGATATATATCGATCGATAGATGTTTTATGTTACTGAATATTTTGATCTAAGTTTTGGGAAAGTTTGTGATTGGTCTGGGTAGAAACGCTCCTAATGGTTGTGTGCAGGAAGACCTAGTCCTAAGTTGTGTGAAAGGAATTTGTTGTTGTGTGCGTAGACAGAAGGGAATGTAATAGGATAAAAACTGATTAATAAAGAAGAAGTGTTGGCGAAATATGTTGCAATTTATGTGTTATGCATGATTATGCTTCATATCTTGTAATCTGTTTCTATTGAATGTATATTTATTACAGTTGAGTATCTATGAAAATATCTCAATGTTTGTGAAACGATAACATATGCATTAAGGATTTTACTGGAAATTTCTATGTCATTGACGCGTGTTTTTTCTGCTTTGATAAGATAGATCTGAAAAAGATATAATGATCCGTTTAGGCATATCTGTTAATGATTTTTTATCTACACTTAGATATGGTTTATTGTGAAGTCCTGCACAGAAAAATAAGCATTAAATCTGAGAAGTAATGGTAAAAAACATATCAAACGCTCCCTTAGGGTGCAGAAACTTGGTTCTAACACCCCCCCATACTACTTTGGGTGAGACTTCGGTGTGCAAAAGCATATCATTGTTGAAAGGACCAGTAGTTGGAGGGTTTTGTTGGTTTTGTAGAACACTCTAAACCTAGGTCAGGACCCCTCAAGACAAAAAATGGTTACAAGCGAGCATGGGATAATTGAGCATGGGGCAAGGGAGAGAGGGAAAAGTGAGAAACCTAAGAATTCATCACCCATCTAGCTCTAAAAGCCGCATCTTTCAAGTTTTAGGTGTCGCACTTCAGATTACCAGTTCCTAGTTGTGTGCGGTCATTCCCGAAAGCTCCGAGGTTGGCATTGATTTTCTTATGTTCGCCAGTGGCAAGCTGCATGATATGCACATGAGAATCATAGATGAGATATAGTACAAAGAGTATAAGGCCTTCCAAGACACCGCAACAGTGCAACACCAAACCACCTCAACACTTAAAGGATATCAGCTAGAAGAGGATGTGTGTCACACTGTCGAAAGTCGGTGCGCCCAGTTGGAAACTTTGGTTGATCAACTATGCTCGGGTCTCCCCAAAATCATAGTACCCACCACTGCAGTGGCCACTATCAAGCTGGAAAACATGGTAGCTATGCTCAAAGCCTCATGATCAAAAATCACAATATTTCGAGCAGAACATGAGCAGAAGATCGCTGACTTGCAGATGAAGTTGCAGCCTGAGACACCTTCAAAAGTTCACACACATCACGCCAAGGTTTTTCAGGAGTAAACTGATAGAATCACTGCTACAGTGGATTCTTGCAGCCAATTGCTAGAAGAAGCCATGAGAATTTGGACATTCGTCCAATATGACCATGTTGCACAATAGTTAAAGATGGATCTGCGTGCTAACGAACAAAAATTTAATGGGATATGGGTCGTTGCGCCAACACTGGAGCCTACCGAGTGGTTGGCCCGCATACAGGAAAGAATCCATCTAGTAAGAGATCGACACACTGCATCGATGGGAGTATTTTCTCGATAACTGGATGCAACCTTGGGCTAAGGAAGCCTTGTAGCTATCCCAAAGCATAGATGGTTCCCTCAAAAGCCTGCAATAGACCCATAGAAGTATCAACCTAGCAGCTAAGGGGCTAACTACAAAAAAATTGGTTGAGGAAGCACAAAACGTTGCAACGCAGAGCACAAAAGTCATTCAACCACTAAAGACTTCCATTCAGGTGCTGAAGGACAAGATGTAGGAGCCGGGACCAAAGTGACTTAGGAAAAGTCATTAGATTGTGTTGGGGGCCTATTGGGATGGGGTCCCCTAAGGGAATGTTTTTGTATAATTTTGGGTTAAATTTTTTTGAAACGCGCTGCATGTAGAAGTCAAGGGGCTTTGCGGTGGATCAAATCTCCTTTATCATTATAATGGGTGAAAACAGAAACCATGAGTCTGAAGCCATGGTATGCATGCATCAGAGCCTTATAAATATGTAAGAGTTGATTCGAGTAAGGATATATATCGATCGATAGATGTTTTGTGTTAATGAATGTTCTGATCTAAGTTTTGGGAAAGTTTGTGATCAGTCTGCGTAGAAAGGCTCATGTTGGTTGTGTGCGCAGAGACCTAGTCCTGAGCTGTGTTCAAGGAATTTGTTGCTTTGTGCGCATACGAAAGGGAATATACTGGGATAAATACTAATTAGTAAAGAATATGTGTTGGTGAAATTTTTTACAATTTATGTGTTATGCATGATTATGTTGCTTATCTATTAATCTGTTTATGTTGAATGCATATTTATCTGATTTAAGTATCTACGAAAAGATCTCAGTGTTTGTGAAAGGATTACATTTGCGTTAAGTATTTTACTGGAAATTTCTATGTGATTGCATGAGTTATGTTTATGATTTGATTAGATAGATCTGACTGAGATATAATAATATGTTTAGGTCTATCTGTTAAGGGTTTTTTATCCGCCCTTAGATATGGTTTCATGTGAAGTCCCGCGCAAACAGATAAGAATTACATTTGAAAATTAAGGGTAAAACACACATCAAATGCTCCCTTAGGTTGCAAAAACCTGGTTCCATCACCCCCCATATTGCTTTGGGTGATACTTTGGTCTGTGAAAGCAGATCATTTCCGAAATATCCTGTTGTTGGAGGGTTTTTTTTTTGTGGCGTAGAACACTCTGAACCTAGGTCATAACCCCTCAAGCCAAAAATGCTTTCATGACCAAGAGACAATGTTGATGATGTAACTTCTAATTGCATCTTCCATTCATTTTAAACATATCTCTAGAATATTTAGAACTTGTTAGTCTTGTTTCCATAAATGTAGGATTTCTTTAAAATAAATAACACTTATCTTAGTTTTATGTTGGAGTAGTTAGGATACTACACTCCATGGAAGTTTCACCTATTTTTTTTTGGGGAATGAGGAGATTGATTCTTTGTAGGAAATTATATGGAAATGGTTACAAAATCATGTAACTTAATTTTATAGCTATCTTCACAATAATTTGATGTACATATTTAATTTAGTAGCTTCATCTTATATATATATGTGGTATATTTAACTTGGTGTTAATCCTAATAAAACATATTTTATTTTAAAATAAAGTAAATAATATGGTTATATATTGATATCCATTAATCAAGGCCTCTTTTTTCCTTTCTAAAAAGTCTATTGTCATTCTTTTTAGGGAAATAATGGGGAGATGAAGGGCCCACTAGAGAAATAGCGTAATTACATTAACCATTCAATGTAAAGTGGATGATGCTCACTATGTTTATTATTATTAACTAAGGACCACAAGTTAGTCTGAGGATTGGATAAATATATTGTGGCCTCATTAAGGAAGATCCACTAGATAGTTAGGGAACTATATCTCTAAGTCTACTAGTGCCTAATGGAGTAGAGAAGAGTCTTTGTGCACAGGTAGTGCAATATTTTTTTTAAAAATACCACCATCGGTCTTACAAAAATTATGACTTTCTACTCATTTCTTTCACGTAAAAACATATGATATTTTCTAACGTCGATCATATAGTAGACCCATCGCAAAAATAATTCCTGACATTGTTATTACGACAATATCTACTTGTATCTATTACGACAACCTATAGTGTCACAAAATAACACTTGTTACGCCGAAAGGTGTTCCCTTTACCGGCTTTAGCCGAATGTGATTGTTCTTTCAGCCAATGGGAGGGCTTTCTCATCGCCCTTCTAACGAGTAATATCTTGACAAAGGTAAATAGATTATTGGTCTAGATTATTGGTCGTAGTTGTCAGCTGTCCACCACGTTACGCGACAGTGCAGATCCGCACCAGTTAATGAAACACTCATACACTGAGACTTGGCCTGATTGATTTATAAGGAATACATGGCTGCCAATGACGTTTTGCAGTTGGACGATGGGGACCCGGTACCAGAGGTTAAAGATCATGAGAAATCAGAGGTGGATATCATAATTTGAGGTTATTTTTTTTATAAATAGCTTCAAGTTCGTGAGCGCATGCGATCCTGGAGAGGAAACAGTATCCTTTGCCATCCAACTGGTTTGAAAAATCCAGTTCAGTGAGTCGACAAGTGATTGTCGTGACGCGGATGTGCTTCCTAGAGATTCGAACCCTCATCCTCCTGGGCACACTCCTGATGCCCCTGCTCCATACAGCCTTATTAAGCTTCACATCTAGCCTCACATCGGTGGTTCCCATAGCGTTCTGGGCAAATTTCCTGATCTCCTTAACGGCCTTTGGAGCCATTTTCTTAAACGTCCTGCAGATGAGTTTCAGCTGCTGGCTGTTCGTCGTTGCGCTTCTTGGAGATTCGAACCCTCATCCTCCTGGGCACACTCCTGATGCCCCTGCTCCATACAGCCTTATTAAGCTTCACATCCAACCTCACATCGGTGGTTCCCATAGCGTTCTGGGAAAATTTCTTGATCTCCTTAACGGCCTTTGGAGCCATTTTCTTAAACGTCCTGCAGATGAAAAATCCGCGAATAAATTCCTATAAACACTTGAAAACTACTCAAATCTAGACCCTGAACTTGAAAAATTTGTATATGAAAAATAGTTTTGCAAATGCGTATGAGAAATTTTATGGGAAAAATCTAAATCCTGAACAGATCAGATGAGCTAATGCAGAGAAATGCCAGTCAATTTGTGATCGTTTGAACTTGTGATTCTTCTAACTTTCTCTCGGTTCTTCTTATCCTTTCTCTCGGTTCTTCTTATTACAGTCCCATTTAAAGAACAAATTCGCTGAAAGAAAATAAGATGAAAAGGAAAGGTAGATTCATCAAGATAGCCTTGAAAATTAGGCGTATTTAAGCGAAAAGAGGTAACGAAAATAAGTCTCTGTGGAAAGAACAAACGCAAACAAAGCATAATCAATCAACTATGCCCACCAAATGCATAGTAGATCAAAGTAGGGCTCAAATTCACAAACGAGTTACCTACTCGCACTGCTCAACCATTTATAATTATCACCATAATTAACAAAGTTGGGATCTTCTTTTTGTTCTTGGCCTATGCCAATACGAAAGATATCCAACATAATGCAGGTATCTTGCCTCGTGACAAAGAGACATAGTATCGGAAGGCACACATGAGCACCTCTTAAATTAAAAAATCATTTTAGTCAAAAAAAGCTATGGAGCATAAGCTACACTCTGTTTTAAATCTTGACGACCGAATCCAAGCCAAATCCCAAACCCAGCATATCTCAGGAAAAGATTGCTCAACTGCCTGAGAGTCCGTCTAGCACAGCCTCTCACTCATTTTGAATGAAGTCAGATCACAACATTCCACAGAAGTGACGTACCTGCTGACTTTGTCTTCATGAGCCTGAGTCCAAGTCACATTTCATCTTCAGATGCCCATCCACTATGAAATTCGTAGGCGGTGTCATTTTCCTATTTAGAAAAATACAAGGTGCCTTGTTTCTTAATCAATATGTAGCCCAAAAATGTTAGGATTTATTTTTCAGAGAAATGTTTCAATTTCGGTAGAAAACACTCAATTCAGGATTTTTCACATTCCTTCTAGCCGCACTTTGAAATCCTTTCACAGGGCTTCTGTATCAGATAGCGAATATAGGTTTCTGCGGTTTCTGCGAGAAATTGGACAAATATTAATTACATTCGTAGAAATTCAAACAGCAGTTGAAGAGGCTTTTAGTTGTAGAGGCTTTGACAAAACAAGAATAGCTTAATCGACGTACATTTCCAGAAATTCTAACAGCAATTGCAGAGGGTTTCACTTCCCACTTACCAGCAGGTTCTCTGGTTGATTCTTAGCTTGATACAGCTGCACTACCGGGCTTTGTACCTGCACATAATGAGGATGGATTTTGCACATTCCTTCCAGGCGCGCTTAGAAATCCTTGCACCGGGCTTCTTTATCCTATAGAGAATATAAGTTTCTGCAAAACATTAGAAAAATATTAATTACCATCATCATACCCATATTCTGTGCATATCCTACAATGATAATGTTCCATGACACCATACCCACCAGCAAAGCCAACAATAAGACAGAAAGCTAGCCCACAACAACTAGATACCACCGCCAACTGCTTCAAGCGCAAGCTATAAATTCATTACTAAGCCAAGCCAAAGCCATCAAACCTGGAAGCTCTTGTTGGTACATTAATAAGTTATTTGTGCAGCTTGTCATTGCATGCGTCATAATCATGGATGGATGCCACTAGTTGATGCAGCTGGTGATACACTCCCGATACCCAGTTTTCGATCCAGGCGTGTATCCATGCATTCTCGGTACTCCATGCTGGTCTCTCACTCTTCACAAACATGATTATAAGTGCATTTACCACAGATACATCTGATTCAAAGCCAATTTTAATCCCATAGATACATTTGATTCAAAGCCAGTTTTAATGATTGCGGCATTAAACTGCCTACCTTGTTCGCCAATTTCCAAACTAGTGCAGGCACTAATGACACAGGAGAAGTTGAATTCACCCAAACCCATGCCCAGCCTAAACATTTTCTTTATTAACTTCAAGGCTTTGTCAATGTGACCATTATGGACATGCATTATTTCAAACACTTGGCATGCATCGTCAATGCTGTCACACTTGGCGTAGGTGTTCAAACATTATTTGAAACACTTGGCACATATCCTCAATGCTATCACACTTGGCATAGGCATTAACAAGGCGATAGCCCACATAGAAATTATAATTTAATTTCATTGATGTTTCGTGTTTTCGGAAGACATGCCTATTTTCAGAGTATATTAGTTTCTTATTTAATTTAATCTTATTAACAATATTCCTAGAATTTTCCAATAAAAACAACTAAAAACCTGCATAGAAATTATAATTTAATTTCGTTGATGTTTGGTGTTTTGCGGAGAAATGCCTATTTTCAAACTATATTAGTTTCTTGTTTAATTTAATCTTATTAACAATATTCTTGGAATTTTCCAATTAAAACCACTGAATGACTTCTTTAAGTGTTGTCCATTAAGAGTATTCTTGGAATTTGGCAATAAAAACAACTAAATGGCTTGTTTAAGTCTTGTGCATAATTATTGACTTTTAATTTTTCAAAATTTTAGGATTGTTGAAACATCAATGCAATTTACTTCCTGCAAGTCTATAAGATAAAGATAAATTTAAAAGAATTCATCTATCTGAAATTGCCACTTGTATGCTTCGACAAGACAAAGCATCTCTGATTAACTCTCAGAACTATGGTTTCTACTGAAATCATGTTCATCATTTTTATGATACTTTGCTGACAAGAATTGCTACACAACATTTCTGGCTGGGGCCTTGCTGCCCCGCAGCCCATCTTGTTTGAAATCATACCTGATGCCTTCCCTTTATAATTTTCGGAACTACTTTCTTTACTCTGTCATGGTGGGGGACTGAGTGTTAGACATAAATGGAGCGATGGACTAAGTGCTCACGTTTTTCTTTCTCACTAAAGTAACTAAAAATAAAATAGAAGAGTAAGGATCGAGTTTCAGATTTTTATATATGTAATAAAAAGGTTTTCACTTATTATAAAATGCTTATTATTATTTAGTCATATTTAGAACGATTGATTTAGAATTTTGTTAGAATTTTGTGTTCAAATGGTAAGATTATGGATTGTATTTTTTGTTATGTAAATAAATGAAATGTGATGCACAACAACAAGATGTGTAGTCAAGCTAAATCTATCTCATAAAAAATATGTAATTCTAACTTAAAAAAACTAAAAATATAAAGAAAATATTTACATTTCAGAAATAACAGTCTTACCTAATGTGAAAAATTATCTTAATTTTGTTGTGACTCAAAAAAATATTGTCTTATAATGTTTTATTTTATGAAAACATCTATTTATCTAAAATTTCTTCGAGATTTGTTTTTGATTCTATAAAATAAAACATCGCAAAACTAGTTAACTCTTTTTAAACTTTCAACTAAAATTTATTATAATTTTTAATTGAAACAAGTTATTCAAACCTTGTACAAATTCCCACCATCTACTTGTAATTAAAAAAAATAATTCCTTCGAATTCAAGAAGTGAAGCATCACTTTGGTCAAAAGAAAAATTTATTAATCACAAGTATTTTAAACATTCCATTTCGATTTGCCCAAGTTTTGGTACCTTTATGTGGAGACTAAGTAATATTATCAAGTTTTGTTTGGATTTTTCGCAATTGTAGGTTGTATCAATATAGTGCTTGGAATTTTCCAGTGCATAGAAATTAAATGCTACAAAATTGAATTTATACACTTACTAGAGAAATGAATGCATAGGAGGGTTTGGATATAGGGATTCCAAACATAATATACCCTTCGTGCACAAGAACATCAATAAATAAAAATGTAAATAGTGCCTCATCGTACCTCTATAATTTTGCCTCAAAAATTTTGGACACTTGAGGCCATTAATGGGATTATATGAGTTGGATCATTATGGATATATTAAATAAGTTGGCTATAAATTTATTGGTTGAAAATATTTTATATTTTTAAAGTTGTTGATTTTTTTGTCACTTAAAATATTTGATTCTAACCTGAACATAGGTCTTTAACATAATGCTACATACTAGCCATACAAAAAAAAATAGATTCTGATAGATAATAGTGTCCTATGAATTCTTTGCTCCATACAAACCATTCAAAGCACATTGAATTTATATATTTATTCTATTTTCAACAATTAAATGCTATCATATATAAGATATCAGAAAAAATATATATAAATACAAATAAATTAATTAATTTAAAAAACAAATGAAAAAATGAATAAAGCAAAATATGGATAGATAAATACAAATACATAAAAAACAAAACAAAACAAAATAAATATAGAATTACAAATACAAAGTATAATATGTAAAACAAAAAAATTATATTAAAAAAAAAAATACTTAAATAGATAGAAAAAAAAAAACAAACAAAAAATCAATAAATAAACAAACAAACAAATAACATACAATATAATAAATTACATTTTACTAATATTAAATTAATAATTATTCTTTTTATTGAAATACATATTGCAATTTAAAATTAAGTTTATCAACTTTGATCATTTGGTTTACTCTTTTTGTAATAAAATAGAATGAATTTTATTATTTGAGTCAAACTAGCCATTTTTTACAAACGCCTACTAAAAATTATAGTTTCTATTTAAAGAGGTTATTTGACCAGGTTTTCCATATTATTTTCGTCATGCCTCACCCTGGCTGGTTCAAAACGTGTCAACCTAATCTACTCTAATCTGATTTTCGCAAAAGACATTTAGTACATTTGGTTCACTCTTTCTAAAATAGAAAAAAAAATTGCTTTCTAATTGTTTGAATCAAACTTGCCATTTCAATCTTATTCTCTCTATTATTTAGTAAAAACAAATGCTTCGAATATTACACATATGCACTAGCAAGTCACTCTTTAGTAATCTTAGGCTATTTTAGTTTCTTGTTTCAAGCTTTAGTATCTACTATTTAGTGTTTACTTAGTACCATTGACAATTTCAATCAATGTATTCCATTTGCTTATGCGCTTATGTTTCAAACTTTCATGTGCATGTGTCGTTTCAAACATGATTTTCAATAAGTTGAAAAAAAAAACTTAGAATATTCAAGATATACAATTGCAAGTAGCATACTTCAAAAGCTATTTTACAAATATGGTTTTTTGACATTACTATTTCCTTTCCTTTTATCCCTACAAACCAACATTCTCTCCTAACCTATTTTATGCCTATGCCTCGTTTACCATGAAAATAATTCAACATGCCCTATGCCAAAATATATGTTCCATAGGGAAAGCCTTTAAATTACTCATTGTCAGGAACGTATTTGCAAAACTTGCACTTGTACAACTTGCAATAACGTCTTCCATATAGCGAATTTGCCACTATGGGTGCGTTTGTCAAAAGGGGCACCCAAAATACTAAATTCGTCTCCTTTCAGCGTTCCTTTGCACCACAAGTGCAATTGCTAATTGTTAGTATTACGATAGTTACGAATTGTATCTATTATGATGGATGTTAACTTGAAGATATAGGGAATTCTACGCAAAAACAATTGCTCATTTTTAGTCTATCAACAAATTTTTCCATCGCTCTTTCAACACCTATGCTCAGGAGTGTCACTAGAGTGGCATGAAATTTCGTTGGTCTTCTCATAGTCTATTTCATCGGAGTAAGTAGTATTTAATCCATAGATGGACTATGTTGATCATCTATCTTATGACATGATAAGAGTACTCCTTATATTGGTATTCCAATGACATGCGAGTTATCCATTCATCAGTATGTCAACATATTTTTTCCATCGGAATTGCAATGATTTTGCAAAACATTTATAATGTGATTGCACCACATTTCAAGTTTAGAAAAACCCCCTTTCATCATTATTGCAATGAAATGTCATCATAATAGTGACAAAATTTCGTTGAGAAATAATTCCATTTTTATTTGTGATGGTATTGTGAACCATTTCAAGTTTTAGAAAGAAAAGGACTAGTCGCATATAAACTAGCTTTTTCATCTACAGTGAAGGTTGATGATGTTTTCCATGTTTCTTTCCTTAAAAGATATGTCAACTATTCTAATCATGTAATTGATCATTCTATGTTACACATAGAATGAGAGGAAGATTTCCAACTAGAACCTCTATGCATTCTAGATCAGAGGCAAGTCGTACTCTAGAATAGGGTAATCAAGTAGGTGAAGGTGCAATGGAAACACTTTAAACTAGAGGAAGCCACATGGGAGATGGTTGAGAAAATATGAGTAGCATACCTTTTTTTCGGTTAAGAAAATGTAAATATGTATGTAAATGTAACTATATATGTAAATGAATGGGAAGTGTTGTGTGTATAAATCTCTTGTAAATAGTGTGATCGGGTATAGAACACTGAGGATGGTGTTCCTATAAGGGGGTGGAGTCTGTGACAAACCTTTTGTCAAAAATCTTGTAAGTATTATTATGAATTTTAATTTCATGTAAATAATTCTTAATGGCGAATAATGATTTCCTGAGATGGGACATGGATTCAGAGGTATGTATGAGGAGTTGCATGTAAGCAAAATCTACATTTAAGTTATCACTTAAATTCTAGTTGGAGGAGATGGGCCTAATGTAGGTAGTTAATGGAGGAAATGGTCTCCTAAATGAGAGGACAAGTTTGCAAACCACCTTTCGGGTCATGTTAAAAAATACAACACAGAAGAGGAGTTAGGGAAGGAAAGAGAGAACATCATGCCATCGAGGAACAAAATGAAAGGCCATGAAAGTGGTATTACTATCATTAGGATGATAAAAAAGGAGGGAAAATGCTGGGAAAAGGAGGGATGAGTGTCTACTTGCTTGTGTATTCTTGTATGTGTGTGAGCTTGCAACAGTGCTTGTGGATTCTATTTGGTTTGTAAAAACTTGTAATGTGCCAATGTTCACATTAGGCCTGTGTTGATCCTATGTGCTAATTCCATAAAATATTTTCAGTGCAGCGGGGATTCTTTGGTGATAGCCAAGCTGAGAAACCTGTTTGGTCGATAATCACTAGGGTTGTGGTCATATTCCCAAGGTTGATAAAACCACTAGATAATATTCTAGTTGAGAACTTATGCAGAGGTTGAGGCACCATAGAACTAGTGGGCTCATAACACCATATGTAGCCTTGGGGGGCTTGAGAACATAGGTGTGATACCTACTGAGAAGTTACTAACAATTTCCCTCTTATTCCTACATAAGTAACATAACTAACAAACATCCTTCTTATTTATACATATCTCTCTCAAAGACTGAACTGTGACACTAAGTGCCCTACTCGAACCCTTATGTATTGTTTTTCCATGATCCCAGTGTCCAGGATAGAATATTAGATCACTGACACTACAAATCCAAGAATCACAACGAAGCTATAGCGGAATATAAACAACAATAAATCTAATAGTGCACAAAATATAAACAACATTTTACAAATTTTCAACCCAAATTCATTATATTAATAAAATTAAGCAATACAATAGTGTAGGGCTCTCGTACCAGGGATAATGGCCCTCATACATCCACTGATACATGATATACAATAAATAGGGCTTGGTGTTTGTCATGATGACCACCAATTTTCCTATACAAGATACTTTGGTCGTTTAGCTAGTGTAGAGCTCCTCACAGTTGCCTTGGTCATATCCTATACACATCTGCTTGGTCCTCTGGCTCCAGATATGCCTCTATCAATGCTCCAAATCCATTTTCCATTAAACCTCGGCTATCCAATCTACTCACTAGTTGTTCCTTAGTCCATCAAGGGAAGAACACATCGAAACTCATGTCAATTTGTTCGCAACTCCTTTTGTGAAAAACTCTCAACTACCCACCATTGCTCCTCAACTTATTAGGGACTTCAACCCACTATAGTATTCTTGTGTTACTCCAATGAAGACTAACATAGGGCACGAAGGGTTTCCACCTATCACTGTAAGATTACCATCTCTTGTTAATTTTTCAATATTGATCTATGTTGTATTAGTTACTTAAGCCCAAATTATATTTTCATTAACAAAGTATTCAGATCTATGTAATATAAATAACCATAAATTGTAACTAAAGATATAACAATGTATGCAATGACAGAGAAGACAATATCACAACCATGAGACACAGAGATTGGTCCAAGACCAGGGAAAAAACCCACTTTGGGGGAAACCCTTTCAAATCTTCTTCTCCTATAGAGTGTCTTCAAAATATTTCATTAGAGAGTACAATGATCCCAATACATGTATTCAACCTAAATAAACATATATGATTTATAATAGAAAAACATAAATCCAATGTATCACCAATACCAAGTGATATCTACTGCTCAGTTCTAGAGCTAGATCAAGAATATTGTTAATGAATGTCCTGATGGGCCTGTAACTACGTGACAGATGAGTGATGACGCTTCACAATCAACTAAATGTAAACCAAATCTGATTTTACCAGTAAATATCTGAGTCGTGGCCTTAACATTCTCAACCCGCTACTTTAGGGGTATAAGTCGTTACCTCATAATTTTGTCTTCGCGGCTAACGGTCTGAACACCCTAGAACCCTAGCCACACCATGAAGTTGTCCAGCCAATGACCTTACCATCTGAGTCGCAAACTCAACAAGCCTAGCCCGTGGATTTTCCTCAGCAGAGTTTCTATCTCACCATTTCCTCCCCATGGATTTGGCCCAAAAGAACTAGATCTGAAATGTGCCTCTTTCGGTGATCTCGATCCACTGCGTGAGCCTTTCGTGACATACATGTGCGAGCCATAAACAGAAAATATGACCAAAAAAAAAAACATCATGAAGAAGATCTCATGAGCGAATGTGTGCAAATGAACTTGGGGTCACTTCTATTTATAACTTTGTGAGGGTCCACTTGGGGCTTTGACCAAATAAACATGCAGTTAGGATGACCGATAAAAAAATAAAATAATTCATAACTTAATATTCACTTAACCTATTGGGATAGTCTATAGGTCAAGTTTGATCCTCTCAAAAATAGGAATCTAATTAAAATATTATCTTAATCATTTGAGCTGTCCAATATGGAATTAGAATCTAGTTGAAAAAAATAACATCATGCATAATGAACACAAGCTAGGAGGCCTTCCCATCATCTGTTGTAGATTTCCTTTTCCATGTTAAAAGTCTAGGTCTACTAAAACTACTCCTAGATGATCATATGATTGAGATCTTCTTGTGCCACTCTAGAAACGACCTAATTCCATGAAGATGTTGCATACTAGGCTCTAGCTTGGGCACTATCACGCTACCCTCCAACAAACCATAAATTCCCAATCCAATGTCCACACTTGGTCAACTCCCATGTTGCCCTCCACTAGACCATGAGTGACCAATCCTTGTTGTAACATCTACTCCTGGTTAGGGCATCTAGCACCTATTAATATCCTTCCTATAGGCTGATAAAAAACTCCACCAATTTTCCAACCCTTAGACACCCATCCAACTAGCATACATCCATCATCAAGAGACCATCTGTAACATAATGTTGTTTCGCTCATGCCTCATTTCTTTTTACAATCTGAAATACTAGTTAGGGCACACCACTAGCCCTAACCCACTACTCCAACTCATTGCTTTCCCTTGCTCAACATTTCTTACATGTTCGTTGTCATATGAGACATCCAATTAATTGATGTAGGGCCTGAGGCTCCTCCTCAAGGCTTACTACAATCCACATACTTGTTATAGATAGGATCTTGACCTCCTAGAAAGGATTAACACTTGTGTTATAACTATGTTGTGCTTGGAGAGGCTATGGCTAGGGTAGAGGAGCCTTATTAGCCCATTCAACCCACAAGATAGACCTCCCACACTTGTTGTAGTTATAGCTATACCTGCGGCCTATAACATAAACTAAAATCATGATAAATTATGCACAGTATTATCCCAAACCTTAACTTTGATTTGCAACTTCATATATCAAAGAAATATACCCTTAAACGTGTTTAAGACTATCCTCCAAATTCCTGAAATTCTGCCCTAAACCTGTGGCCTAGTGGCTCAATAAATCCACACCTTAGAAGACATACGAGCCTTCCTCAAAATTTCGATCCCTTGCTTTTTCTCCTTGCCTCAGGTATGCACCAAAAATTCAGATCTTTCTATGATGGATGATCACTTAGATGTTTTTAAAAGCCTCCACACTCACCTTATTATATAGGATTCTTAAGGGCTCCAATCAATGCCCTTGGTGGGATTGAAAATCTATCATAATGCCTCTACGACATCAACTCCACCTTAACTTTGTGTCACAATCCCATACCATAACATCAAAATATAATAACTCAATTTCTACATATCGGATTTTATGGTTTCCATTGCCTTCAATTTCTTTTGGAGAGCTCTAACATCTTTGTGGAGCCTCAAGACTGCCTCAATTTTGACACTCCTTTTCATTATATTTCTCTCTTTTTTACAACACCATAAGCTCAAACAAGTGTTAAATTGCACATTTTGACTTGGTACGGTATCCTAATGATCTATTTTTCATATTTTCAATTGTTCCTTATTATTATAATGAAATTTGTATTTAGCTACGAAATTAATGCAATTATGCATCCAAACTCTGTTTCTGTAGCCACCACCACAGTTCGATAGGTTATGAGGTATTGATGGAGCAGCGAAACATATCGATGGTTGAAAAATGATATTTTCATGGATCCTATCCTATCCATCTGTCCAGAATCAAGCAATAAATATCCCAGAAATGCGTTCAAAGGGACGGTCAACTAGGAGTTGGAACAAGCGAGCAAGGAAGTTTGAAGCTTCATGATTTTCTTTGCCATGTAGTAAATCATGAAGCAACACAATTCTCCTTTATGTTTAGAATTTTAGATAAAATTTTCCTAGTCCTATAAGGCATAAAAGCGTCAAAACATTTAATGACATGCCTTTATAAATATCGGGTTGAGTAATTTTATAAACAATAAAAATTATTGCGAGACTGTGATATCAGTAAAACTCTTTTTTTGTTTCCTAATCAAATGAAGAAGTGTTTTGTAGTTTCAATATGAAGTTAGTAAAGAGTAGATTCAAAGCCATCTATTGTGGAGGGCTCGTGCAATAGAAGAGGTTCTATTTCATTTATGTTATTGCATTTAGATGTTATTTTGCAGCTTTATTTTATTTTATTTTTATTTTCATTACAATCATTTCTAGATCTCTATAGTGTAGATGTTTAGTTCATCATTTTCATTTCATTACTTGTTATCATCATTTCCAGATTGTCTTTATGTTAGAGTAGATGCTTTGTTTCTATCATATGAATAGATTTCTTTCCTAAATGGTTAAAAAGGCAGAGATAATTTATCATAATAGTTTGGCACATATTAGTTTAGCATAGCTTAGTTTATCATTGATTATTTTATCAAGGATTATATTAGTTTCTTTTCATGCAATAGTATCTTATCATAGATTGGTTCTTGTAAGAAATATTTGAAGAAGTAACAGAATATTTCATTTCTAGTTTTAAATCAATTATGTCTTATGAATTCAAATAATTTTTCTTCGTAATAGTGATTTCATTTCTAAGCATAAAAAATAAATAGTTTTTGTGATTCTTTGGTTTAAGTTTCATTCACATTAAATTCTAAAAAGATATAAAAATTAGAATTACTTTTTGGTTTTCGAATTTTAGTTCTTCTCAAAATTAATCCTTAGTTGCTAAGATATATCATCTCAATTTTTAGTACTTCATTAAATTTGGATTTATCTTAATTTTCATAATTTAGTTTCTTAAATTCATTCAAGTACATCAAAAATAAATAAAAATAAAAAAGAACCTTCACACATAAAATCACCAAAATAAACTATGTAAGAAAGGCTTCTATCATATATAGTGCACTTGCACTTCACAATATTACCAACTCTGATCAATAATTTATGATAGGAATTTAAGACAATTAAATTGACTAAACATTTAGGCGTCATTGTTGGGGAAGTGTAAATAGGAGCCTTATCTCTTAATCCATAAAAAAAAACATAAAAAAATGGCATGCATAGACAAAGAGATTCTAGAAGTATATTTGTAGCTAGAGGTAGAAGTTTGATTCCAACAACACCACTCACCCCATCAAGACCTCGTAGTGCCACACCACACCACCCAAACCATAATACCATTATTAGCAGGTAGACATAGACTTCCTGAGGTATTAAGATAAAACATTCAACCTAGAGATTCACCAAATTCATCAACTGAAGAAGTTGTGGAAGAAAAAGATTCCACATCCCCAAAAGAAGAAGTAATATTTCTAACCTCTATTGAAGAACAAATTTTAGCCCAAGAGCTAGAAATCCATAGTGAGGAAGAAGAAGAAGAAATATTCTTTAATATACCATTGATAGAAGAATCAGAAGAATTAGAAAAACAACAAACATTTCCAAACTTAGAATCCTATATCAGTTCTAAAGAATCTACAATGGTTGAATAAGGGGAAGGAGAAGTACACAACGGGAATGCTGAAAAATTAAGACTAGGAGGAGGTGGACCTAGGATTGGAGTTGGAGGTAGAGGTAGAGGAAGAGATGGAGGAAGAGGAAGAGGTTAAGGTAGAGGAGGTAGGGGAGAAGATAGAATAGATCTAGATCCTGTTGGATTTCTATACTTGATGAAGATAATACTGCCACAATGAAAAATATCTCACCCTCTATCCTTCCTAATTTTCGTGGATTAAGAAGTGAAGTTCCTGAAACATTTCTTTTTTGAATTCTAATTTTTATGTAGATCATATGACTACTTACTCTATTCTCAAAAATTGAAATTTTTTTCAACAACTCTTAAGGATGCAGCATTTGTTTTGTGAATTAATCCCTCTTGCAGACAAGAGAGATCTCCCTAGTACCCCAACAGGTAACTAGAAACAAACAAACATTTGAATATCACTTTCTCTAAACTCTTTTCATTTTATATTATTATGAATCAGAAATAAGGAGGTTGTGCTCCTAACTTTCAATCGAGACGTTTGATGTAACATTTTTCCCTTCGCTACAAAGCAATCCTTCAATGTTGAGAAAAAACCGCAATCACAAAAAATACAAAGGATCAAATCACAAGCAGTATATAATAATCATAAATACTAGTTCAAATTATTTATCAAGAAGTCTAAGTATTGACATCATTTCCATGAATTCAGAAACAAGACAACAACAAAAAGAGATCCATATGTATTATCAGAAATCAAAAAGAGAAATCTTACAACCTGAGCCTTGATTTTGTACATATTTCTCCCATGTGTTTGCGCAATCATTTTCCTCGGTTTGATAAGCCTTCCTCTCTAGAATTACCAGCATGAAGGCTTGTGCACAAACGTGTGATATTCAGTGTACAACAAAAAACTTGCTAATTTAGAATCTTATGAACTCTCTTCAGCTTAGAATATACTCTTCAACCAAAAATTTTAGCTCAATTTATAGAGAGATTGAGGTAGTTTCAGATCCATTAAGAGAGGGATGAGTTCCTCCCATGAAGGGATTTGGGTTCATTTGGGCAAGGGATAAGCTCCATGAGCATAGGGATAAAGCTCGAACTAGTGCGACTCTATAGGCTTCTAGTTGGGAGAATATTCAACCAACTATGATTCTAGAAGTAACCTTTTTATTTTTACTTCCTTTTTATGGGGGTACACAGGTTTTAGTGGAAAAAAAATAAATGATCATTGTGACTAATAGAAGAAGTATCAGTGCATGCACAGGTAATGGTCACAAAAACCGCACAGGTAATCTTTTGAAGGTTTTAAAGATATTTTCTCCAATTTCCAAGACTTGGTTTAGGAACATGAGTATTCTTGACCTCTAAGGGAACATGATATGGATAGTGATAGATCCATAATGATAGTTTGTAATATTCCTAAATTAGCTTTCAGCTAATTGGAATATTAAAATTTTCTTTTGTCACTTAGATAGGTGAATAAGTGGGTAGGGAGACACATAAATCTATTTATTATGAATAAACCCACTTCGCATGTGAAAGTGGATCATATTTCTAGATCAATAAAGAACCCTAAGGTGTGAATAGGGGCTAGAACATGTGGTCTCGGTAAAATTTGACCAAATCAACAGTGTTGCCATGGAGGAGTGGACATTAATGGAGGGACAATGCAGTTTTAGATGGAGACACATTGCATGGAAAGAGTGTCATTAATGGATGGGGCTTAGGGTTTGGAAGCTCATATCTTATAAAAGGAAGAGGATGGAATCCATATTCATTATGTTGATATATTTTATGTTTTGATATATGTTCTATTTAGAAATTTAGCTTTCTTTAGTTGTTTAGCTAAGATTAAAGTGTTTTTTAGCATAGGGTGTTCCTGATCGGGAATCCCACCTCTTCCATTGAGAAGCTCTTGGAGGAGTTTGCACTATACTTCCACATTCTGGCATTTTAGCCAAGCTTCAGTCTCATGTACAACGCAGTTCTGTTTAGATTTGGGTTGTGTTGCAGGGGTGTAGTACTGGAGGAGAGAGATCTCTAATTTCTGAGCTAGTTTTCCATGGGAGGGATTATCCTTACATTTAGAGGCTTGTGAGGAAGACTCCAGTGCTTCATTACATATTTTGGCACCAGGACAACTAGAGTGTATTTTTCCTCAAAGACTGTGTTATTTTGAAGAACAACTGCAACAGTGGGTTTATTTCCCTATTTTGAGTGTTTGGGTTTCTTGTGTGGGGATCATCCCTTCATTTAGGAGCTCTACTGGAGGAGGATCAGACATATTGTATATCATATCAACCATATCCCATCATTCCTTAAATTTCAGAGTTTATTCATCCCTAGGGCTAAATCTGCTATATTTTGTAGTGTGTATTTCTGGAAACCTTTTTTGGGTTGTCCTGGAAATCTGTTTTGGGACATGGATCTCTAGCCTTAGCATCTTTGGAGCATTATAACAATAGAAATATATTTTTATATCTTTCAGCTCCTATTCACTCTTAGATAGCGTAGTTTTCTGTATTCCTGTATTTCATGTATTAACAACATTTTAGACCTAGGTGTACGCTTTCATGGGAGGCTTGTTTACCCAACTTGAGTGATCTTTTCGTCAAGATATTGTACCTATTTTTCTTTTATATGTTGTGTGTGGAGCCTGATTATCTTCTTTATTTTGTATCACAACGTTGGACCCCTGTTATTAATGGGGCAGCAACATCGCCCGTAATTAAACACTGCTTGGGGGGTCCAGGGGGGTGAGTGAGACTTTATGGAGCCCCCAGATGTAAAATTTCCTTTTAAAGTATTGTAATTTCTAGTCAATATGGGCCTTTCATTAGGCGGATGATCTGACGGTAGAAGTTATGTTTAATTTATGGATTTTTTCCCTAGAAGGCAACCCCTAGTTTTGTATGAGAGTATTGTATTGTGGCTTTGTATTTTATGTGTATTCTCAGAGCGAGAAACTGATAGAGAGACTGTGAAAGAGAATAGAGGATATTACAATGGATCTGTTGTAGGTTGTGTCTCTTCATTTTGCTAGATAATAAAAAGGAAGGACTGGTTGTTCGAGGTGGACGTAGCCCAAACTAGGTGAACAACGTATATTTGTGTCTCTTTGGTTTTATGTGTTTTGTGTGTTTGTGTTTTCCACATATTTTATGTGTTGCATTTCTTTGTAATATATGGTTTACTAACAACTGGTATCAGAGCCAAAGGTTTTTTTGGCTGATAAAATCGTGGGAAAGAAGGGATCCTAGTTTGAGTGGGAGCAATGGTAGAAGATGGTAACTTTAGGTTCGAGAAATTTAATGCCAAAACTTCCCGCTATGGAAGATGCAGATGGAAGATTATTTGTATCAGAAAGATTTGTACCTACCATTGAGCGGAAAAAAAAAGAAGCTGACGACTATGACAGACGCAGAATGGGATATTTTCAATAGAAAGGCACTTAGAATAATATGGTTGTGCCTCGCAGCATCATTAGCCTTTAATATTTTGAACGAAACAACCACAGAGGGTTTGATTAAGGCATTGGTGAAACTATATGAAAAACCCTCGGCCTCAAACAAGGTATTTCTTGTGAAACATTTATTTAACATGAAGATGTCAGAAGGTCGATTTGTTGCAGACCATTTAAATTATTTTAATACAGTTACGAGTTAGTTAAGTTTTGTAGGGGTAAAATTTTATGATGAAGTTAGGGCTCTGTTATTTCTGTGATCATTTCCAGAAAGTTGGAATGGTTTAGTTATGTCCATTAGTAACTCTATCTCTGGATCTAGTAATTTAAAGTTTGATGATGTTTTCGATGCTATCCTTAGCGAGAAAATGCGACGGAAAAGCTCTAGTGAGACATCGGGGAACACTTTGAGTGCAGAGTCTAGAGGAAGAAAAATGGAAAGAGTAAAGAGCTTAGGATATCTTAGTAAATCAAGGAAAGCCAGATCCAAGTTCATATCAGGGATAGTGTTCTAGAATTACGGAAATAAAGGACACCTAAAGAAATACTATAGATCTCAGAAGGGAAAAGAAGGAGATGCACAATAAGAAAACAATCATGAATAAAATATGATAGGTGGTGTGTTACAAGATTCTTTGATTATTTCTTTCGAAAATGTTATTGATTCCTGGGTGGTAGATTCAGGGGCCTCATTTCATGCCACACCTAATAAGAAATATTTTCATGACTATGTTCAAGGAGATTTTGGACAAGTCTGTTTGGGTGATGATAAACCCTGTAAAATTGTTGGAATGGGTAAGGTTCTCATAAAACAGAAAAATGGAAACCAATGGCTATTAAAGGAGGTAAGGCATGCTCCAGATCTGAAGAAAAATCTAATTTCAACAGGGCAGTTAGGCGGTGAAGGTTGTGCGACAACTTTGACATATAAAACTTGGAAGGTCACCAAAGGAGCCCTGGTAATAGCAAAAGGAAAAAAGGTTGGTACATTGTATTTATGCAATGGTATTTCTAACTCTGTTAATGCTTTAACTTCCAAAGGAGAAAATGTAGCATTATGGAATCATAAGCTCAGACACATGAGTGAGAAGGGGATGAAGATTATTCACTCAAGAAATTTTTTGCCGAGTTTGAAGAATATTGATTTGGATTTCTATGAGAATTGCAGTTATGGAAAATAGAAGAGAGTTAGATTTCTCAGAGTTGGGAAAGAAAAGAAGAGTGAAAAATTAGAGCTTGTGCATATAGATGTATGGGGACCTGCTCAGGTATCACCTCTCAGTGGCTCTCGTTATTATGTTACTTTTATTGATGATGCAACTAGAAAAACTTGGATTCATTGAATTCAAAATAAATCTGATGTATTTGATACTTTCAAGAAATGGAAAGATTTGGTTGAGATTGAGACAGAAAAGAAGTTGAAGTGTCTCAGTTCAGACAATGGAGGTGAATATCGCAACAAAGATTTTGATAGTTATTGTTCATAGCATGGAATTCGCAGAGAGAAGAAATTCCACTAACAACACAAGAAAATGGTTTGTCGCAAAGGATGAACAAAACAATCATGGAGCGTGCAAGGTGTATGAGATTGCATGCATGATTGCCTTTACAATTTTGGGCAGATGTTGTAGATATTGTTGTTTATCTAATAAACGAAGAGTATTCAAGTTCCTTGGATGGTGGTATTCCGGAGGAGGCATGGACAAGTAAAAATGTAAACTACTCTCCTTTAAAGCCTTTTGGTTGTGAGGCCTTTGTCCATATTAATAAAGAAAGTAGAACAAAGCTTGAGGAAAAATCAAAGAACTGTACCTTTATTGGATATCGTGTTAATGATTTTGGTTATCACTTATATGATTATGAAAATCACAAAATCATTAGGAGAAGAGATGTAATATTCAATGAAAAGGTCCTGTATAAGAATCAGTTGCAGGAAAATAAATAGGAAAAATAAAACAAAGAATACATAGTTCTTGATGAGATCATTGAAAAAGTAAAGGTGACTGAAAATAATAATAATCAACAACCACAAAAACAAAAACCACCACAACAGCAACAGGCACCTCAAACACCTGAAAGTGGTGTTAGAAGATCTACCAGGATAAGTAGACCCCCTAAAGGATACTCTCCTTCATTATATTATTTATTGTTTATTGATTCTGGTGAACCCGAATGTTATGAAGAAGCAATGCAAGTTGAAACAAGGAAGAAGTGGGAGCTAGCCATGGAAGAAGAGATGGATTCCTTAATACATAACAAGACTTGAGACTCAGTCAGGTTGCCTACAGGTAAAACAAAATTGTATAATAAATGGGTTTATAGGTTGAAGGAAGAAGATGGAGGAAAACATAGTTACAAAGCTAGACTTGTGGTGAAGGGGTTTGCACAGAAGAAAGGTATTTATTTTGATGAAATATTTTCCCCTGTTGTTAAGACGACTTCAATCAGAACTATTTTAAGTCTTTTAGCAGCGAAAGATTTTCATCTTGAACGATTATATGTAAAGACATCATTTCTCCCTTGATATTTGGAGAAAGAGATCTATATGCAGCAACCAGAAGGATATGAGGTCAAAGGGAAAGAAAAATTAGTGTTCAAGTTAAAGAAGAACTTGTATGGCTTAAAACAGGCTCCAAGGCAGTGGTATCTAAAATTTGACAGGTTTATGTCTGAACAAGGTTATACTAGATGTCACTATGATCATTGTGTTTATATGAAAAAGAAAAATGATGGAAACTATATTATATTGTTATTGTATGTAGATGACATGCTTGTTGCAGGGTCTAACATCTAGGAAATAAATGTGCTCAAAAGAAAATTGGAAAATTCATTTGCAATGAAGGATTTGGGAGCTACAAAAAAAACCCTTGGTATGAGAATAACTAGAGACAGAGAAAATCACAAATTAACACTGTCTCAGAATGAGTACATACAAAACATTTTGAAAAGATTTAATATACAGAATGCAAAACTAGTTAGTACACCTTTTTCTATTCATTTCAAACTTATTAAGGATATGTGCCTGAAGACCCAAGAAGAGATGGCTTATATGTCTAAAGTTCCATATGCATCAGCAGTTGGAAGCTTAATGTATGCAATGGTTTGCACAAGGCCTAATATTGCACATGCAGTGGGAGTTGTAAGTAGGTACATGAACAATCCAGGAAAATAACATTGGGTGGCAGTGAAATGGATTCTCAGATATTTGAGAGGTGCCACAAATCAAGCATTATGCTTTGGTGGTTCAAACATTGCTCTACAGGGATATGTTGATGTAGATATGGTAGGTGACAGAGATAACAGGAAGAGAACTACAGGGTATGTATTTACTATAGGTGGAACAACTGTCAGTTGGGTTTCAAAAAATCCAAAGTGTTGTTGCACTTTCAACAACAGAAGTAGAGTATGTTGTTTCTATAGAGGCTAGTAAAGAAATGATTTTGTTACAGAGGTTTATGGATGAATTGGGTAAGAAGAATGATATGGGCACGTTATACAGTGATAGCCAAAGTGCCATTCATCTTGCAAATAAATCAACATTTCATTCCAGGACTAAACAAATACAACTCAAGTACCATTTCATACGGTCAGTGTTGGAAGATGGATAGTTGAAGCTGGAAAAGATACACACTAGCCAAAATCTTGCAGATATGATAAAAAAAGTTGTAACTAGGGAGAAACAGAGATTATGCTCAGTTTCAATTGGTCTTCAAGTATGATGATGAAGATGAGAAACAACCAGATCCAAAGTGGAGTCATTTTCTAGCAAAGGAAGCAGTGGTGGAGTTGCTACAATTAGTCTCCAAGTGGGAGATTGTTGGGTGTGGAGCCTGATTATCTTCTTTATTTTTTATCACAACATTGTACCCCTATTAGTAATGGGGCAGAAATGTCACTCGTAATTAAACACTGCCTGGGGGGTCCAGGGGGGGACGACTATGACTTTTTTGAGCCCCCCCCTGGCAGGGGGTTTCGAGGGAAGCGCCCCCGGAGCTAAAAATAGATGTAAAATTTCCTTGTAAAAGTATTATAATTTCTAGTCAATCTATTTGGCGGATGATCTGACGGTAGAATTTATGTTTAATTTAGGGTTTTTTGTGCTATAATGCAACCCCTCATTTTGTATGGGTGTATTATATTATGGTTGTGTATTGTATGTGTATTATCAGAGCGAGAAATTGATATAGAGACTATGAGAGAGAATAGAGGATATTACAGCGGATCTGTTGTAGGTTGTGTCTCTTCATTTTTCTAGATAATAAAAAGGAAGGACTGGTTGTTCGGGGTGGACATAGCCCAAAATAGGTGGACCACGTATATCTGTGTCTCTCTGGTTTTATGTGTTTTGTGTGCTTGTGTTTTCCGCATATTTTATTTGTTGCATTGCTTTGTAATATATATTTTACTAACATTATATTCATAATGGAATGGATCTACTATTGTCTCATGCTTTTATCTATTCATATTTCTGCATATTTCTAGTTTTATGCACTCTATTCATGCTTCTCCCATTTGGGAATATTACAGTGGTATCAGAGCATAATCTTGGCTCAGCCTATGTACTTCAGTCATTATGTCATCTAAGGAGACTTTTCATAGGAAGGAGAAGATCTGCAGAAGAGATGAAGGAAAAAATTCATTATCAGGAGGGAAGGAGTTCTCAAAATTTCTTCTTCAAACTATGTAGTGCATTAGCAGAGACATCAAAGAGATAGGAATGGAGAGATGTAGAGATTCTCCGAGAGTTCTTGTACATGAGGAAAGCTCCAGATTTTCACATTATGGGTGTGAGCATTCAGTTACACCATCAGTTCTACAACTTGGTACCATGCCTAGGGCCATAACAAGAGAGATGGCGGAAGGAGATGTACCCAAGGAGGAGACGCTTAGTGACTATCTTCAAGAGTATGAATCTCAAACTTAGATATTTAGAGATCATCTAAACTTCCAAGGGTTTTGCAAGATCAAGGAGGATAGAAGACCTAGAAACCATGATAGAAGCACAAGGTGAAAGCATCATGATGTGGGTAGATTCTTTCTATCTACTTTTTATGGATCACCTAAATGTTCAGCTAGGGCTTGGGTGGAGGAGCTAGACACCTATTTACAGCAACACCAAGTTTTAGAAGATGAAGCTATCAGAGTAGTAGCGCTGCACCTTGAAGGTAAGGTTTATGCCTAGTGGTTTTATGAATCTTCTTCATTAAAATATGCAAATATATATACTTATGCAAGTTTCACTAGGAGGTTAGTAAAAATATTTGATGAAAAACATTATGAAACTTCCTTGGTTGAGCTATCCAAGCATAAACAAACAAAACCTTTGCATGATTTGGAAGGATCTATAAATCCAACTCCATTTCAGAAAACTATTGAGGGGGTTAAAAACTTGCAGAATACATTGCTCTAGGCAAGATCCCCACTTCAAAAAGAGCTCTCTTATCAAAGGGAATACATGGAGATCTCTTTTTCAAAAGAGGATCTAAACAAAGAGCCTCTTAATGATGATGAGACAACCTCCATTCATGATGAAGGGGAAGAGAAGATAAGAGGTAACAACGCTATCACAGCAGGAGAAAATCTAGTACCTCATGACAAGGAAGATGGAGCATTTGCTCCAAAGAGAGGAATTCTTGCACCCTTGCAAGGAGTTTCAAAGAATCTCACATGTGGAGATCTGAGCACAGTCCATGAGCAGCATGTGCAATCGTTAACAGATTATGAGATTTTGAAGATGGAAGAAGAATTTCGGGAGGAGGAACAACATCATATGATTAGGAGCACACACCCCTCTCTATTCGAGAAGATTGATGCACAGAAGAGGCAGGATGATTTGCAAAGTGAGGACAAGGCTGAATTAGTCCAATCACATATACAACATGCTCTAGGCCTTGATGTTTCATTACATGGAGGCAATCCACAAGGTAGACCCCTAGATTAGAATATGAATAAAGTGTTCTCTCAACATGGTGCAACATTGATATATTTAGCTAAGGAAGGAGCTTTGGGAGGAGCTAGCACAGTGCAAAGAACCTTGGATGAGTTCAAAGGAGGTGTGAGAAATTTTTTGATATGGACATTTCTATCTCCCACTCATCTATTTGCGCTGAAAGATGATGATTGTGAAATCTATGATGACATGAGCATGGTTTCAAAGGGATACTCCATAGCCATGGAGCAAAAAATGATACTTCCACACATGAGGAATATTTCTGGATATGAAAACAAGCTATTGACACTCTTGTATGCATTGGCCAAACTATGGAAGTTCTGTATGGGAAATACCTTTCAAGAGGAGGTTGACCGCCATGTACTTCAATATTTTCTTGAGCAAGATCAACGGAAAGGAAGGCAGCAAAAGTGGGGCAGTAGTACTGCAAAATTTGGCTTTGGCATTGGGCATGTCAAAGAGAAGAGCTATGATGAGACAAGTGCTTCATTTCAGAATTCTACAGTGTTGTCATTGTTGGGAAGGATGGATCCATATTGGGAGTCCCAACTATTGTTGGAGTATTCCAAGAACCTCTTCACATGTAAGGTTCTTGGTGGACAAGTGATAGATGGGAGTTATAGAGTAGTTGATGGAGTCATCTATTTCCATGATCAGATCTACTTGACTAGAGACTCCAAGCTCAAGAAGGAGATTCTACATGCAGCATATGAGGAACTCTCTTCAAGACATGTCAACTACATTGAGTCTTATCACACCATCATGGAGGGATTCTATTGGGAGGATCTCAAAAGAAGATGGGAACCAACATATCAGGAGATATATAGCTTGTTTTAGGTATGAAGAGGAAAGAAACAACCTTGCAAAGTTGTTACAATCATTTCCCCTTCTTATGGAGAAATGGGAAGGTTCATCTATGGACCTCTTCACCAAATTGTCTACAATATATGGTAAAGATTATGTTTTGATGCTTATTTATCAACTAACAATGTATTTGAATTCCTTTACCATGCATTTGCAACACATTTCTCCACAAAAGAGCAAACCTCTTTGTAGATTTCATGGTCCTTTTGGGACTACATTCAGTGATGGGGATGACCAATTTATAGAGGACTTTGGGCAAGATATGTTTTTGTTGGATTATATTCATCCAAAACCTAATTTCCTCTACTATTTTCAAGATTTTGAGAAGCTTATGGAAAAAATAAAGTGGTTGGATGGCCACTTATCACATCATGTTTTGAGACAACAAGAAGAAGAACAACGTTGGTCTCACTTGAGGGACTATTATCTCCATCCAGCATGCTATATGACACATAGTCCATTTTTATTTTGGATCACATATGATGATGACACTCTATTCACTATATGTAGGATGGATTGGGAAAGAGTGATTCTTAGAACCAAAGAGTGGGATCATGAGAGTCCAAGAGAATTTTGGCTTTTTAATGACCACATTGTTGTAGCCCAAGATCAATAGTTCCATATCTATCATAAATGGAGAGAGAGATGGTGTGATTTGAACAAACCCATCTCTTATTTTCAACCATGTAGCCCCTATACATTGCAGAAGCAGGGGGTTGGTGAGTTTTTATATGAGCTACCAAGGATCTCTCACTTTGTTTGGATGATAGCATGGATATTGGAGTTTTTCATTGGGGTGGAGGCACCCAACATTTATCATCTCTCATGCCTTGAGGAGGCCAATGGAAAGCATATAACTCTTTCCATATATCTCCCACTTTTTCATGATGAGAAATATTTGGTTTATCCACCAAGGGCACACTTATATTATTGGGAGGAGTCGTATCCATTGGATATTTTCAGTATCCTTGAAGTTGCTTGAGGAAAAGAAACATTTTGGAGGGGAGGAATGTAATATTCTTAAATTAGATTGTAGTTAACTGGAATATTAATGTTTTGTTTTGTCACATAGATAGGTGAATAAGTGGGTAGGGAGACCCATAAATATCTTTATTATGAATAAAACCACTTCTCATGTGAAAGAAGATCATCTTTCCAGCTCAATAAAGCACCCAAGATGTGAATAGGGGCTAGAACATATGGACTGGATCAAATTTTACCAAATCAATAGCGTTGTCATGGACGAATGGAAATTAATGGAGGGACATCACAGTTTTAGATGGAGACACATTGCATGGAAGCAGTGTCATTAATGGATGGGGCTTAGGGTTTGGAAGCTCATATCTTATAAAAGGAAGAGGAGGGAAGCCATATTCATTATATTGATATATTTTATTTTTTGATATGTGGTCTGTTTATACATATAGCTTTCTTCAGCTGTTTAGCTATGTTTTTTAGAACAGGGTGTTCCTGATCAGGAATCCCACCTCTTCCATTGATAATCTCTTGGAGTATTTTGCACTATAATTCCACATTCAAGCATTTTTTCCAAGCTCCAGTCTCATGTACAACATAGCTCTGTTTTGAGTTGGGTTGTGTTGCAGGGGTGTAGTAGTGGAGGAGAGAGATGTCCAATTTCTGAGCTAGTTTTCCATGGGAGGGATTATCCTTTCATCTGGAAGCTTGTGAGGAAGACTTCAGTTCTTCATTACATATTTTGGCACCAGGCCAAGTAGCATACATCAGCTACAATGTAGTTTCCCTCAAGGACTGTGTTATTTTGAAGAACAAATGCAACAATGGGTTTATTTCCCTATTGGGAGTGTTTGGGTTTCCTGTGTGGGGATCAACCCTTCATTTAAGAGATCTGTTGGAGGAGGACCATCCATATTGTATATCAGATCAGCCATCTCCCATTATTTATTTAGTTGCAGAGATTATTCAGCCCTAGGGCCAAATCTGCTATATTTTGTATAGTGTGTATTTCCGGAAATGTTTTTTGGGTTGTCCTAGATATTTGTTTTGGGACATGGATCTATATCCTTAGCATTTTTGGAGCATTATATCAGCAGAAATATATTTTTTCATCTTTCAGCTACTATTCTCTCTTAGACAACGCAGTTTTTTGCATTCTTGTATTTCATGTATTAACAACATTTTAGATCTAGGTATATGCTTTCATGGGAGGCTTGTTTGCCCTACTTTAGTGATATTTTCCTCAAGATCTTGTACCTATTTTTCTGTTATATTCATAAGGTAATGGATCTACTATTTTCTCATGCTTTGATCTATTCATATTTCTGCATATTTCTAGTTTTATGCACTCTATTCCTGCTTCTCCCATTTGGGAATATTACAGAGTAAGATGTCATGGTGACAAAATGACATGTAACAACAATGAAATGGTTTATGGGATTAATAACACATCCTATTAGGACATGGGAAGAAATGAAGAATTAATTCTTAGAAAAATACAAGGATTACTGCACACCTCATAACCAGAAAGATGATTTTTTTAAGATGATGCAAAGAGAAGATGAAAACTTGGTGGATTTAATTGAACGATTCAGTTAAAATCTCAAAAGGGATAAGATGGAAAATTTGGATGAATATACTTTAAAGGCTCTCATATTTAAATCCATTAGAGATGAATGGATATATATCCTTAACATGATGGGAAAAGGAGATATTTCTCAGTTATCATTACCTGAAAATTCTGAATTATGCATACATATTTCAAGAGGTAAGAATTGGGAAGAGTTCAAGAGATCATGTTCTCTCTATAATAAATAAGTCTATAGCTGGAACAATAATTAGGGCTGAAATATGAAATTTTATTGATGAATTTAAAATAGATATTTTAGGGAGTATTAGTGAAAAAATAGACACCTTGAAATTACAAGACAAGCAAAGAGCCGAAAGTGATGCCTTATCTATATTTTTTCCTAACAGAAAGAAAAATTCCCCTTGATTTAAAAGTCATAGAAAACTGTGTCATATGTACAAAAAATCATGAAACAAAGAAGCGTGCTTCCATTCCATGTCATAAAGTTGTCTACCAGGAGGAAATAGTTCCAAACTAGGTAGATTCTCTTTGCTTCGTTGCTAGAATACCATGGAAAGGATCACAAACTCAAGGTTTCAACACTCATATGTATACCCATCCCCCATAAAATAACTGGAATGCACCAATGCCATGGCAGCAACCCTGGTTTCAATCCCAACCTTAGACACAAGGATGGAAACATCCTTATGGTAGATACTCTCAATATCACCAGTATCCACAACCTTATCCAAAATTTCCACCACAACATTTTCCTCAAACTATTTAGCAACCTAAACCTCAATTTCAAAATCAAAATCCACAACTTTGATTACCATTTCCACAAAGGCCAAACCAATTTTATGTTGAACCACTTCCAAACCCAAACAATAAAAATGCACAACATGTTTACAACATGGGGGGGGGGATTTCAGACTTATATGATAACTCCACTAGATATTAATAATGTTCATCTTAGATCTAGTAGAATATTAGAAAATAAATTACCATCTATTGTTATCCTGGAAAGAGAAAAATATGATCATTTTACGAAGAGACATCTCTTCATCAAAATGAAAATCTTCAAAAGAAAAATAATCATTCTGAAGAAGAGACATCTCTTCATCAAAATTAAAATATTCGAAAAAAAACACATGATACTCCAATAAACTCAACCCCCATCATAGAAAAACCTTCAGTATCTATATAAAAACCCACTTTCCATGAAAGATTACAAATTGATAAAGGGGTAGAAAAACAGATCGTGTTGCCTGATTATGATATGTTATATGAATTGAATAATTTTTTTATAAAAATTCATTTGCTACAAGATATCAAAGAAATTTCAATCCTTGCAAATACAATAAGAGAGTTGAGTATAAAGAAACCTGGGAGAAAGAGAAAATAAGTAAAAATAATACATCTAGTAGGTTAAATTGTAGATATCATGATGGGAAACACAACAATACAAAAAATATTTGGATCCGGGGAGTCCCATTGTAAAGACAGACATCAATGGTATCAAAATCCAAAACACATTGATTGACTTAGGAGAAGCCATAAATATCATGAGTAAACAAACTATGGAACAACTAAAACTTCCAAATCTTCAATATACGCCAACTTTGTTACAACTAGTAGATAGATCTATAATTAAACTTGATGGTGTATTAGAAGACATTTATGTATCCTTAGATTCTTGGGAATATCCAGTTGACTTTATGGTCTTAAATCCCAAGAATAACTTATGAGGAAATCCATTAATCTTAGGAAAACCTTGATTAGCTACAATTGATGCCTTCATCAGTTGTAGATCTGGTGATATGATTATCTCTTATGGAAGTTCAACGAAGAAATTCACATTATACCCTCCAGAAAAAAAAATGATAGAGGTTAAAAATGAGGAATGGATGGATGATGACAATGACATACAACCTATTTTTACTATCTCACAAATCAATGGAGAAAAATAGATTCTCAATTCAATAGAAAATAATGAATTATCTTCACAATGTGAGAGTAGTCAAAAATTTTCAGAAAAATGAAATATTGAATATTTATCATCTAGAAAAATGGCTTTATATTCTATGGAATAATTTGGCAATATTTCAATAGAAATATTTCCAGGTAAAATTTAAATGTAAACAAAAATATGGAAGAATTTCAAAAGGATAAATTAATAGAAACATTACAAAAAAACTCTTCTGCATAGGCATGGGAATACACTGACATGAAAGGAATAAACCCTAAAACTTGCATAAATCACATATATATTGAGGATAATTCCAGACCAATCTAAAAACATCAGAGAAGAATGAATCCAAACTCAAGGGAAACTGTAGAGGAAATACAGAAACTGTTTAATGTAAACTTTATTTATCCAATATCAGACAGTCAAGGGGTTTCACCTCTAGTAATAGTTCCTAAGAATAATGGAAATTCGAGAGTATGTATTGATTATAGGGAATTGAATAAGGCCACTTTAAAAGATCATTTTCCGTTACCTTTCATAGATCAATTTTTGGATGTATTAGCAGGGAAGAAATATTTTTCATTTTTGATGGTTTTAGTGGGTATAATCAAATTTAGGTAGCACTACAAGATCAAGACAAAACCACTTTTACCTATCCATGGGGAACTTATGCTTATCGAGTACTTCCTTTTGGATTATGAAATTCACTCGCAACATTCCAAAGAGCATTATTGGGTATTTTATCTGATTTAATTCATGATTGTGTGGAAGTATAGATGGATGATTTTACAGCCTATGGAAATTCTTTTGAAGAAGCCCTTGAAAATTTGGAAAAAGTTCTCATAAGATGTAAGGAAGAAAATATCTCATTAAGTCATGAAAAATGTTTTATGATGTTTACTGAAGGAATTTTTTTAGGACACCATATTTCATGAAATGGAATTAAGGTGGACTTCTCTAAAGTTGAAGTTATTTCCAAATTAGCAATCCCAAATTGTCAAAAAGGTGTTAGGAGGTTTCTTGGTTTTACAGGATACTACACAAGATTCATAGAAAAATTCACAAAGATTGCATCTCCACTCTTCAAATTGATTACAAAAGATTGTGAACTCAGTTGGAATCCTGAGTGCCAAAAGTCATTTGAAACATTGAAAGAAAATATTTTTGAAGCACCCATCCTAAGAGGACCAAACTGGAAATTTCCTTTTCATATCTCAACTGATGCTTCAGAAACAACTCTGGGAGTTTTATTGGGAAAAAAAGACTTGACTCCTTATTCCATTTACTATACAAGTATAAATTTGATTCCACTAGAGTTAAATTATACTCTTACCGAAAAGGAGTTTTTAGTTGTTGTCCATCCCATTAAAAAATTTATACATTACATCACTCGCTATGAAACTTTCATTCACACAGTTCATTATACAATTAGATATCTAATGAATAAATCAATTAATAATGGTAGAATCACAACATGGTTACTATTATTGCAAGAATTAAATATCACCAATTTAGATCGACATGGAAAACAAAACACATTTGCTGAATTTTTGTCTAGAATTCAAAATGATAACAATGATATACTAGTAGAAGATAGTTTACCTGATGAATATATTTTTTCAATATCTACTAAATCTCCATGTTTTTCATAAATTCCAAATTATTTAGCCACAGGAAAGCTACCATCCTATTTGTTTCTTAAAGAAAAGAGGAAGATAATTCAAATGAGTGCATATTATTCATGGATAAATGAAGAATTGTACAATATAGGTTCAAACCTCATCATTTGAAGGTGTATAAAAGAAGAAAAAATACCTAAGATACTAAAAGAATGCCATGATGAACCATGTGAAGGACACTTTGCTGACAAAAGAACTGCCTACAAAGGATATTATTGGCCTTCCCTTTTCAAGGATGCCAAAGAATATGGTAATGGATGTGATAGTTGTTAGAGAATGGGGAAACATGTTCCTTCAGATGAAATTCCTTTACAACCATGGGTACTTATTGAACCCTTTCAAAAATGGGCTATGGATTTTGTTGGACCAATCAATCCACCATCAAGACAAAGGAGGTATATTCTCGTGTGCACTAATTATGTCACTAAATGGGTAGAAGCTAAAGAACTTTCCTTTTCTAATGAAAATGTTGTAGTTTCATTTATTTTTGAGGATATTTTTACTCATTTTGGTGTCCCAAGGGAAGTTTGACAGATTAAGGAAATCAATCTACATCCATAATGGTGCAGAAGATCATGGAAGAATATAAAATCAAGAATAGAAAGTCCACTCCATGTGAGTCTACTAATAAGGTGACCGAGGCAATCCTCACAAAGACTGCACATTTGGATAGAAAGGATTGGGACGAAAAGCTTCTAGAAGCTTTATGGGCCTACTGCACCACATAGAGAAGCACAACAAGACATACTCCCTATGAACTTGTTTATGGGAAGAAAATCATATTTCCAATAGAGTTCCAAATAAAAACTTTGAAGACAACAGTTAAACTCAGATTTGATTTGGAAAAACCACAAAGGCATAGAATGGAACAATTCAATGAGCTTGATGAAATTAGACGGGTTGCAATTCAAAATAGCAGCCTAGTTTAACAACAAAGATCCATATGGCATGATAAATATATCAAATATATGAAGTTTCAAGCGGGATATTGGGTACTTCTCTTTGATGCAAATTTTAAGGATTTTCAACGGAAATTTCACAATCATTGGCTTGGGCCTTATGAGATTGAGAGAGTCTTTGATAATGGAGCAGTGATTATTCGAACCATTGGTGAAGAAAAATTTCATCTCCTTGTAAATTGACATCGACTAAGGATCTATCACAATCCATTGAAAAAAGAGGAATTTGTTAAGATTTTTCAAGATAATGCTGATATGAAGTTGGTTACGAAGAATTCTTCTTCTTCTCCAACTTAGAAGTATTCTTTCATTTTTATTTCTTTGATATATATATATATATATATATATATATATATATATATATATATATATATGAAAACCACTCATTGATTGGCATACTTATACAAAAAATATAGGGTGAGAACCAAAGATCTATTTTTGGCACCTTACATTTTCTTTATTTCTTTTCTAAAATCCCAATTATTTGCATCCCTTTTTCTTTTTTTCATAAAATAAAAATATAGCTATAGAATTGATGGAATTTTGCAGCTCTAATGGATTTTTGTATCTCAACTATGACAATACCTTTTGACCAAAGCAGTTGAAGAATACATTGAAGATTACCTAAAGAGAAGACAAAGAGAAACAATTGAAGGTTAGCAACAACAAAATTTAAGGTATGAAAATGCAAAATTTTATTTAATTATAAGGATGAAACATTGAAGTATGAATTAGATGATAATTTTATACCCCCAACTCAAAAACATTATTAAAAGAGTTGATCATGTCAACTCGAAATCAATTCTCACACTCCACCACTTAACCCTCATCATTTACATGACGACTCCAACATCAAATCCTGAATTTGTCGGGAAATAATCCAACTCATACTTTAATGGTCAGTTTTCATTAACCTCACCCACGCTCTCGATAATTATAAAGCCTAATTCATCCATTCACTCTTACATATCATCTATTTCACAACATAATTCACTCGCGCTCCTAACTCATACCAAAGCCCTCAATCTACCCTGTCAAAGAGGCAATCTTAAGGTAAATCTTCTCTGTAACCATGGGAGTAATTGTGAGAATAGAACCCAAAGGAAGAAATTTTATGGAGGGTTACCCATAGATTAAGGAGATATTATAGAGAGCACGGTGGGTCAATTTTGTGGAAAAAATTTAAGGGTTTCATATGGAGGTTACTAAATCCTTTGCCAGATATTTTGATGGAATGGAGGTTGAAATTGGAGATATCAAGTTTGTAATAACATATTTTTTCATAGATGAAGCCACAAGACTACCAAGGATAAGAGAAATATGGTTTATAAATATAAGGAATGAAGGCAAAGGATGGAAAATCTTTTAAAAAAACCCCAGGTATGCATACTATCATATTTAAAAATGGGATCCCTAGTACAGCTCTTAAAGGAAAACGGAGGAATTTTTTATTAGTAATCCAGAAAATTTTCACCTCTGAGGGAAGGTTCAGATGCATGTTCTTTTACCATGCTATGTTGTTAATGAATTTTCTTGAAGATAGTGAAATAAATCTTCCATACTTTTTATTTCACAACTTGAAGAAAATGGTAGATATTTTTTAGAGGAAAATTCAATTTATAGATAATACAATGTATCATCATGGGTTAATAAAAAATCTCATTCAAATACACCTTAAAATCCTAGGGGACAGTTGGGAAAATTTCCTAATTTGGAACCATTTCCAGGAAAGAGACCAAGAAAAACCTAGTTATAGCAAGGAAAAAAGGGGAAGGAAAATAAAAGTTGAAAATCTTGTTGAAAATGAACAACCATCGTAGGAACAGTTAGAGTATGAAATCCCCATTGCAGAAATTTTGGTGAAATTTAAGAAGAAAACCGATAAAAAGGAGGAGGATAGCATAAAAGGGAAGGTTCAATCCACAAACTTAGAAGAGCCTAAGATAAGGAAAAATAGGGCCAAAATTCAAAATCCTCCTCAACCAATAAGAAGAATCTCTAGACTCCATAAGACAACAAAATAGCCAACTTCAAAAGAAATAGAATTTGTTTATTTAGAAGAGGATCTTAAGGTTCCATCACCCACTTCTATTTCACCCACTCAGAGTCCAAGTTGAAGAACTCCAGAGATTAACCCAGTGCAACAACAAATCTATGATTATATTGAGTCCTTGGAAAAAATGTATGTAGGAAAGACATCAGTTTTTGAAGAACAACCTCATAGTCCATAAAAACCTTTATTTGTGAATACTCTAAGACAAGAGATAATTGAACTGGAGACACTAAACAAACATATTAAAAAGGAACATGAAGCCTTGAAGTTGCGGAACCATATTGAGAAAACCATAAATGAAAATACTCTTTAACATATGGGTTTATGGTTCAAGAAGAAAAAAAAGTTAAAGAAGAAGAATAAACAGCTAAACAAGTAGGTCATAAACCTGAAATATAAACTCTTAATGAGAAATCCAAGGGTGGTTGTAACCACAAGGAAGGAAAAGAAGTTTAAATTAGATGTTTTTGTAGAGGTCTCAGGGAAGATGCAATAGCATGATGAAGACCCATAATTGTGTGTTTTTGCATGAGGACATGCAATGGTCTCCTTGTGGGGGAATGTGGAGCCTTAAGACTGCCTCAATTGTGACACTCCTTTTCACTATCTTACCTTCTTTTTGACAACACCATAAGCTCAAACAAGTTTTGAATTGGAAATTTTGACTTGGTAAGGTATCCTATTGATCTATTTTTCATATTTTAAATTATTCCTTATTATTAAAATGAAATTTGTATTTAGCTAAGAAATCAATGCAATTCTGCAGCCAAACTCTATTTCTGTAGCCACTGCTACGGTTCGATAGGTTCTGAGGTATTAATGGAGTAGAGAAACATATAGGAATTTGAAAAATGATCTGGTCATGGATCCTGTGCTATCCGTTTGTCTAGAATCAAGCAATAAATCACCCAGAAATTCATTCAAAGGGACGGTTAACCAGGAGCTAGAACAAGCGAGCAAGGAAGTCCAAAGCTTCACAATTTGCTCTGCCACGTAGCAAATCGTGAAGTAATAAAATTCTCCTTTCTGTTTCAAATTTTAGATAGAATTTTCTTAGTCCTAGAAGGCATAAAATCCTCAAAACCTTTAATGACAAGCTTTTATAAGTATCAGGCCGAGTAATTGTATAAAGAATATGAATTATTGCGATATTGTGATATCATTAAAACTTCTTTTTTTTCCTAATCGAATGAAGAAGCTTTATGGAGTTTCAATGTGAAGCTAGTAAAGAGTAGATTCAACACCATCTGTTGTGGAGGGCCCATGCAATAGAAGAGGTTATATTTTTTTTACATTCTTTCATTTAGATGTTATTTTGTAGCTTTATTTTTATTCTTTTACTGTGTTTTGTAGCGTAGATACATGCTTTGCTTTTAATTTTATTTTCATTGCAATCATTTCCAGATTTCTACAGTGTAGATGTTCAGTTTATCATTGTCATTTCATTACTTGTTATCATCATTTCCAGAATGTCATTGTGTTAGAGTAGATGCTTTGTTTCTATCATTTGAATAGATTTATTTCCTAGATGGTTAAAAACATAGAGATAATTTATCATAATAGTTTGGGCACATATTAGCTTAGCATAGATTAGTTTATCATCAATTATTTTATCAAGGATTATATTAGTTTATTTTCATGCAATTTTAGCTTATCCTAGATTATTTATTGTAAGACATATTTGAAGAAGTAATAGCATATTTCCTTTCTAGTTTTAAATCAATTTCGTCGTGTAAATTCAAATATTTTTTCTTCCTAATAGTGATGTATTTTCTGAGCATAACAAATAATTTTTTTTAGTGATTCTATGGTTTAAGTTTCATTCACATTAGATTCTAAAAAGATATAAAAATTAGAATTACTTTTTGGTTTTAGAATTTTATTTCTTCTCAAAATTTATCCCTAGTTACTAACAAGATTTGTGATCTAAATTTTTAGGACTTAGTTAAATTTGGATTTACTTTAATTTTAATAATTCAGTTTCTTAAATTCATTCAAGGACATAAAAAATATAAACATTTTCAAAAACAACCTTTGCACTTAAAATCACTAAAATAAAATAAGTAAGAAATGCTTCTAGCATATATAGTGCACTTGCACTTCACAATACTACCAACTTTGGTCGATAAATTTAAGACAATTAAATTGACTAAACAATCTCCCTCACTCACATGCCATATTATTTCCATGGTTTTGGCCCCAACATTGATGGGTACAAACCCCAAGCTTGGGTTTTATGCCCACAAGCCACACTTGTGTGCCAACTCCTCCACAACCCTCAAGCCTAGGGTTTGGAGTACCTCCCAATATACAAATATAAACACTCCCTCTTAGCAAAGAAGGTACTTTAAACACTAGTAAGTCTCCATCATCATCATCTCCGACGAAAGTAGCCCATATGGTGTCCATGAATACAACATACTTTAGTAATGAACCCTGTAATCTTGATAGTGCCTCTCCCTGATCACATTTTAACATTAAGATCCCAAACCTCCTTAGGGTTGCTACCTCTAAGGCTATAATCACTCTGAGCCTACATGATCTCTACTAGCTTATTTATTTAAGAACTCATCCTCCTATATCAAACACAACTCATGAAAATCCCTTAAATCCTGGATATGCAACATCACGATCTGATGAAGAATGTAGCCTACCAACCTGTAGTCCATCACATGAGGCAATATTGATAAAACCAATCTTGTCCATGCCAAAACACTCCTTGAGCTACCACAACCATCCATGAAAATTAATGGGAAGTTCACGATAAGAAATGTGTACGACAACAAGTTTTTGTTCACTGGGATCTCTTCCAATAAATCAAAAGTCCCAACAAATCTCACCACCAAACCAGTAAAGACCACATATCCATATCTTTAGCTAAACCATTTGCTCCATGATCTAGACAAAACAACTCCTTTGAGTTGCTTCATTGTGCACACTCTGATTCACTATCCCTTAAAAGTAGCTCGGGCACACTTTGATACCATGTTGTTTTTCCAGAATCCTAGTCTGGGATAGAATATTAGATCACCTACACTACCAAAAAAAGAATCACAATGAAGCTACAACATAATATAAACAATTTTGAATCTACTAGTGCATAAAATATAGACATTTTTTTACAAATTTTCAACCCAACTTTGTTATATTATTCAAACTTAATAATACAATAGACTAGGTCTCTCTTACTAGGGATAATGGCCCTCATACATCCACGGATATAAGATATACAACAACTAGGTCTTGGTGTCTGTCATGATGACCACCAATATACCCATACAAGATACTATGATCGTCTAGCTTATGTAGAGCTCCTCACAACTGCCTTAGCCATATCCTATGTGACAGCATTGGTGAAAGTTCCATATAATAAAAGTTAATAAAGGAAAAACAATAACCATGGTTATGGGACACTTATTCCAAGTTGAATGTTGGGAAAAAAATCCTAGTGTGGGTGTTCATTTGGTTTAAAATGGCTAAGGAAATTGGAAAAGGAATTTGGAAAGGAAAAATGGCATTTTTGGCAATATATTTATGAAAATAATGGAAATTAGGATAAAAGGAATGTGAAAGGTCATATGTTTCATAGGAGGAGTAAAATTAAGGAAAATAATGGAAAATGAAGAAAATAGAAGCCTAATTCATAAAAATGCTTATGAGGTTCAATTGTTACCTTTTGTGAGTTTAGTTTTAGAGTTCTCTCTCTTTATTCTCTCTCTCTCTCTCCCTCTCTCTCTCCCTCTCTCTCTCTCTCTCTCTCTCTCTCACTTGGCCATAGAGTTTTCATGGATAACTTCAGCATTGGATCAAGAAAGGAAAATAAGGCAAATAGGAAGCAAATATCAAGCAAGGAAGAGCGGGATCAAGCACCTATAACGAGTTCACTTGCAGGTATTGATTTGCATGTGTGATTTCCTTACTAGATTTTGCATGCATGGTTATGCATGTGTGTTCTTGGTTCTCTTGTTGTCATTGGCATGGTTTTTTGTAGGTGTGACAGTGTTCTTCAGCCTTGCCTTGCCATTTCCAGATAACCATGTTGTAATTGTGTTATCATGTTTTGGTTGAGCTGGATTTCTAGATGGATTCGAAACTGAGTGAGGTGGACCTCTGAATGAATGAACACGTTGCCTGGTAATCCCTGAACCAAGCTGTGGATGGTAGTAAAGAGACTGGCCTAGTAACCCATGAACTAGACTATGGGTTTCGATAAATTCAGGTATTGTGTGCCTCAGTGGGCATAGGAATCCTCGACTAGTGAATGGCAGGATATATGGTAAAGCTTAGTAGTGGTTTCCCTTGAATAGGCCTAGGAATCCTTGTTGGTGAATGGTGGGATATATGACAAATCCTAGAGGGTGATGTCTCGATTATTGCCTATTAATCCCTAGATTAGGCTCTATATTTTGGTAAATCATAGAGACTAAGAGACATGAAAATTCCTCATGGTGTAGGTGGAGAAATATAGTGGCATCCATGCTTGTTTATGGCCTAGTGATATGGTGAGGATTATGGTAAAGTCAATCTCTATTGATGAGGGTGAGGTGGTTTAGACTCGACAAGAAATAGTTGGTTCTTTTGGTTTGAGACACACATTCATGCTTGGAATATGGCATGGGGGTGATTGGATGAAGAGATAATTTTCTCAGCCAATCTATGTTCCGGTGGAACATGGTAGTTCCATACCGAGTTGGCTTTTTCATTCATTAATAATAGGTTCTTTCCTTGGCATCTTAAGTGTAAATGGACTGTATTATATGTGTAATTTATGATTGTTGTATCCTTTTTATATGTTGGTTATGGATATGTTTTATGACAGTGAAAAGGTATGGTTTTCATCATGTTTGAATTGTAAATGAATGAGCAATGAATATATAACCTAATAGACAGTCATGGAGCTAATGACATAAGGCATTAGTGTTTCTTAGTGATTCTTAGATAAGTATAAGACCCCTATTCTCATATATGTTATTATGACCTGTAGAATGCATCTTTGTGACATGTTTGACAAAATTTATGGCATGGCTAGTAGGGGTCCAATCAAGTCTCTGTTCAATAATTTGCAATGACATCATTTTCTTTATGTTTTATTTCATTTCTATAAATTTCATGAAGTTTTGGCCAGTGACTAGGTCCTATCCTTGAAATTCAACCTTAAATATCACAGTCACTAGCATATAACTGGCATAAAAATGCCACATTCACACTCAGGTAGGCTCATGGGAGCGATTGGGACCCAAAGTTTCTTGGAGGGGTTGGCAAGGGAGAGACTGGGGCTCTAAGAGATTCTGTTGTTGATTTTCCTCGAGGGTTGGTCACCTGGAAAGGTGGGGTAGCTCTCGTAGCTTCTATTGGTTGTCTATATTATCAATTTCATTATGTTTTATCGGTTCCACTTCCTTAAGGTGACCTAGGAGGTTGAATCAGATCATATTAGCCTCTCGTCACATGTTTACCCTAGTGGGCTAGTTAACTTGGGTAAGTATGGGAGGACGGTGTTACAGAGTGGTATTAGAGCATGATTCACCCCTTCAACTATATGGGCAGTATGTTGGTCATGCATTCATTTCAGTTGAATATGTGTTCTTATATTTGTGGTCTATGCACTAGTTGTGTATGCATGGTGTTGGTTATGGTTGTTGTGGTGTTGCCATGTGAAATTTAAGGGTGTTGTTGTTGGATATGTTTATCATGACTTTATGTTGGTTAAGTACTCTATATGTATGTTAATTTTTTTTGTAATGTGTATGCATGTGTGTCACACATATGCTATTATGAATGCCTTGTATCTAGTTGGTGTTATGGTTGTCGTATCATGCATAGGAACTGGATAATGGCTAAGATCATGATTAAGCATTGTTATTATTATATTTATATATGGATTGTGCTAATCTAGTCAGTCTTGTAGATGAAATATCCTGCCTGAGTTATACTAAGGTATGTTGGTTTATTTTGATTTGGTTTTGCTAACATATTATGCCTTTCATGGAGAGATAAATATGACTAGCAAGATGGTAGACTACAAAAATTATCTCTATGAATTAGATGAAAAGCATGGTGTTGGGAACTATTCTGACTTAGCAGACACATTAAGTTTGAAGGAAGAAATAATGAGTTACAAATAAAATAATGACATAATCATGTAGGAACAGGAAAAACAAGCATAAGTCAATGCATTAATTATTCATAGTTTGTCATAATTGTAGAGACAAGGACCACTTCAGATCAACTTTGGACAGGAGGATGGGACTGATGGGGCATATTGTAGTAGGTCTCATGGTGGTCATAGGTCAGATAGAGATGACACAGCAAAAAATGATATATTTTTGGATACTCCGGATAGGAGAGGTGATAGGCACAAGTATTATTATATTTATGGTTCTGATGGGTACTATGATTATCGTTATCACCCTTACAGGAGGAGTGATAGGGGGTACTTGCTAGATGAGTTTAAGAAATTGAAGCCACCTAATTTTGTTGCAGAGTCGAAGAATCATGAGTATGGAGAGGCTTGGTTATGTGGCATGATTAATTTATTTTAATTGCATGAGTATACAAAGAATATGAAGGCCATAATAGCTATCTTCAATCTCAAAGGGATATCTGGTGGGAAGATGTAAAATGGTTCAGAGACATCAAGATAGAGGAGTTTATTTGGGATGAATTCAAGAGACTCGTAAAAATAAGTACTTGTTACAAAGGTACCACAAAAACAAATCCAAGGAATTCTATGAGCTTAAAATGGGATCGATGACATATTAGGAGTATACTACCAAGTTATTGGAGCTATTGAGGTATGTATTGTATATTAAAGATGAAAATTTTAAAGTTTGGAGATTTTTCAGTGGATTACCAATAGCATTTAGATATCGGATTGAGTATTATGAGCCCTGGTCACTTGAAGAGGTTATTGGGAAACTGAAGCATTTCTATGAGCAGTCAAAGTGTAATAATGAATCTTGGCAAGGATGGAAAGGAAAAGATTAAGATAACGGTAAATGGAAGCCAAAAAGAACAAGGCCTCACAATGTAGAAGAGAAAGAGAATGTTTCACAACATAAGAAGTTAAATGGAGCTACACAGGGATATTGGATATAACAACATAATAAAGGTGATGGTACAGGATGGTTGGTGTGCTAGAAATGTGGTAAGGAGCATATTAAAAGGGATAGTCTATAGAATCAGGGTGGTAGGCCTCAGATCTATAATGCACAGGAGGTGAAATTTTTTTGTGATTTTGGGCTGAGCATTCCTCGTATTTATACAATTTTGGATAATAGGTAGCCATATCATGAGGAATACATCATTTAGATGGACGGTAAGCTTTGTGATCAAGTTGTTTCTATTTTGATTGACCCTGGATCAAATTATAATTATGTTAACCCTGAAATGGTGGATAAGTGTGGTTTGAATAAATAAGTGCATGAAAAATCTTGGTTTATGCATTTGGCTATAGGTACCAAGAATAGATTTTTCCATTGGGTAAGAGCTTGTTCATTTGAATTGAGTGGTATGCCTACTTCAACACATGTGAACGTATTACCGGTGAGGTCATATAGTATGATTTTAGGTATGTACTAGCTATATCTTCATAATACCAAAGTGGACTATTACAACAAATAGATTGAGTTATTGAATGAAAATGGAGAGAAGAGAATATTACAAGGTAATAATAAAGCAACATCAGTTAGGATGGTGACAACTATGTAGGAAAAGCGCAGTCACGGAAAAGGGTGTGTGTTATTTGAAGTGCACATATCTATTGATAATGTTAAGGAGAATGAGGCTGCAGAGATATTGAGTAGGTAACTAATTTTAAAGAAGTTTCAGGATATTTTTTAGCAAATATCTCAAAGTTGCCACTTCACAGAGAAGTGGACTTCTCCACTGACTTGGTACCAAGGGTAACACCAACATCAAAGGCATCGTATAGGATGAGCACTCCAGAGTTAGTAGAGCTAAATTTGCAGTTAAAGGAAATACTTGAAAAGGGATACATTAGGCCATGTGTATCACTGTGGGGTGCATCGGTCTTGTTCGTGAAGAAGAAGGATGGTACTCTCAGGTTGTGCATTGATTGTAGGCATTTGAATAAGGTGTCTGTTAGTGTGAATTCTAATCACAAACGTACGAAAAAATCTCACTTTATCTATGCATAAAAAATAACCCTAACATCAAATGTGGCTTTCAATTTCCTTATATGTGCAGTAGGTGATCAGAATAAATGCTACAAAATTACAGTTCTATGCAGTTAAATACATTAAACAACAAAAATAAACAAGAGTTGCTCCATACATCCAATAGATAAGACAATAATTTATAAAGATTTTTTTGTATTATGACACATGGGAAGGGAACATGGAAAGATGTTACTAGTCCCCCTCAATGAGATGGGTTCTTGTATGTCCTCAGCGCTTCAGATCCAAGATCTCTCTCTCTCTTGATGATGCAGAAAACCCAGACAAAATGGAACTCAAATGGAGCTCACAAGAAAAAAGTAGAAAAAATATGACAATGATGGAGGATCAAAGTCAAACCAAAAGTATAGATCAAAAGGTGATCAAAAAGAGGTCATGAATGAAGTAAAACCCTTCTATTTATATGTAATGATCCTTTTTCAGGAAATTCAACAAGGTGCTCAACAAAAATGTTGTATAAGTAAAATTGTGAAAAAATAACATAGATCAGGACTTGGTTCCCCTTATTTATGTTGTATGAGACTTATATATGGAGTTTCATAAAAAAAAAATCAGTTTAGACTCATTAAAAATATCTCCCAAAAACTTGACTAGCTAAAAAGCACCCAAAGAGGAAGGCTATAGAAAAATGCAAGCACTACTTCAGGAATTGTGCAATTTTAGTAGATGTTCAGAGGAGATCAGAAAGGAGGCTTATATTTCAGTTATACAGTAGAAAATCAACATTATGATATATCCCTCTCATTATACAGTAGAATGCATGAGTCAATACAACAATAAATCTTCATAAAAGAGAGTAGGAATACATGTGTATTTGCAGAAATGCTTCAACAGCATTATTTTTGAGGAGCTTCAATAGCTATAAGTTACAACTTAGATCTAGGAAAGATCTGTGGATAAAACATCAGATCTATATTAGATCTATAAACTATATAGTTTTATCTTCAAGATCCACTTGGAATTTTGACAAAAGCATGCATGAATAAGAGTAGATCTGAGAAACAAGTTGCAGATCTGGAAACTGTTGCAGTAAATTTCTGAATATAACATTTCATTACAATGGATCAGATCTGAATAAAACATAAATCAGCAAGTTAATCCATGGATCACCAAGTGGAAGGCAAAGCCCAGAACAAGATATCTTTGATCTAAACTATGAGAAAGACACCCTGCAAACCCTCATACATAAATAACACAATTTACTCAATGGGACAGCGTTGTAGCTCAAATGACACAGAAAATGACTGTAAAATTGAAAATCTGAAGTACAAGAAGTAGAGACACTCTTTAAAGAGGTTAAAGAACACCTTCCATGAGAAGAGGCTCCCAAAAATACACTAGATCTCTGTAGATCTAGTCTCCCACTTGCTACAGCTCACAAGAAAACTCAGCCCTCAAGATGAGTAGCGCTGTAATGTAAGAATGAGCTTGGCCTCAAGACTGATAATGGTTCAATTCAGAAAAATTTCCTCCTTGAATCCTCAAAGGAAGAGGTGAAATCCCTGCATAGGAATTTTAGATACAATCCTCCACTAAATAACAGAGAATGGTATTTGTCTAAGCAGACAAATACTCAGAAATATGATCAATCAACAACCTTCTCTTGCTTCCCTCCCTCTCCTTTTATAAGATGAGAAAGCTTTTGCAAACGCTAAACCACCTTGATGAGTTAGCCCTTTTCACATGAGAGGCTCCCTTCTAGAACTGCGTTGTCCCTTTTGGAGATGCAATGAACCTAGACAACGTTGTTGATTTGGTCAAGGTTGACCCAGTATTTAGCTCAAACCTCTTTCACACCTGCAAGTTATTATTTACATGGCCCTGATTTGTCTTTGTTCACATGGGCATTGATTTATTCAGACTTTTTAGGAGTTTTACATGTCCTCCTTTATTCATTTATTCCTGAAACAGAAATTAAAACAAAATTGAATGTTCCTCTCAACTAAGGCTAAGTGGGAACATTACATTATAACAAAATATTGAGTTAGTCTAGATATTGGTGCATAATTAAAATATTATTAACCAAATCTAGATCCAACTTGGAATATTTTATTATTTTTGGTGGAGGGAAAAGGAATTTGGAATTGGTTAAATCCCTTTATTTAGAAATAATAAATAAATAAATTATATATTTATTATTTCAAGGATGAGGTTAAGGAAAAATTAAATAAATAATGATTTATCTAATTATTTAGAAATTAGTTTGTAAAATTCAACAAGGAATATTATTAAATAATGATTTAAATAATTATTCCTAGAGAATAATAAGATAAATAATAATTTATCTAATTAATTCTCATGTTTTAGGTTAAATATGACCAGGTATATTAATTAACAATGGTTTAGTTAATTATCCCTAGAGGAAAATCAAACAAATAAAGATTTACTTAATTATTCCTCATGTGGTTTCCTGATTAGACCAGAAATAATTTAATAAACTATGGGTTATTAAATTATTTCTCATAGTGAAAGAAATTTTACTATGGTAAAATTGGTCTTACATGGTGTACTTAGTCCATCTAATAGTAATAGGTTAGAGGACCAAAAAATGGTGTAACAAATTTCCCCCCAATGTGCGAGTGTTATGAGCTAATCATATGATCGAAGTACGTTGTGAGAACACAATCACTAGACACTGAACGGAAGTTAGAGAGAGAGAAATATAAGATGGACTAAAGCGAGAGAGGAAAAACCCTGAGGAGGCGAGACTTACAGGTGAAACAAGTATTTTTTATGAGTGAGTACCTTTTCTCAAATGAGGCGAGGGAGGCATACCTATGCCCACCAAGATGACAAAGTATAAATAATAATGGTGCATGCAGCAAACATGGGACTGAGCTATATACTACATGTAGGCATAAACATGGGCCAGATAAAAAACATAATGGATCCCACATACATATTGTGCCTAGGACAACAACCACGACTTATACAATAATATATGAGTACATGAGATATAATAACATCCAAAGAGGCCCTGTAAAATGGGAAAGGGCTCTGAAAATCTGAATGATACATGCAAACTAAAAAGGTGTTGCAAGAATATGAGGCCGAAACCATCAAATCTATAGAGATGCTTCCAAGGCTATATTAAATAGGTGATATAGGTATGTGGGGGGCTACCTGAAGGGCCACCCCCTCATGAGGTATGAAACATCTCACACACACCCAAGAATCACTGGTACAATATGTTGCATCAATGAACCATCAAGTATACAGATCTTGCTCATGCTATAAGGAGCTAGAACTGAGAAACAATCATGTCAAAGGGAAATAAATGGTCCCTTTTCCTAATCTAAGTTACCGAAAAAGAGTGGAAGTTGGGACCAAGGTACACTGCTCTCTAGACTTGTGTTCTAGAATGAATAAGTTGATGTCGAAAGAAAGAGGTCTGCCATAGGTGAGGCAATAAGGGATCCTAAACTAAGGCATGAGGGATAATAGTAGAGCGACTAATAGAATGACACTAGGGATGATGGTGGAATTGGGGGAATACTGAGTACCGGGCTGAGTACTTCCCTTGTTAGAGCATAAAGGGCATGAATGACCTGGCAGCTACTAACTCGACTCCGAAGGGGATAAGGGATAGTATGACTGGAGGAAAAAATGTGGGACATGAGGGAGGTAAAAAGCAATGAAGTATGAAAGACTGTGACGGGAGACAAAAGGAACTCAAGACAGACTCCATGGATGCGATGGTGACTAGCCTTGGATTGTCTAGACAAGGGCGAATCGATTATTCTACCACACAGAATATGCCCGGTGGGAACTATAAAAACATGTGTAAAATATATTTAATCACGAAGAAAATTGACATGATCATCGATAATTATGAAGGAAAAGTGGTGCGCAAAGTACAGGTGTCACAAGTGAAGAAATTCAATTTTGAGAATCAGTGAAGTGACCCTTCTTGGAAAAACGGCTTCTGGGTGAAGTTTGAAATCACTGGAAATAAAAGGATACCCATTTTACTTCTCAGTGAGAGCTTTCCAATGGTGTTTACGGTTCATCAAACCAAGCTACGGTTTGGTCGCAATTAGCGAAATAAAAATTGGGGTTTTTCTTTTAATAAGGCAATTTCCCTCCAATTTGATTCATTTGCAAGTGTAGATGTGATGAATGTGGAGATGGGGAAAAGGCCCTAAATATTGCAGTGATCATAGAAGACAAACCAACCATTGGAATTAGGATCTGGGACTTTCAAGTAGGCAACCTTACTTGTCTAAGGATGGCCTTAATGCTTCTTGGAAGGATGGTCCTAGTGAAGAATCAAGGTAAGAAAAGAATACGAGAATGAACTGCTAGAGAAGGTGTAGAATCATCCCCGCCCACCAAGTCAAACATGGGGAGCAAGTGGTAAAAATGGTATCACAAAAAGTAGAATATTTGAATATAGGGTATCAAACATCTACGCTATATGGCTCGCTAGAGGGGCCAGTAGGTCCAACTATCCAAGGAATGGGAGGACAATCGACCATACCTTGATTGATGGGGTCTAGGCCGAAATTTATGGAATCATATGAGAATATGGCTAGGGGTTCCATCATGCCCCCAAGCATGGGATACTTCCCCTAAGCATATGTGATGGAGGGGATTGATCTAGTGTGCAAAGGTGAGAATGACACCCCTAGCCAAAGGAGTTTATGGAGTGCCATATATGGTGTCACTATACCAAAGAGTGTCTTTGGAGATAATGAACTAGTGCTCACTGAGAAAATATAGAGGTTGGTTAAAAACAATGTCTAAGGGACTGGGTTGTTTATGTAAGATGAAGTAATGATGAGGGGGAATCATCCCTAGAGTGATCTGAAGTGATATGGGACTATAGAGGTTCTTCTCAATGGAGAAGAATAATGGTACTAGAGTCGACATGACTAGATGCACTAGCAGAGTTGTGGAGAATTTCTTCTTTTGGACTCTCAAATATGAGTTCCCCCTTACGCAAAAATTGGGTGTCAATGTAATGGCCACAAGGTGTATGTGGTTCGAATGCATGGGTTCGATATAAGGGGGGATAGATAAAGTCAGGGGTGGTGATTTCTTCCATAATGTCATCATCACAAAAGAATATGGGGTGAATGGTGGAAGGATGCCCACATGACGCAGTGAAGCTACCTAACTCATCATTATGAGAAGTGAGGTTCACATGTGCATCGTCATAGAGGGTGACAAAAGCAAAGTAGTTAAAGAATCTACTGATGTTAAGCCCAAGGTGATCACTGAAGGGAGGTCAGGAAAAATAGAAGGGGATGCCCTTGAGGGGTCTTCCACCTTGGATCTCATATATGATGACAGGTAGAGGATAGTGGTTGAAGACTCCGTCATCTTAACATTGGGAGGGGGTATGTGAATGGGAGTGGACATGTCCTATGGATTTTCCAAAGAAAAACATGCAAGTAAGGGAGAGGTGGACTCATTGCACTCGGCCTCATATTGGAAAACCACGTCCAAGGAGGCGCAAAAATATTCGAGGCGGGGACAGAGCTGAGTATAGTGGCCATGGAGATCACACAAAGCACAAGGATGATTTGTGTGCAAAGTCTTGAATTTCTAGGTTGAAGCCGGTAAAGTAACATGGAATTCTAGGATATTAGACTCAAAAAATTCTTCGTTGACCATGGGTTTGATATGAGACAACTCAGGACAATTGTGGGTAGCATGACCAACAACATCACACAAAGCACACAGAGGTGTATGCTTTGGATACTTAGCAGGAGCAGGTTTTATCTGGGCAATATTTTCCTTCAATGCCTTTTTGCTAGCTTTGCCACCGTCACCCGAGGCTTTTGCAATATGAGTAGATTCATGTTGAGGTTGTTGAGGCATAGAAGCAAAGGGAGGAGTCATAGTGACCAGTTGGACCAGGATCAAATCAGTGTAAGGTTTGAGCTAACTAGGCGGGGTATTGGTTGGGGGATCAATGTACCAGACTGAGATCCACAGGGTCATGTTGGGAAGGGTCAAGGTAGCCATAAGAGGTATAAAAAATACTCCAGAAGGGGTAGCAAGAAACGATATCTGACCGGAGGGTTAATGGCCAGGCAGAATAGCTCCCAGATGGTTAAGTCTAGGGGGAACTTTTCAATGAGGAAAAAGAGGATCATGGACACTAGCTACAGATGAAGGGCCTCGAGGAGGAGGTCTCGAAGGCTGAGTTGAAGTACTAGGAGCAGGTTGAAAAGGACTAGGTTGCTGACTAGTCAAACCAGACTGTTTGAGGTCAGACCGAGACAATTGCATCATGCAAACATTTGATGAGTGATGATTTATTAGACACCAAAGAAATAATGGACTCTGGAGAGGTCTGAGGCTTCAGTTTGTAATATGTCAACTGATCTATAGTGACAATCTTTCCATTTTGAGGAAAGCACATATTACAGTGAATCGCAGATGGGATAGAAAACATCACATAAGTATAGTTATGACCCAATAGAATGTTGTAGTCTGAGAAGGCATCAATGACTTCAACGTCAACACAAACAATTTTGCCCACAAGAGTAATAGGACAATTGCGGAATATGCCAAGGGGCTGGGAAGAGTGGGCATCCCACACATGGAGGGTGATAGTGGAAGGGTCTAACTTGGGTGATCCGAGATTTTTCCAAACAGAAGTAGAAATCACACAAGTGGATTCCCCCTCCTCAATGATACATCACGAGACATTGTCATTCCAGATCTTGAAAAGTATTTGGAAGACGATGGATGCAGGTACAGGTGGATGCTCTAACTTGTCAACATAGAATACAATCAAATGATCATCTGAAGGATCCACAATGCCCATAATAGTTAGTATATCTTTACATTGTGAAGGGCACGACTGGAGGAGTTCCAGCAGTGACATGGCGGCAGGGGATTGCGCCAAGTCATATACTATACTGTAGGTGTGGGCGGCTTTACCAGAAGCAGCGTTTCGATGTAACGATCCTTCGGGGATCTTGGTATATACCTCTGCCTTAGGCTAAGGGATCTGTAAAGGACCATTGGGTGTCAAAATTGGCTCTATGGGAGCTGAAGACTGGGGCTCAGTTGCGGATGGAGCGGGATTCTTGGTGTATTGGTGCGACAGGTTTGAAGGTTGAGATCAGCGATATTTGTCTAGTCAGAGTGCATCATGAGGATCTGGTAATCAGAGGTACCAGATGGAGGAGGTTGAGTGGCAACCTGACCTTCAGGGGGTTGGGTAGCCACATATCCTTGCTGGGGGAAAGGATTGGTAAAACTAGCTGGTTGAGTAGGTGCAACATTAGGAGGGATCGAGGCAGAGGCTTGCTATCCTCGAGATGCTGATTAGGCTACCCATAGTTGATGCATCTAAGGTAAAAGGGTACGATCATGGGTATAGTGACCATGGACACCACAACAAGAACAAGGCTTATTTGTACAAAGAGGCATTTTATTCTTCAGCTGATCGCCCTATTTTTGGGTTGCAGTGTTAGATATATTCCCTTGGGTGTTGTTTCCTTGATTACCTAGAGTGGTTTGGTTTTGGTTGCCTTTCCTCTTATTTTTGGAAGTGGGAGGATTAGTTGCACTATGCTGCACATACACCTAACCCTAAACGGCGGGGTGGCTGCTACTGCGGAGCTTGAGAAGGCATGGGAGGTGGAGGTGCTTGTGCTGGAGGAGTTGGAGCACCTGGCTGTGGATACATATAATAAGGAGTTTGAGCAACATTAGGATAAACAGGTTTGGAAAAAGCAGGCCTTAGCATCGGAGGATGCGGTTGGGAAAAGGCGTGAGTCATGCCATGTCCTAGATAAATGTTTCCAGGAGGGGGAAAAGTGTTAGAAGAGCTAGCCCCTCCCTGAGGGAAACCATAAACCATAGGAGGATGAGTATACGAATGTGAAAGGGATCCAATGATACCGTCGGCGGCACAAGATGTCCCCAGTGTGTTGGCACCAACATGCCTAGGGAGATCAGGTAAGACAGTATAAACATAACCAGATTGTGCGTAGATCAAGTCATATTTCAACACAATGTGGAGGGATTCTTCCTTAGTCTGAGGAAAGTGACATGCGACATGTTAGTCATAAGTATTTTTTTCTATTTTTTAGATGACTAAATACTTTTTCTAGATTTCTAAAAACAATATTCATGAATATTGTGAGTTTTAGAAATCTCACTGCTTTCATTATCCTTAAAACACAATTTTCACTATTTTGCTACTCTGCCATTCCCTGGTTAGCCTATCACTCCTAGAAGACCCCTCATAGGCTTATGACACTCATATATGTCCCATTTTCACACCCATAACCTCAATACTGTATTTTTCCTATGCTTAACCCTTCCACTTTCCATCTAAGATTGCCAAACAACCTACCCTTTCTCATGTTCATCAAATTCCTCAAGCATTGATGGTCTTAAAGCTATATTTGTAGGCTCTTTAGATAAATCAAATACATTGTATTTTGGATCTTCAATACATCAATTTGTCAAAAAAATCTGTTTTTCATACTTGATGACCCTAAGCAAAGATTTCAGTCAAAGAGCCTTCCACTAGGTCATTAGGGTTTCATAGGTTGTAGGGTTATCTTTGGTGTTCCAAATCACTATTTTTCATGTGCTATAAGCTGAATCAAAAGGTGAAAAATATCAACACCTGTTTGTCCAATTCAGATCAAGAAAATTGCCAAGGAGGACTACTTTTCCAAGAACAAAATCTGCAAAAGGAAATTATGCATTTTGATCTGCAGGAATGTTGAAATAACTATCAGCAGAGAAATAGGTAAGGTAAGGGGCCTGCTGCTCATTAAAGGACATCCATAGAAAATAAAGAGGAAGAAGCCTACAATAAAAGAGAAATCAGGGTTCCTAAGATTGATTGGGCCAATAGCATGTCAAACAAGGAGCTTAGGCAGAAAATCACATGGGTAGAGGCACACCAGCACAATCAAGCATGAATTGAATAATTTTAGAAATTATAAATGGAAAAGGGAAAATGGTGAGGTGAATTGAACAGAAATGAGTGAACTTGAAAGGGCTATAGGGAACTGATGCAGGAGCATCAAGGCAATTTTCATTATTTAATTATGTAATAAAGGGTGGTGTGACATTTTAATTTTTTTATTAATTAATTTGTTATTTTTAAATAAAATAGGAGATAAATTATAAAAGTGAGGATTTTTTATATATTCTTTTATAATTAAAAGGATATGAGAGAAAATAGACTTAGGTAGCAAATTTAGGGAGTAGGAATTCTATGTATGGGACTTTATTGAGTCCACACCTAAAATGAATTTAAATTAGATTTAGTTGAGGATAAGGTGGAGAGATTTTTGGAATGAATTAAATTCATTATTTGTGTATAAATGTGAGTGTTTTTGTGAGGGAAAAAACATAGTTGAAGAGCTGAGATAGGTGGAAGAGTTGAGTGAGTGAGAAGTGGTTTGAAGGGCCAAGAGCCAGAGGCCGCCCAATGTAATATTTGGCCAGAGAATTTTGTTATAATTATATGTAGATGGTTTGCATGGCTCTTTTCTCCTTCATGTAAATTTGAGCTAAATGTTTTTCATGATTTTATTATAGAAAATTTGAGGATTTTCATAGTTTAGTGTAGCAGTTGTATTCTTATATGCCAGGATCTGCTGTCTAGCAGAATTCCTGCATCATTTTGGTATCAAAGCAAAGGGAAAGATACCTGTTTTGAATTTGCAATTATGTATGTTGTATATGGTTTTTTATTATAGGAATGAAATTACATTAGATGATGTTTATGAAACTAGACGTATAATGGAAAACACACACAACAATTGACATGTGAATTGAAGGGCGCACTTGCAAGAGAGCAATGATGTTATAGTGCTACTCCAAATCGGATAAAAAAATCGAAGTTAAAAAGCTGGAACGGAGTGACACGATATAGTGTAGCAGCGCTAATTCATATTTTGGTCACAGATTAGTATAATGAATGGCGCAGTGGAAGCATAAGTTAAGGTATGGCAGAGATTTCGTATTGAAGACTACAAGGTAATTTAAGTCACTGTATGCTTGGGTGTGTTTTTTTTCATGGTGCGACTGCGTGATTTTATATCGGAGCGTGGGCGTGACTGTATATTGGAGCATCGGCGCATGGATGTGGATCCACGAAGCCTATGGCATTACTGTGGGTGTTGGGTTTGATCCCACAAAAAAAACATACAAGGATATCGTTGAGGAGGAGATTGAATGGTAGAGACAGAGTGAGGACATGATGACATTTTTGTTTGTTGGTATAGCTACCAACTATTAGATCAACGATTCATATCACTGTGCGTGAGTTATGGTTGTGTTAGCACTGTGAATGAGCCAACACAAGGCCAATACGTAGAGAAAATTTATGTTCATAAGGGTTGATTCAACAGTAAATGCGGGCACATTGTTGTTGAATGTAGAGAAAAGTTGATCGTTGGAAGTAAATTGTCATGATTGCGTGTTGGAAGCATCACATATCCACAGCATAAACTGTAGCCCATGATTGCAATGGTAACACCACAGATTATTGCTAGCGTAATGGAATCCAATTCCATGGAAACTTGAATCGAGGGCACTGAGTCAAGGCATAGGTTTTGAATCAGAGTTATATAGTGATGGTGCAGTTGAAAGAAGCCAACAAATTGTAATGATAAGCATTAAGCAGTGACGCAATTTCTCAAAGACAGCGTGAGAAAGCTGCAAATAAAAATCCCAGGTAACACATATTGAGTATGTTTCGATGGTTTGCTGGAGTGATTGTAAGCTGTAATGAAATAATCGATGCCAAATTGCAGCATTAGCATGAGTTGTGTTGCAACGTTAAGTGCAGAGCTGGAAGTGAACGAGAGTTGTAGTGGAAGTTAGAGAAAACTTAAATTTCTATTGAATTGCAGTGCTGAGATCGATAAGAGTTTGTATAGAGTTGTGGGTTTTGATTGGCAAGAATTGATATGATTCTGGCCTGAAAAGTTGTAAACAAAGAATCTCTGCTACTAATAAACCAGAGTCTTAACGCAGGAGTGAAATTTCCTTTTACGCAGTGAATTAATTCTCTGAATTTTGAAGATGTATTAAAGCATATGTTTGTTGGAATCAAATTCCATTGAGACTCATTGCAACAATAATGAACCCGTGTTGAACTATGGTTGCTTAAACGACATCAATTGGAATCAAAGTCTGTTGTGCTAATTCATATCATAGCATTGATGAAATTCCAATCGATTCATTTTGTTTTGCTGGAATGAAAATTGTTGATTCAATCTTCACACAGAGGAAGTATCTTCTATTTTCCATAATGATAATTAACGCAGAGTTAGAATTATCTATTTGTCGGAATGATGTTTTGAATCAGTTTTAATGCAGAGGTGGATTTCAGTTTGAAGAGGCAACTTTGAAGATGCGACTTTGAAGTTGAGTAACAACGCTGGAAGAGGTATGAACCAGCGTCCTGAACAAATTGAAATTTGTTTAGTTTTGGAAGTTGTTTGCTAGACAATGGATGCATGTACCAATTAAAAACAAACCCAACATTTTTAAGCTTTTGTTCATCAAGTTATTTGCTTAACGTTCAAGGTTGAGAATCAATGGTTAATATTGCAAGTCTGAAGTTCGATTTTGTTAAAGGGGTATAATATTAATATTATACTTTGATGAAGATTACCTTTCTTTACAAATGCCAAAGCATTAGGCCTCAAAAGGATTTTTTTTTCTTCTGCAGATTTGTAAGATTGCCCAGATTGTGATATTATTTGGGCATTAAATTGACATGCATTTTTATATGCATACCAAGAGAGAATATGTGGATTCTTCACGGGGAAATTTTTGCATTAAGATGACAAAATTGTGAGCATGAAAGTATTGACGGTGATGAAGATGGTACAAAGGAACAGAAACTAGAAGATTGAGTTTGCAAGAAGAAAGGTTTACTAATAACCTTAATAGGAGCATGAGGTATGATACTTCAGGAAGATATTTTTGAACATTAAGATTGAATGGTTTATTTATTTTAAAATAAATCTTGGAACACTTGAATTTCAATTGACTAAAGACTTCAGTATCATGTGGAATGATAAGGAAAATTGATGATTTTTCATAAAGAATGAAATATGAAAGAAAGTGAAGATTGTATAACTTGAAACATCCATTGTCATAATTTTTGGGTCGAGTCTTGAAGTGAAGACAGGTGTTAGATGAAAGCTTGGATAGTTTTGAGTTGAGCTTGAGTATTTTCATCCAAGATGAAAATTTTGTATAAGTCTGAAGTCAAAAATTCATACGATAAATACAAATTTTGAATGTAATTGGGTGCATGAACAGCGGAGCCTGACACCCAAAGAATTGGTCATGTAACACATGCATGTTAAGGTGTTTTTTGCAGCAAATTGTAGCAAAAAGGTTGCCAGGGATTGGTCCCAGGACAAAGAGAAGCCAAGCGCAGAAGGAGAAGTTGCATTTTGATGAATGAAAAGTGTGAAATATTACGGGAAGTGGATTAAATGAAGTCCACACATGAACAGATGCAGTTAACAAAGAAAGGGAAGATGACTGTTGATAGTCATTTTCGAAGATCTAATGAAGAGTACGAATGGGAGAAGGCTGAGATAAAAATTCACCTTGAATTGTTAATGGAGTCGTTGCAGGAAAATGTGAAATACCAGACACATGGTTGGACCATGAGAAAGAAGGTAAAGTGGCAGAAGCTGCACACAAAGAAGGAAAAGCAGGTAAACATACAGTTGATGGAGGAGCTGAGGAAGCTTGAGCAGATGTTGAGTTTTGAAGAACTCAGAGAGGCTGAGTTAAAAATGGATGTTTCCATTTATGGCCTAGAACATGGTGAAATTATGGGTGAAGAGGTCAGTGAGGAAGATCTCATGAACTATTGGGATAGTTCAGAAGCATCTGAAGATGTGTTCGTAAGAGAAGCAGGTGAGGCTATGAAGCCTTGCAATTTTTCTCACAGTTTATGTATGTTTGCAGGATGTGCGAAAGACGATGAACTGTCTGGTGGAACTGTCACAAAGGAGAATGAAGTTTTTGAGGTAAAGTCTGGTAGATAATTCCTTTCAGAGAAGGAAAGTGTTGATTGGTTACAACAGCAAAGAATCATAAATGAATTCTTGTTTGGGGTAAGACAGCAAATCGAAGCTGTTATGGAATAGAAACAAAGTGGAAATGCTGAAGGAAAATTCCAAGGAGGTAAACAAGTGTATGGGATTGCTGACAAAATTTTACAATGTAATGATATTGAAACCAGGAAAATACAGGAAGATTGCCAGAGGGAGAAGGGACGTAGTGATGAGACAGAAGGTAAATCTACAGAATAACTGAATCAAATGAATGATTCACAACAACAAAGAGAGATGCTTACTGAAGCATCCAGTGAGATCACAAGGTCTTATTTTTTTAAGACTAATTATTTGTGTGTGATGGCAGGTATATCACAGGGTGTTGAACAAACTTTGAAGTTTGTTAACGAAGAAGAGTTGAATCTAAAATTTGTTCAGAATGATGCTGAGATAGCAAGATCTAAGGAAGAAATGAAGACAAAGGGTTCTCATGGAAATATTCAGTAGAATATTGAAGCGGGGGAAGAAGGACCATCTGATGATTGGTCAACAGCAAGTGAAGGTATGGAAAGTTTTGTGAAATTTCCAAGTTTTATTCCAGTTGAGATTGTTAAGTTATATAGAAAGTTAGATCTTCAGAGAAGGGAATTGGAAAAGCAGAGGATCTATGTTCAGGAAAAGTTACTGAAAGACACAGAACAGGGAAACATTTTTCAAACAGATGATTTGGAAGAGGGACTAACTGATAGTCTCACAGAGGAATTAAATCAGCATACTAATGTGCTGATGGATGAGGAAATTTCAAAGCAACATACTGAAATGTTGCCAGCAGTGGAAGGGGCACTGAAGCCTTATGTTTTTTATTCTAAAAATTGTTTTGTGAGTATAGGTTTTATTGCCGATGCTGGAGGAAATATATTGGATCGAGAAATTGAGCTAATAAGGAGGATAATGATGAAGATATCCCAAAACAAGCCAGCAGCAGTAAAACAAAGAAGAAGCAGCAAGAGAAAGATAACAGAATATTGTGAAAGCATAGCCAGTGGGGCAATGCAGCATAAAGTGTGGAGAGCTGGAGAAGAACAACAGACAGAAGCATCGACAAGTGGAAAGTTTTAGCATAAGATATGGGATATAGGCAGACAAATATCCAAACACATGATTAGGTGATCATGATTAATTTCAACCTTGGGAGTCTGATGCAGGAGCATCAAGGCAATTTTCATTATTTAATTATGTAATAAAGGGGGGTGTGACATTTTAATTTTTTTATTAATTAATTTGTTATTTTTAAATAAAATAGGAGATAAATTATAAAAGTGAGGATTTTTTATATATTCTTTTATAATTAAAAGGATATAAGAGAAAATAGAATTAGGTAGCAAATTTAGGGAGTAGGAATTCTATGTACGAGACTTTGTTGAGTCCACACCTAAAATGAATTTAAATTAGATTTAGTTGAGGATTAGGTGGAGAGATTTTTGGAATGAATTAAATTCATTATTTGTGTATAAATGTGAGTGATTTTGTGAGGGAAAAACAATAGTTGAAGAGCTAAGATAGGTGGAAGAGTTGAGTGAGTGAGAAGTGGTTTGAAGGGCCAAGAGCCAGAGGCCACCCAATGTAATATTTGGCCAGAGAATTTTGTTATAATTATCTATAGATGGTTTGCATGGCTCTTTTCGCCTTCATGTAAATTTAAGCTAAATGTTTTTCATGATTTTATTATAGAAAAATTGAGCATTTTCATATTTTAGTGTAGTAGTTGTATTCTTATATGCCAGGATCTACTTTCTAGCAGAATTCCTGCATTAAGAACTTAGAAGACAACACTACTAAATCTTCTTAGACAACCCAGAAACCTAAGATTTTGGTAAGATGATCAAAGAAGGTAAAAGGAAAGTTTAGACTCCATAAGAGCAACAAAGGTTTCCTGAGGATATCATTGCCTAAAAATATTCCAAGCTCATTCCAAGGAGTTTTTCATGATGAAGATGGTCAAAGAGAAGGTAAAATAAGGATGATAGAATTCCATCATCAACAACAAAAGAATATTTCAAGAGACTGTTGTAGGTAAATTCTAGGGTTTTCCAAGCTGAATGTGTCCAACACCTAGAAGCATCAAACAAAGATGAATCATTATGTCATGGCACGTGCAACAAATCAGAAGTGGCCAAGAGGAGACAACATACATGATTGTGAATACTATGTCACTTTTCAAAGGTGGATTTATTATGCCTCTAAAAAATCAGTGAGAGGGGAAGAAACCGTGTTTTCAGATCACTCACACTCAGAAATCTCAAAGGGAGTAAGACATGATTACCAAACTCCACAATGCAAGAAAGAATCGTTTTGATAGTGTTAGGGTAAGGAAAAGTCCCTCAAAAATGTTTTAACGAGCTTACACTTACTAAATGAGCTAAAGGATGTGTTAGATTTCAAATAGCAGAGAAGGCAATTTTAGGGTTCTAATATGACAGAATGGGCAAGAACAGAGTGTTAAAATCATTAACAGGAAAAAGGGAATCAAGTTTCACCACGTCAACAACCTGAAAAGCAATGAAGAAGGATGATTAGAAAGGGAAAAAAACCATCTGAACGTTTTTAAGTCACATATTGTAAAAATTCAAAAAGGATATCAACCAAAGTGATAAAGAGACCAAAAAACATTAGAATGTGGGTTTGCAAGAGATAAATGTATCTTCCTAAGACTATAAAAAGTAATTTTTTTTATCACTCAACTTTATTTGTCACCTACAAAAGAGTTAAAAGCATTCAAGGAAGGAAATTTCTAAGTTTAGTGGGAATCTGGGAAAATTCACTTGGCACTACGTGTAGGAGAAATTTCGCAGTGTAAAAATACACTGCACTGCACTTAGAAGGGAGCACATTGCACTTACAGCTGGGTGATACCCATTCGCCCAGGAGGAGGACTTGACAGGCCTAGTTTTTCCCATCACTATGCTCAGAGAGGCCCGACAGGACCAAAGCTCATGCAGTGCTGCGCGTAGGAGCTCGGCAGGCCTGCACGCGGGTAATGCTGCACCCAAGAGGACCCAACAAGCCCATATTTTTGCCTGGCGCTACGCTTAGGGCAGAAAACCTCCTTCCACCTGATAAATTGTTAAAATCACAAGGGAGCCACCTCCAAGCTACATCCAAGGACCTACTGGTAGGTGCATGTTTTCCTCATCCTCCAAGTGGTTTTTATGGTTTAATGATTGGAGGAAATTGATTAAAACCTAGTCGCTGGAAATCCTAGGTCCTCATGGAAAAAATCCTTTTTTGACGTCCAAACAAAGATATTATCAGTTAAGGTGGTTTTCAATTAGGGTAATTGTAGCGAGTTCAAGTTATCCCTCCTCCAAGCTCAAAGAAAATCAGTCATAAACCCTCAACTCCATCTCACTCACTTGCAAAAAATTTCCTTTCACCACTATTCCATTTCACTCATATTGTCAAGTTTTACAAGCAGGCATGAGTTTGTCTAAAGGCAACCCTATTCACCATGTCATATGAATAAGGGAGTTTGGACATTGAAAGAGGTCAAGTGCCTATGAGGCCAAAACACAAGGGTGGGAAGGTTAATAGACTTGAACCCAAAGAAACTGTGGAGATCACTGCCTCTCCCATGATTCTCACATAATTTCAAAATGTAGGATGTTTTCAGTTTTGTGGAAGGGTCAAACAAGTGCAAAGTCACCTTGAACTCACAAGGTTGTTTGTCCTCAACCTACACTATAATCAAGTAAATCTTGCAGGGGTGGACTTTGAGCTATCATCAAATACCATTGCCCATGCTACTAGACTTCCTGGTGTTGGTGAAAAGTGGTTCAAAAGGTCAAAGTTGGACATGAGTTACTATGAGCCTTTCCTCAAGCCTAGGTATAAAGAGGGCTACAAGACTATTTTCCCTTTCTCACACTTACTAGAGAGGTATGCACCCCTAATGAAGGTCATCATGAAGTACTTTACCTGTGAGGGGAGATACTCTAGGCTCTACTCCTACCATGTCATATTACTCATGCATTTCACTAGGGTTAAGATGCTTCATTTTCCCCATTACTTATATAGAAGTATAGACAAGATGTCTTATGTTGTTCGAAGGAGGAAATATTCCTAGAAAATGCATATTTTGTTCCACCACTCCTTGATAAAGATGGTGGTGCTACATCAGTTGAAGCAAAAAGGCATACATTGGGAGGTGTTTATTGCTCATGAGATATTCACAAGCCCTTAGCCCCATCATCAACCAAATTTACCCTCATCGTCTCATCCTCCTCCCTCCACTCCTCCATCACCTCCTACTGACCATGACTCATCATCTACCCAAGTATACTCTCCTCAATAAAACCTCCCTTCCCCATCTTCTCTTGATGCATCAGATGAAGAAGGAAGTTGTAATGAAAATTCAAGAAAAAATGAGGATGAGGGTGATGATGAGTTAAGCCCATAAGAGGTAGAAAACATAGAAACTGAGGAAGAGGATGACAATGAAGAAAATGAAGAAGCTGACAGTGAAATGGGTCAATAAAATATGAACAAGAAATCAGCAATGAAGTAGAGGTCGTGGAGGTGGGTGATAATGAAAAAGAGGTAAGTGATGAAGAAAGTAGCAATCACACTGAAAATTTTGAGGACGAGGAGGAAGAGGATAGCATGGGCACAAATGAGGCATGTAACTAAGAAGCAGAGGATGATCCTCAAGAAAGTAGTGAGACTAAGAGCCCTAATTATATTCAAAACAGTGAGGCTCTTATTCATGACAGAGATGAGGGAAAATATGAAGAGGGAAGCCAAAATGAAGATGATTAATATGCAAAAAATGAAGAAGAGGCTAAATATAGTCATGATTTTCATGAAAACACTCATGATAGTCATGAATACAGTAAGGAAAATCAAGAGGCTGACAGCCAAAATGAGGGTCATAACAATGATGAAGGCAGCTACAATGAAGAACAAGATGAGAGTGCACAAATAAGTGAAGAAGCCAGCAGTGAGGCTAATGTTGAAGGCAAAGAGATAAGCAATAGTCAGGATGATGAAGAGGAGGACATGGAAACAAATGATGCCACCTATGATGAAAACACCAAGGTAATCACAATTAAACTCCTTCCATTGACATATCACAAGGGGGAATGACATGTTTTTTCTTCCTAAAAAAGACAAGGGACCATGCCTTCAACTTCTACTAAACATCTAGATAAAGGCAAACAAAATATGAAGAAAGCTAAGAAGGATATTAAACAAGGACTTGGCATCATTGACCTAGAAAATGAAAATGAAAACAAGGAGACGGCCACTAGCATACTGCTCCAAAGCAAGGATGTATAAATTAAGGATCTAGAAAGATGCCTAGGTATGGCCATGCATAACATTGAATATTACAAGAATGAAAACAAGCAGCTGAAGAAGGTGAAGAGGGACCTTGACCTCCAAAAGAAAATGACCAAGCACTATGCATTGCAAAACCAAATTGTGAAGGATAAACTCAAAGAGGTCCATGCCCAACTACAGGTACTCAAAGAGGAAAAATACCAAGAAAACCTTGGAATATTGGCTGAAGCTTCTCTACAGGTCTCTCAAACCCCATGAGGCACACATCCACCAAATTTGAGAAAATTTTGAAAAATTTTGGTTTTTTGTGAATTTGGAGACCTCTAAGCGCAACACCCCGGGCGCTACACTTTCATATCAAGCACCCTCAAAAGGAAAACTCAGCATTTTTGGAATCCTCACATCTAGTATAGTGTGCTCACAAAATTTCATAGCATTTGGAGCTTTTTTTTACCCCTAAAAAGGCCAAGAAACACCTCATTTTGCACCTTTCTGCCTCATTTACAGACCTGACACTATGCCTAGAGCAGTTTTGGAAATTTCTCCTTTTGGACAAGCTAGTAGAGCTCAATTAGAAAAAAAAATGGTAGATTTGGAAATAATACTCATCCATATTTCCAACGGGCCATCACGGAGCAAATTTTGACATTGGGAAGGTCACCAAAACTTGGCTGCAAGTGGACCTATTTTCTGCCCGGGAAGGTGTTGCGCGTTTAGACCTCACTGTGCATTTTTGGCCAAAAGTCAGCAAAAGACACTAATTAATTGAAAAATGATATTTTAATGTTTTTTTAGGAAAATCAATCCAAAATTAGGTTCTAGGAGTTATTTTTTCATTTATTTCATGAGATATTTTGTGCCTTGGGCCTTGCATGGTCTCTTAGGCATAAATGACATTTATGACTAGTTTTGAGATTTTCAAACCCTAGTTAGGGTTTTTTTCCCTCCTTTGCTAGATAAATATAGAATGAGGGCTTCATTGTAAAATTATGGAATTTTATGACTCTTTGGATCAATACATAGTTTTTTTGGGAGATTGGAGAAGAAATTGGCATTGTGGATTTTGTGAATGGCTTGTCTTGATTGATGATGGAGAAGGCTGCTTGCAGGATTCCTGAGCTTGGTTAGTGGTGATGTGCTTCTATTCAGTTATTTTTTTCTTATGCATCATTATGTTTCATCTTTCTAAATTTCATTAGGACAAAGTTTTTAGACTAAGAATTTTTTGCAAAGGCACCTTAGCTTTGTTTTTCCTTCACTGCCTCTATGTTTTCCTCTGCTAGGTTTTTTTAGAGAATTCTTAATTGCTCTCTAGACCACCTAAGCTTGTTTATTTCATGAATGGTTTAATAAAATAGGTATCAAAGATGTTTTATGGTTAGCCCTTCTTGTTTGATGTCACTAAAACACTGTTCTTGAGGTCTCTCTCTAAAGTACCATTAATTAGGTTTGCCAAAGAGGCTATGTTTTGATCATACCCTTTGTCCATGCTTGAATAATTGTTTTGGAGATCTTCATAGCTATGATCAATGATTTTAAGGCATTCCCTCTTCTTTGATTAAAGTTATATTTTTATCTTAAATGTTTTCTAATTGTATTTTTATCTTAAATGTTTTCTAACCTTGAAGGATCACTAGATGTTAAATGAGTTTCTCGACTTCTATATTTCATTTGATTGTTTGTCTGAAATGCTTATTTTCTTGAGTTGAATCAAAGAGTTATTAGTGTGCCCTGTCTATTGATTACTTCTCTATGTTAAATGGTGTTGAAGTCCCTTCTTGTTTAAGTACATGACAAAGGATTCTTAATTTCACTTTGCCCTACTTTGATTCACAAACTTGATGTTCATTTCATTTCACAAAAACCTTTAAAATCCATCTGACCATGCTAGATTTTCCTTTTGATCCACCCTGATTTATTGTTGAAAATTTCCATGACTTTTATTGACTCCATATACCAATGACTTGAATATTACTCACTCTATCTATTCTACTTGATCATCTTGGCCAACCAAAACAAACAAACAAACCCTACACTTAAAAACTAGCCTAAAATCAAAACCCTAAAAGCAAACAAGTTCACATCCTTTGCACAAATAGAGAGAGCCTTCTCTGAGTCCAGGAAGGCTAGGTCCTAGGACTCCAAAGACTATTCTGATGTTACCCTGTGCATTTGATCTCACCAATATGACAAATCACAAGAACCTAACATAACGGCGATCACGGTGGGACCTTCTGAGTAAGTAACAAGCTTATACATCCTTAGAGAATTCAAGAGCCCTTATCACACAGTATCTATTGATTTATCACCAACTCACTTCCTAACATAAGTGGTAATCAAGCTGAGAGATTTCTGAGTTAGTGACAATCTAAGAACTCCTTAGAACTTCAGAAATCCTTATCAAATTATAGAGAACTCAAACTGTTAGCAAAAGAGTAGAATCTAGTTGTTTCACCATCTTATAAAAATGATGACTCAACTGTAAGACACTCATAGAAACCTTAGGGCTACATAAAGGAACTTAGAAAACCCCAAAAAATCCCTATATTGGTTTTTTGTTAGTTATTGGTGGTGGACCATAAACACATATCCTTAAGACAATAAAAAAATATCCACCTGGTGACTCCACAAGCCTCCAGTAGGCCTTCTAACTTTACTAGTGTTCATAGACTTCCTTAGAATTGTGTCAAATCAGCCCTAAGAAGTTTAGAGGCTTAGCCACACATTGTGTGAGTTTATAAAACATTAAGAGAGGCCAGCCTTCCGAAAACAATCATAAAATTTCAGCCTCTCTATACCTTGGGTTTGAAATCTGGATTCACAAAGGATCAGTACCAGATCTCACCCGGACCCAAACCCTCCCACCATAGTTGATGACCCAGAAAATATTTTGTGGCAAAATTCTAAAACTGAGAACTCAACTATTGTTAGGACCATTCATAGAGAAATCTCCATCCCTAAACATCTTACAGCCTTACAAGATCCCCATTTTGACTTACTTCACACAAGAAAACTTTTCAGAACCAAGTCACAAAGTGGGATTGAACAGACTGACCTTGAGCCCATAGAATTGCAGTAGAGTTCTATTAGAGAAGCCTCTCCTTCCACTCCTCCCAACTTTCACCTTATTCATCACTTTGGCTCTTTTTATCCCAAGTCTACTCAAAATCAGTTTGTTGGTCCAATTACCTCTACCACTCCCATCCACACATCCACTATTCAAACCACTCCACTTCATCCCCCACCTCTTCTCATAAACCCTCCCCTTATAAATCCTCCTTGGATCCCATTCACTCCCAGCATGGCAGCATGGTATTCCCCCCTGGCACTGCCACAACCTTTGCTACCTTTTCCACATGATTACCAATCCAAAATCCCTCACTTTACTAGAATTAAATCCATCACTACCCAACATAATGTAGATAGGATAAATGATGCCTTTGGTTACATAGAATTAGAAGAGGAAAGATTTAAAATGAGGATCTTTGCACAAAGCTTAGGAGGAGAAGCCAAAAAAATGGTTCAAAATCTTGACTCCTAATAGCATACATGATCTCCCATCTCTTTACTAGACATTTATAAACAAGTTGGAATCAATAAAAACCCTCTCCAAATCCTCTCAAAATATAACAACCTTAAGAGAAATATCGGGGAAAGTGTCCAAGACTATTGTACCAAGTGCAATAGTGTTTACAATGCCCTCCCACCAGACATGAAACCCCCAAAAGGCTTAGCTTTAGCAAAGTTTCCGGAAGGTTTAGATCCAAATATGGCCTATCAATTAAGAGAGAGAGAGATCCCCTAAATTTAGAAGACATGCAAAAGGGAGTTATAAGTGTAGAGGCCAACCTGATTGAAAAAAGGGCTAGGATGAGGTCAGAAAAGAGAGTCACCTACAAAGATGAAACAATGGCCTCAACCTCCTCATTTGATGCCAAGATTGATAATTTAGTGAGGGTAATCGAAAGAATGATGGAAATGATAAACTTGAGTGAAAGAACACCTCTTAGGGAAAACCAAGAAAATCCCCAAAACAAAAATAGGAATCCAAACTTCAGAAGAGACCCTCCCCAAAATAGGCCATGAGACAATAACCAACAAATCAGGCCCCCTTTCCAAGACAATTATGTAGATCAAGAGGGAAGAGAGTCTGAAGAACTTGAAGAAAACCATGTAAACTTGATAGGTTCTGACAATGAGGGAGATGTTTTTCTCACTGAAGAAGAACAAGGTTTATTTTCCTCAGATCAAATTGAAACAAAATATGAGGATTCTGAAGACTATCAATTAGGATTTGAAAATTCCATAATGGAATTCCATAGGCAATATGACCTTAGGAGAAAAAATAACCAATAAAACTCCAAAAATAACAAAGAAGACACTGATGTTAGGAAGACACCTGAAAATACTCCTAAGAGGACAACAGACAGTACCAACACCATGGCTAAGAAAACTGATCCAAACAGAGACAAAACTAGCCAACCAAGTGGTGACACAAGCTTCCCTAGTGCCTCTACTAGTGGCCCTGAGAAAACTATTTTGTCCAAAGTCCCAAATCAAAATCAGTAAACTAAACTTGTAGAAAATATTATGGCTAATAAGACTGATGTAAATATGCCAAAAACACAAGTACCTTTCAGTATTGAGGGAGAGATTGCTAAAATCAAGATAACCATACCTCTCACTGAATTGGTAACCCAAGATATGTACAGGTCCCAAGTTTTGAAGGTTTTGAACATGGGAAATGATACCGATACTCTAAACTTGACAAACAACAAACCAAAGCTATTGTTTGGACCTGAAGTAGAGGGAAAATACCAATAAGGAGCCATTCCCCCTTTCTATGTTAGCCTGAATATACATGACACAATCTTACATAATGCCATGCTAGACTCTAGTGCCTCTCACAACCTCATGCCAAAGGTAGTTATGGAGATATTAGGTCTAGAAATAACCAAACCTTATAAAGACCTATATTCTTTCGATTCAAGAAGAGTTAATTGTTTGGGTCTAATCAAGGATTTATGTGTTAATCTGGCACAAATTTCTACTAAGGGCCTAGTCATGGACATAGTAGTAGCTGACATCCCCCCCCCCCCCCAAGTATGGCATGCTTTTATCCAGATCATGGGGAGCCAAGCTTCAGGGGAACCTCCAACTTGACATGTCATATGCTACCATCCCTGTTTTTAACCAAACAAGGATATTTTACTGGGAATCACACATGAAGTTTATGGTTAGCAGCCAAGAAAGGCCAAAAAACACACCTCTTTATTCCATCCATTCAGATCTTGAATCATTCATTTTATATAATGAAGAATACATTGATGAAAATTTAAAGGAAATTGAGACAAATCTAGACATACCACCATGATCAAACCAAGCACTACATGAAGAAATCAATAGCCAAAGCTCTAACAGCCTAGAACAACAACATGATGGCAAGGCTGAACTTAATTTTCTCCAAACTGAAAATAAAATTGCAAAACCAAATCCAAGCTTAGAATCTAGACCAGGTTTCTAACATGAAGAACAAACATCACAAACAGAACCATTCTCTTCTTCCAATGTAAAAATGTTGAAATACTTTCATGAAGCAGAGTTTTCTAGGAACTCAAATAAAAATAATCTTAAGGTCTTGCCATATAAAGACAACTCATCATCAAGAGGTTTTGTCACTTTAGAAAAGTTGTTGAATTCCAAAAAATTTGTTAAGGACCCTAAAGTGCTATCTACAGAAATTGATATAGAGGAATACAACATAGGCAGCTTAGAAAAACCCAAAATGATTAAGTTATCCAAAACTTTGCCACTTCACATAAAACAGAAATACATAATAGTGTGCAAAGAGTTTCAATATGCTTTTGTATATGGTGATGAAAGCTTAAAGCATTGTGACACAAACATTATTCAAAGAAGGTTTCCTTTGAATAGAGACCAAGAAAATTTCGAGCTAATTGTGTTAGTAAGAAAGAAAGCAAAGGGAAACAAGCTATGTATATACTTTAGGTACCTAGACAAAACCTCCATGAAGGACAAATTCCCTTTTCCCAAGATGAATAATACTCTACAAAGGGTAGGAGTTTCTAACAATATGTCATTTCTTGGTAGTGTTTCAAGTTACAATCAGGTGATAACACTTCCAATTAATCAGCATAAAGCCACGTTCAAAGCACCTTCGAGCACTTACATGTTTGATCAAATGCCTTCTAGGCTAAAGAGTGTAGAAGCTACTTTCCAAAGAGCCATGGCTCCTGATTTAAGTTACTTCATTATGATATACATTGATGACATCATTTTCCGTTTTAAAACTAATGAGGAATACCTTTTTCACCTAAGAAGGATCTTTAACAGAGGAAAAGTTTGGAAGAAATACTCAAGAAGAAAATACAAAGGGGAAAATGGTCCATTTGATTTTTTTTGGAAAGATCCTTACACTATGAACTCAAATGGAGGTAACAATGTTTTGTGTTTACAAGAGCTAAATAGAGAAGAGTTATTTGGAGATCTTGTCAAAGGCAGGATTCTCAAGCACTATTTTTGTCAAGATTCCTAGTTTCAAACTTTAATTTATTGTACATAACATTGCATGATGAGAGATCATAAAAACAATAAAACAAAAAACAAATAAATAAGGAAAAATAGGGCAGATTTGAAAATGAGGTACAACCCCATACCCAAAAAAGAGTACTACTAAAAGTGTGCAAGTCTAAAAGCCACTAACTCTTGTTCAGTCATCTAGCCTAATCATGGATGAATATGTTTTAAATTTCTACTAATAGGTTAGTGAAAGATGTCTTGTCAAATCATTTAAGCTTGACTTGTCAGAAGGAATAGATTAGGAAGAAAATATGCTAGTTCTCAATGCTAAAAAATGAACAATAGAGAAAGATAGGGATTACTAACAAATGATGAAACACAACCCTCATAATTTCTAGTTTTGTTTTTACAAAAATAATGTCTGTGTGCAGCTTGAACCAATGCCACAGCCCATGGTAAATCACATAGCTTAATCCTGGTTCAAATCATGTTTTCAATTTCATGTCAGTAGATTAGAGAATGAATCTTGTCAAACAACTTAATTTTGACAGATGAATAGTCTAGGTAGAGAATAAAAGAGTTCATTATCATAATATAAACTCTTGGAATTAATAAGGGTACAAGTAGATAGATTTTTTTTTCTTTCAAAATAAAAGAATGTCAAGGGTCTGCTAGTCCAAGTGCACCCACAAGAAGAGAAAATGATAGGTAAAGGTATGATGGGTAGGTAAATATGAGTTTGAAGCAAACATGTATTTCAGATTTTGAGATCATAGCATCAAGAGAAACATTAGCAAATGAAAGAAGAAAAAATTTCCCAATGGATGAGACACTGGTCTTCATAAACTCAGAGATTTGATATCTGAAGTTATGGACACCTCCTGAAAAGGAGTTGCCCTCCCTAGGTGGAGCCACTGTTAGTCATCAGTAATTTTTTCTATTTTGTAGATGACTATATACTTATCCTAGATTTCTAAAAACAAGATTCATGAATATTGTGAGTTCTAGAATTCTCACTGCTTTCATTATCCTTAAAACATTTTTTTCACTATTTTACTACTCTGCCATTCCCTGGTTAGCCTATCACTCCTATAATACCCCTCATGGGCTTATGAAACTTAGCTCTATCCCATTTTCACACCCATAACCTCAGTACTATGTTTTTCCTATGCCTAACCCTACCACTTTCCATCTAAGATTGCCAAACAACCTACCCTTTCTCATGTTCATCAAATGCCTCAAGCATTGATGGTATTAAAGCTATCTCTGCAGGCTCTTTAGATAAATCAAGTACATTGGATTTTGGATCTTCAATACATCAATTTGTCAAAAACCTCTATTTTTCATACTTGATGACCCTAAGCAAATATTTTAGTCAAAGACCAAGGCAAAGAGCCTTCCACTAGGTCACTAGGGTTTTACAGGTTGTAGGGTTATCTTTGGTGTTCCAAATCACTGTTTTTCATGTGCTAGAAGCTGAATAAAAACGTGAAAAATATCAACACTTGTTTTTCCAAGTCAAATCAAGAAAATCTCCAAGGAGGACTGCTTTTCCAACAACAAAATTCTAAAAAAGGCATCTATGCATTTTGAAATTTCTGTAGGAGTGTTGAAATATCTATTAGTAGAAAAATATTTAAGGTAAGAGGCCTGCTGCTAATTAAAGGAAATCCATAGCAAAGAAAGAGGAAGCAACCTATGATCAAAGAGAAATCAGGGTTCCTAAGATTGATTGGGCCAGTATCATGTCAAATAAGGAGCCAAGGCAACAAATCACATGGGTAGAGGCACACTAGCACAATCAAGAATGAATTGAATATTTTTAGAAATTATAAATGGAAAAGGGAAAATGGTGAGGTGAACTGAACATAAATGAGTTAAATTGAAAGGGCTATAGAGAAATTAGAAGACAACACTACTAAATCTTCCTATACATCCCAGGAACCTAATATTTTGGTAAGATGATCAAAGAAGGTAAAAGACAAGTTTAGACTCCATAAGAGCAGGAAAGGTTTCTTGAGGATATCATTTCCTACAAATATTCCAAGCTCATTCCAAGGAGTTTTTCATGATGAAGATTGTCAAAGAGAAGGTAAAATAAATATGATAGACTTCCATCGTCAACAGCAAAATAATATTTCAAGAGACTGTTGTAGGCAAATTCTATGGTTTTCCAAGCTGAATGTGTCCAACACCTAGAAGCATCAGATAGAGGTGAATCATTATGTCATGGCACCTACAAAAAATCAGAAGTGGCCAAGAGGAGACATCATACATGATTGTGAAGACTATTGCACTTGTCAAAGGTGGATTTATTATACCTCTAGAAAATCAGTGAGAGGGGAAGAAACCATGTTTTCAGATCACCCACACTCAGAATTATCAAAGGGAGTAAAAACATGATTACCAAACTCCACAATGCAAGAAAGAAAGGTTTTGACAGTGTTAGGGTAAGGATAGGTCCTCCAAAAATGTTTTAAAGAGCTTACCCTTACTAAATGGGCTAAAGGATGTGTTAGATTTCAAATAACAGAGAAGGCAATTTTAGGGTCATGATATGACAGAATGGGAAAGAACAGAGTGTTAAAAGAATTAATAGGCCAAAGGGAATCAATTTTCATCATGTCAACAACCTGAAAAGCAACAAAGAAGGATGATTAGAAAGGGAAAAAAAACATCTGAATGTTTTTAAGTCACATATTGTAAAAAGTCAAAAAGGATATCAGCCAAAGTGATAAAGAGACCAAAAAACATTAGAATGTGGGTTTGCAAGAGATAAATGTATCTTCCTAAGACTATAAAAGTCAATTTTTTTATCACTCAACTTCATTTTTCACCTGAAAAAGAGTGAAAATAATTCAAAGAAGGAAATTTAAGAGTTTAGTAGGAAACTAAGCAAAGTCACCCAGCGCTGTGCTTTGGAGCAGGCACTATGCTTAGAGCACCTGGTGCTACACGTAGGAGAAATTTTGCAGTGTAAAAATACACTGCGATGCACTTATAAGGGAGAGCATTGTGCTTACAGCTGGGTGCTACCCATTTTCCGAGGAGGAGGACCCAACATGCCCAGTTTTTCCCGGCGCTATGCTTAAAGAGGTCCAACAGGCCCAAAGATCATGCAGCGTTACGCGTAGGAGCCAGATAGGCCTGCACGCGGGCAGTGCTACGCCCAGTAGGACCCAACTGGCCCAAATTTCTGCCCGGCACTGTGCTTAGGGGAAAAAACCTCCTTCCACCTGCTAAATTTTCAAAAACACTAGGGAGCTACCTTCAAGCTGCATCCAAGGACCTTCAAAGGAGTAAAAAATTGGTAGGTGCATTTTTTCCTTATCCTCCAAGTGGTTTCTATGGTTTAATGATTAGAGGAAATTGACTAAAACCTAGTCACTGGAAACCCTAGGTCCTCATGGGAAACAACCTTTTTTGACCTCCAAACAAATAAATTATCAGTTAAGGGGGTTGTCAATTAGGGTAATTGCAGCCAGTTCAAGTTAGCCCTCCTCCAAGCTCAAATAAAATTATTCATAAACCCTCACCTCCATCTCACTCACTTGCAAAAAATTGCCTTTCACTACTATTCCATTTCACTCATCTTGTCAAGTTTTACAAGCAGGCCTGTGTTTCTCTAAAGGAATCCCTAGTCACCATGTCAAATGAAGAAGGGAGTGTGGACAGTGAAAGAGGTCAAGTGCCTATGAGGCCAAAACACATCGGTGGGAAGGTTAATAGACTTGAACCCCAAGACACTTTGGAGATTAATGCCTCTCCCATGATTCTCACATGCTTTCAGAATGTTGGATGTTTTGATTTTTGTGAAAGGTTCAAACAAGTGCAAAGTCACCCTAAACTTGTTGGTGTCCCGTGATTTAGCAGATTGGTAGACGAAATTCACAGGGTAACATTAGACCAGTCTTTGGAGTCCTAGGACCTAACCTTCCTAGACTCATACAGGTCTCTCTCTATTATGTGTGAAGGATGTGAACTTGTTCGCTTTGGATGGTTGATTTTAGGCTAGTTGTTTAGTGTAGGTTTTTTGTTTGTTTTGTTTGGGGTAAGATGATCAAGTAGGATAGGTGGAGTGACAGGTTATCAAATGAATCAAGCTATGGAGTCTATGAAGTCATTGATATTTCAATAATGAATTGGGGTACATCACAGGAAAAATCTAGTGTAGCTAATGGATCTTTAAAGTTAATGCGTGAAGTGAAATGGACATTAAGTTTGGGAACCAAGGTAGGGCAAAGGGAAATTAATAATCCTTTGTAAAATACCTATGAACAGAGAGATCTTAAATACTAATAAGAAAAATATACTAGTTATGAGATATGGCACACCATTTACTCAATAACAATACCTTTAAACAAATACACATTCAAGATATACAATCCAGTGGAGAAAATGAAGTAAGACAACTTATATAACTTCAACGATTCTACTTTCGAGATTTGAAAACATATAAGAGACAAATAACATCAATAAATGAAGAGGGAACGCCTAAACATCATCATTAAACTATAAATAACTTTGAGGCAAACTGATAAGCATATACAAAGGTCAAGATCGAAACAAGACCTCTTTGGCTTAACCTAATCAATCAATACATCAAAGAGAGATTTCAAGACATATTTTAGATAGCATAAAACAAGTAGGACTCACCATGAATCATGTTTGTAAAATAGCATATTAATCCAATAATGAAATATAAAAGCTTAGGTGGACCTAAGGAGCAACTAAGAATTCCCTAAACTAACACAGCAGAGGAAAACATGAAGACAATAGCAAAGAGGAGGACTAAGGTGCCTCAAACAACATTTCTCATCCTATACTCTTTTGAGCTACTGGAATATAGAAATATGGACATATGGTAAACAAGAAAAACGTGAAAAAAAAAGAGATACATCACCATTAACTAAACTTAGGGATCCTGCAAGCAAGCCTTCATCAACATTAATCAAGGCAAATCATCCACAAGCTCCACAACACCAAATTTCTCTTCAACTTCCAAAAACCATGTATTTCTCTCAAACAGATCAAAGTACCAATGTTACAATGAATCCTCATGCCTTATATAACAAGCAAGGAAGAGGAAAGCCTAATAGAGCATCTAGAAGTCTATGGGCTAAACAGAAGTATCCCTATTGTCCTTGAGGCCTTACAAGGCCCAAGGCACAAAATATCCAAAATAAATATCATTCCAGCTATTTTTAGTAATTATGTTGACTTTTAGGCTCTCAAAAGTCTCCAAAAAATTTCCAAATGCACATTTTGGCTTTTCAATCTCAGGATCTTAGCACTGTGTGTCAAATTTGAATTTGCATGCTAGGAGCGTAGCACAGGAACAAGAAATATAGGCCTTCTTGTAGTAATGTTTTGAAGGCCTTCCCGATGTCAGAAAAGGCTCCGTGATGGCTCGTTGGAAATCCCTTGAATTATAATTTCCAGATCTACCTTTGGATTTCCAATATGACCTCTAAAACCTGTACAAAAATTGAAAATTCCAAGACTACCAAGAGCGCGGCACATGCTCTAAAAAGTGGGCAGAATGGTGAAAAATGAGTGTTTTCGACCCTTTTGGGGGACAAAAACAACTCCAATTGAGCTGAAAGTTAGTGAGCATGCTCCTCTCATGATGGGGAATACAAAAATGCAAGGATTTTCTCCTAAATATGCCCTAAAAAATAGCATAGCACCAGGTGTGCTGCGTTCTTGCCTCAAAATTTGCAAAAAACAAAAACTTGTTCAATTTCTCCAAAATTTGGTAGACAAGTGCCTCATGGGTCTTGGGAGACCTATAGATAAGTTTGGGCCAAAATACCAAGGCTAGATTGGTCCTTTTCCTCCTTTAGTGCTTGGATCTCAATTTTGGCCTTTTTGAGTTCTTGCCTTGCAAATTGTTCTCTTTGAGCATAATGGTTTGCCATATTTCTTTGTAGATGCAAGTCTTTATTTTCCTTCTCCAACTTGGCCTCAAGGTGTGTGTTAGCCCTGTCAAGCCATGAGTCCCTATTATGTTCAATTTCCAGTGCAAGGAGTTCTTGGAGAGAAATTTGTTCTGCTTGGGCTTATTCTTCTTCTCTCTACTTTGCCAATGCTTTCCTAAGACCCATAGTTCTAGGTCTCTTTCTAGTTTGAACCTCCTCATCACTACTCTCCTCATAAGCACCCATGAACTCCTCCAACTTTACCTGTGACCTTTGAGCCTCTTTCCGGTACTTGATTGCTCTTGCTTCATAGATGGCTTGCTGGGCACTCATATGTTTGTTTTTCATTTGATAGAAGTGAATGACATCCTTAGATCTTTCTAATTCAGTTTCTAAATCCCTTATTTGTGCATTCATGTCTTGAAGAAGGGAGTTTTCAATTCTTGTCTCATTCTCATCATCACTGTCTATGTGAATGAGTTCAAATTATCTTTCTTTTTCATGATCTTCCTCTTCTTCCTTCACTTTTAGCTTACCTTTGTCCAATGGTTGAGCTGAAGTAGATGGCAAGGCCCCTTGCCTCTTAGAGGCAGAAAACACTTGCCTTAATCCTCTTTGGTAGATGAGAGTACAAGTTTTAATATGTTTGACTTGAATACCTTGATCATGGATAACCTTAGGAATTCTTTTGTCCTCATCGATGATCTTTGTCTTTGTGTCTTCTTCACTTTGCTCTTGATTGCCTTCTAGAGAGGAATTTTCATATCCTCCCATGCTAGTATCACTCTCAAGATTTTCATCATTTTTATCTTCTTCCAAGTCTCCTACAATGTCATCTTCTATACTTACATTATCATCATCTTCATTGTCAGTTTCTGTGTTGTCATGATTAGAGGTGTCCTCATCATGGCTTGATGCATTTTCATCTTCATGAATGTCCTTCTCTTCATTATTTGACCCACTGTGTTCATTTTCAAACTCTACCTTTATTTCACTATTTGCATTTGCTGTGGGGTCACTGTCATAGACACTTTCATTAGTTTCTTCATCTCTGTTATGCCTAATGTCTTTGCCCTCAGACTTTGTGACTTCATTATCATTGTTTTGTCTATGATCATTGTCATGATATTCTTCCTCGCCATAGTTTTCATTTTCTGTCTCATTATGTGTGTCTATACCCACACTGATTGGCCCACTTTTTTCTTTTTTTTTCCTATTGTATTCATTTTCTATCTCAGTCTCTGTTTCATAGCTTGCATTATCTTCATTTTTTCTATGTTCACTGCACCTTTTATCACTGTTATTGGGTTCATTATCTTCTCCTTCATCTTGAATGTTTTGTTCATCAAAACCTCCCTTTGTTTCTTGGTTTTTATCTGTGTATTCATCTTCATTTAGCTCACTGTTTTGGTCTGTCCCTTCCTCACTGTTTTCATGTTCCTCTTTTTCATATGCACTGCCATTTTCTTTGAAGTCTGCCTCTGTGCCTTGACTTTCATTTGTTTCCTCACCTTCATTAGTCTCACTGCTTTCTTCCTTGTCATTTTTCTTGTCATTACTGCTTTCTTCATTGTCTAGCTCACTGTTCTCCTCTTTATAACCTGCCTCTGTCTCTGTGTCTTCAGTGTCATCATCTTCATCATTTGGCACATTGATTTTGTCATTTCCTTATTTGTCTTCTTTTCCTCCTTCACTTTCATCACTCCTTTCTTCAATTTCATCACTGATTTCTTCTGCCTCCTCTTCATCATTCTACGTATCTTCTCCATCATTTTCACTTTATTCACGTTCACCTTCCTCCTCTTCACCACTTTTTTCTTCTCTTTGGCTATCATGCTCCTTCATGTCACTGATTTCTTCTTCCTCTGAGTTTCTAGGAGAAGCTGGAAGAGGGATGTTTTTTGGGGGAGAAGATTCATATGAAGAGGATGAATCATGGTCAGTGGAGGGTGATGGAGGTGTGTGAGGAGGAAACTAAGATGATGATGGTAAACTTTGCAGAGGGAGATGTTGTGGGCTTGTGAAAACACCACGGACGATGAAAACTTCCCATGGGATGCCTTGTTTCTCCAATTGGTGTAAGAAAATCATTTTGATGAGGGAATGGTGGAAAAGACTTGACAGTTGTTGACAGGGAGGTCTGTTCTGCACAATGGATGACATTTTCTCAATAATTTTACAAAGGTAGTAGGGAAAATGGAGTAGTCGCTTTAGTAAAATGCATGAGTAGTCTTATGTGGTAGGAGTAGACTCTAGAAAACCTACCCTCACAGATGAATTATTTCATAATGATCTTCATCAAAGGAGCATATTTGTCTAACAAATGAGAAAAGGGGGAAATGGTTTTGCAATTAGCTTGGAAACTTGGTTTTAAGAAGGGATGATAATGGTTGAGGTCTAGAAATGCCTATTTGAACCATTTCTCCCACATGAAAGGTATTCTAGTGGCCATATATATTGCCCTGGTGGTGAGATCAAAATTCACTCCAGCTAAATGTACTTTGTGGTCAGGGAGGTTAAGGACAAAAATCTTGGTCAACTGCAAGTGACTTTGGACCTTCTGCACTTTATCATAGAACTCATAGCATCCTACTTCTTGGAAAGATGAAACTATAGTGGGTGAGGCTATCAATTCTTTAGTATTTATAGGCTCAAACCTATTTACTTTCCCACCCTTCCTCTGCTGCTCTTTAGGCCTTTGGTTCCTCTCGCCACTGTCAGCACTGCCTTCTCTAGGCATTCTTTCCTTCACCCCTGCCTTAAGACCCTTTTAAAAATAATTTACACTACTTGTGGAATGATGTGAAGATGGTGAGTGAGATGGTGAGGTTGCTATGATGTCAAGGCTCAACAGTGTGGTGACCAAGTATTTCCTTTAGGATTTTGCTTCCTTTTCTAGATTCACCCTTCAATTTATTTATAATCCTACCTCTAGAAAAATATGAAAAGCTAGAAAAATCTTAAATACCTCTCAAAATATTCTCACAGAAAAAGCAAAAGGCTTAAAAAACATCATGGGCAAGTCGGGTGCCTTCTGCACAAAGTAGTCAGGCGGCCTCTGCACATAGGGTCGGGCAGGCCCTGAACGCGTAGGAGCGCAACAAGGGAACCTCTTGCATATCTTTTAGGTGCCTCTGAATGGGTGGGAGCACAACACGACACCTCCTGCACATTGTCGTGTGCCCTTGGGAAAGTGCTGAACGGGTAGTCAGGTGAGCAGACTCTGTACGAAGCTTTGGCAGGAGCGTAGTGCGGGCGCTATCTGCATGCAGTGCCGTGCCCTCCTGCACAAGTTGAACGCACAGGAGCATAGCATGACACCTCCTAGATGCTGAGTCGGCTCTTCCAGCAGCCTTGAATGGGTCAAGAGGCCGCTTCACGGTGTGGTTTCTATAGGCACGCAACGCCGTTGTACAGGAGCGCAACGCCGCGTATAAAAAAAACACTGAGAGAGGAGATAGGAGTGTAGCGCAATTACACAAGAGTGCAACACAACAATCCTTTGCCCGAAAAATTTGCCAAAAACCCTATTTTCTGTGCTTGAAGTTTTTTTTCTCCCTTTCTTTGCATATGAAAATTATTTTTAAATGATAACCCTGCCTTTTATACCCTTGAAGACTTTAAAATAAAATAAAATAAACCCACTTTACGAAGGTTTTTTTTTGGCTTTCCCTCCTTTATTTACCTTCACTGATATTTCCTTTTTCTTGTGCAGGAGGTGTCTTTTAAACAAAAGTGACCTTTGTGGATGCCTCCAAACACACCTTTTTCTTTGGCCACTTCTGTTTATTGCAGGTGCCCTAATATAGTGTCTTTTTTTCATTGTCAAACCTCCTTTTTTGGGATTCTTGGCAGTTTTGGTTATTTACTCAGTAAACCAATGATCTGCTTGGTTTCTTCATTTTTATATATTGAACATATGCATCTCTCTTCCTTTTCATCTTCTGCATGGATTTTGGCTGTGAATGTATCCCTTTTGTGTAGTGGAACAATTTTGTCTTAACAACTCTATAGTTTATTCCCTATCATCATCTTTTAACCTCTGCTTGTAGTCACCAAGGAGGCCTTTCATTCTGACTTCTTGTTTATTGAACCCTTGATTTGTGTACAATTTTTCTTATGTACCTTTATCTTTATGATCAATTGTATGGGCTCTTCACTGGGCAACACCTTATAACCAATTTTTCATGAAACCACTGATACTCTTTCTAAACTCAGGGATGTTTCTTTTCTTCTGCTATGTAATTTCACTTATGAGTCTAGGCTTCTCATCCTGGAATCTTTAGTCTCTCATCTTTTATGCCTTGGATTTGGTTGGTGTATGAGACTGAAGAGATGATTTTTGACTTTTTGTCAACTGAAATTCTGTCATGTTTTGACTTTGAAGCAGTGGAAACCTCTTGGTGTGAAAACCCTAGTATTTGGTATCAATAGCTCCTTTAGTCTTCATATGTGCTATTATCATGAGATACATTAGGTTTGTTTGATCTTATCAACCTTCCCATAGGTGGCCATTTTTGACAGTCCTACAAAAGTGTCACTCATGGATAACTATCTTTTGCAGAATATACTTTTGATAAGGAAACCCTTGTTGGATGTTTCTATGCTTTGTTTTTAGACCAATTACATGTTTTTTTCCTTTGACCTGATTCCATATTTCTCTGTACCTAAAAAAAATGTCTCTTGAACACAAAGACCAAACCTAGCACCTATAGACTCTGGAGACCTGGTGGAGGGAGCTTTTTGACTCTTTTATGGACTAAAGTTTTGACTTGGGGCTTTTAGGAAAGAGGAGGGACCTGAGTTTTCCTTGACAAGCTAGATCATTTTGAAGACTTGAAAAACCACTAAAATTGATCTTCCTAAGGAGTTTTTAGAGGCAAATTTGGGTTTTTTGAAGGCTTTGAGGTATTAGGTCATCATGGTGAAAAGTAGGCAGAAGCAAAATGGAGTGTCCAAACCATAGGTGTAAAAAATGGGATGGGGATGATTTATTTAGGATTTATGAGGAATTCTTCAAGAGTGGTAGGCTAGCTAAGGCGTGGTACAGTAGTGGAAGAGTGAAAAAATTATCTTGAGGATAATGAAGGCAGTGAGATTTCTAGAACTCACAAGATCCATGAATTTTGTTTCTAGAAATCTAGGACAATTTTTTAGTCATCTAAACATGTAAAAAAATATAGATGACTAACAGTGGCTCCACTTGGGGAGTGCAGCTCCTTTTCAGGAGGTGTCCAAAATTTTAGATCTCTTGGTTTATGAAGACTAGTGCCTCATCCAATGGGCGGATTTTCTTCTTTTATTTTGCTACTGCTTCCCTGATGTAGTGATTTTGATAATATGAAAGCATGATCAACATAACTTCACCTTACCTACCCCACGTAATTTCCTAACATTTTTTCTTCCTTGGGTGCATTGGAACTAGCAAACCCATTGACATTTTTTCTCTTGAAAGAAAAAACAAAATATCTACTTCTACACTTATTTCTTCTGGGAGTTCAGATTATGCTAGTGAACTCTTCTTATTCTCTACCTAGACTATTGGACTATCAAGTTTAAGCAGTATGATAGACTTCATTCTCTAAGCTATTTACAAGAAATTTAAAGCATGAATTGAACCAGTATTAGACAATCTGATTCATCATGAGTCGTGGCATCAAGAAAAATTTCACACAAACCTCATTTTCATAAGCAAAAAAAACTAGAAGGTGTGAGGTCTATGTTTCATCATTTGCTAAGCATCCCTATCCTTCTCTTTGGTTCAGATTTAAGCATGTGGAACTAGTATCTTTCATTCCTAATATATTTTATTCAACAATTCAAGCTTCAATGATTTGACCAGCATTCTTTCACTAACTTATCAAAAATAATTTAAAACATGTTCAGCCATGATTAAGCTAGATGACCAAACAAGACATTCTTTTTGCACTAGTAGTGGCATTGAGGCTTGCACACTTTCAGTACTACTATTTTTTTTGGGTATGGGGTTGTACCTTGTTTTTTGAATCTACCCTCTTTTCTGTTCTTTTCTATGTTTTTGTGTTTCTCTCTTTGTGGCCCTTTCATCAAACAATGGTATGTACAATGAGTGAAGGCCTGAAAGCTATAAATCTTGACAAAAGTAGTGTTTTAGTGTCCTGCCATTGACAGGACCTCCAAATGCTTCAACTCCATCCAACTCTTGTAAAAAGAAAGTGTTTTTTCCTCTAGTTGAACTGATAATGAATGGCCCTTTCCACAAGTTTTCAAATTTACCATGTTTACCTTTGTCTTCTCTCCTTGAATCCCATTTTAGCACTTTATCTCCAATCTCAAAATCATCCTCCTTAGTCCTTCTGTCAAATATTTTCTTCATTCGTTCTTTTACTACCTGAGTCATTTTGTAAACCTCCTCTCTTGTTTGTTGTAAATATATATTTTGGTTCAGCCTCCTTTGCATGTCATTCTCTTCTGATTGCACTTATTGTAGCAATTTCATTACCAAAACTCCCAAATATGTTGGGAAAATGGCATCCATGCCATACACTAGTTGATAGGGAGACATACCAATTGATTTCTTGGTGGTTAGTCTATCAGACCATATTCCATGTACTAGTTTTCCATGCCATGCTTTTTTATTCTATTCCAAGAGCTTCTTAATGATATTGACCAAGCTTTTATTAGAAGACTCAGCTAGCCCATTACCTTGAGGGTCATAAGTTGTGGAATGTCCCAAGGTGATGTGATATTTATAACAAAATTCAACCATTCTTTTAGATGCAAAGGAAGTATCATTATCTGTGATGATATTTTTGGGGCAACTGAATCTAGACAAGATATTGGTCTCAAGAAATTTGATAATGATTGAATCAATGGCATTCCTAGACGGGATGGCTTCTATCCACTTGGTGAATTAGTCAGTGGTAGTGAGGATCCACTTGTGTTGGGCAGATGAAGTAGGGTGGATCTCTCCGATGAATTCTAAACCCCATTGTTGAAAAGGAGCTTCAACAATGATAGGATGTAAAGGTAAAGGTAAGGGTTTTCTCTTTCCATCGAAAATATGGCATTTATGGAAAGTCATGACCAATTTTTGGATGTCAGGGAAAAGGGTGGGCCAATAGTAGCCAGCTCTAAGAATTTTTTTAGCTGTGGTTTTCCAGTAAATATGGCCCCCACATTCACCTTCATGCAGTTCATGCATGATTTTTCCTGCATCATCCTCAAGCAAAAACTTAAGAAATCTACCAATAGGATTTTTCCAATATATAACTCCATCTAAAACGCATAAATTCAAATATTTTTGTTTCAATAATCTTGCTTTTTTCTTTGATAAGGTAGAAGGAGCATTAAGATAAAAAAAATACATAAATAATGTCAGCATACCAAGATGAATTCAAAAATGTTTCTTCAACATGAGGGGTTGTGCATTGTTCTTGTTCTTCTAAAGTATCAACATAATTCATATCCAATGCTTGGAGATTTGTTTCAGCCATAAGTTTTTCAAGCCATTTTCATTTAACTAATTTAGTGTGTCTGATTTCTAAGTCATATTCTAAAATAATAGCAATCCACTTTCCTCTTTTACCATCTGGGTCCTGATTTAAAATGTCTTTGATAACAATGTGAGGAACAAAAGCTATGACATGAGAATGTAAGACATAAACTCTAAAATCTTTCAATGCTTTAATCAATGCGAAGGCCTACTTTTCCATGATGTTGTATTTTAGGGGAGAATCTCTAAGGGCTTTACTGAAGAAGGCTATGGGTTGTTCTTGCCCCATCACGTTCTTTTGTAATAAAACATCAGCCATGGTATGTTTAGGGGAAAATGAGAAAATATAGAATTCTTTGGTGAAATGAGGACTTATTAGGACCAGTGTTTGGGTGAGCGCTTGCTTAACCAGTTCAAAAGATTGTTTGGCTTCTAAGGTCCACTTAACTCTTATTTCATTTTTTAGCATGTTTGTAATATTTCTCAAAAGTTCAGCCAGGTTGGGGATGAATCTTCTTAAGAAGTTGATTTTCCCAATGAAATACTTCAATTCCTTAATGTTTCTAGGATGGCTGATTTGCAATATGTCTTCAATCCTTTTGGGGTCTATTTTGATTCCCTCTTCAGAGATGATGTGGCCTAGGAGTTTTCCTTCCTGGAGACCAAACAATGTTTTATTGGGGTTCAAAAATAAACCATATTTCCCAAATTTTTCAAAAACCTTTCTCAAGTGGGCTAAGTGTTCTTTATTAGTTTTAGAATAAATAGTGATGTCATCAAGGTAAATGACTATGAAGTAGCCTATCTCTTATGAAAAGGCTATATCCATGGCCCTTTGGAAAGTGGCCCCCGCATTTATCAACCCAAATGGAATTTTAATGTACATGAATGTACCCCAAGGTGTGGTGAAGCTAGTTTTGTGCTAATCACTTGGGAATACTAGAACTTGGTTATAACCGGAAAAACCATCAAGTAGTGAGATTATCTTAGAGCCAACTACCTTTTGAATTATGTGGTCCATTTTAGGTAAGGGATAGTTATATTTCAAAGAGGACCAGTTCAGATTTCTAAAGTCAATGCAAAGTCTAATCTCCCCAGTCTTCTTCCTAACTGACACAACGTTGGAAACCCACTCAGAGTATCTAAGGGGGACTATTATCCTAGAAACATACATCTTTTTAATTTCTTGTTCAACTAAAGGTAGTAAAACAAGATTTATTCTTCTTAACTTTTGCTTGAAAGGTTTATGATTTTCCTTTAGAGGGATTTTGTGTTGAATAATGCTTGTGTCATAAGATTTTAAGTCTTGACATCCCCATGCAAACACATCTTTAAACTCCTTAAAAAGCTCAATGTACTTATGTTTTATGTGAGGAGGAAGGGTCTTGGAGAGTTTAATCATTTTGGGTTCCTTTATGTTTCCTATGTTGAATTCTTCAACATCAGTCTCGGTAGACTCTATCTTTGGTTTTTTAGCCACATCATTAAAGTCAAACAATTCTTCTAATGGTGCAAGCCCTCTTGGTAATGTGTCATTTTTGCATTGTAAGACTTCCAAGTCCTTTTGGTCTAGATATTCAAAAATTTCATCCTCATAAGGACGTGTGAGAATATTTATATCAACAAAAGAGGGCAAGTCTGATTCATGATCTTTCTCTTCAGCAAGACCATCTTCCTCATGTTCTAAGCTAGGTTTAATCAATGTAAACTCATTCCTAGATTGCAGGAAGTCATCAATTTGTTCATCTCCCTCAAACACCTACCAATGGTTAATGTTGTTAGGTACTATAGGATGATGTTTGAATTTGATAGGGTATTGTTTGTTTGCAGGTGGTATTTGGAAATTGATGGAAGCAAAGGCGAGTTCATTTGCGAGGCTATTTTGGGCTCTAGGAATGTAAGTGACCTCATATTTCTCGAAATTTTTGAGGAGGTCTAGGGCTGCATTTCTGTAATCTCTTAATATTTGGTTCTTGGCTGAGTATTCACCTTTGATTTGTTTAATGACAAGTTATAATTCTCCTTGGGTTGATATTTTCTTAGCTCATAAGTCTTCAAGAAAGCGTAAACCAAGGAGGAGAGCCTCATATTCTGCAATGTTATTAGCACATTGAAATTATAATCTATAAGAATGACCCTTATTTGTGTTATGTATCCATGCACCAGCTCCTGAACTAGCCTTGCCACATGAGCCATCAAAGCTCATGTTCCAAAGTGTTTCTACCTCATGTTTATCACTGAGTTGTTGTTCAGGGTAGCTAGAGTCTTGGTTATCATTTTCTTCATTTAAGGGTGAGTGTGAGTGTTCTAAAGGGCCTAGTTATTTCTCATCTCCTTTTACATTTCCACTAATCTCATTTTCATTATACAAGATGAATTAGTCTAAGTCTGAATGAATGGAATATATAGGGGTGTTGTTGGGTCTATCTAGGCTACTTACCATATACTTAATGTGAGATTCCCAGTACAGTCTCCTTGTTTGGTTAAAAATAGGGATGGTAGCATAAGACATGTCAAGTTGGAGGTTCCCCAACAACTTATCTCCCCAAGATCAGGACAAAAGCATGCCATATTTGGGAGGGATGTCAGCCACTACTATTTCCATAGCCAAGCTCTTAACAGGGATTTGTGTCAAATTTACACATAAATCCTTGATTTGGCCCAGGAACTTAACTCTACTTGAATCGAAGGAATACAAATCTTTATAGGGCGTGGTTATTTCTAGGCCTAATTTTTCCATCAATACCTTTGGCATGAGGTTGTGAGAGGCACCAGAGTCTAGCATGGAATTATGTAGGATTTTTTCATGTATGTTTAGGCTAACATAAAAAGGGGGAATGGCTCCTTCTTGGTATTTTCCATCTACTTCAGGTCCAAACAATAGCTCTGGTTTGTCACCTATCAAATTCATAGTATTGGTATCATTTCATATGTTTAGAACTTTCATAACCTGGGACCTATACATATCCTAAGCTATTAGTTCAGTGAGAGGTATGGTTATCTTAATTTTAGCAATTTCTCCTTCGAAACTGAAAGGTGCTTGGGTTTTATACATATTTACATCATTTTTATCAGCTGTTAGCTCCCCGTAATTTTCTAGATTGATTGAGATTCAAATTAACAAGGGTAACACCAAACCAAGCTTTGGAATCCAAGGACCTAGCCTTCTCGGATTCAGAGAGGGATCTCTCAATGTGTGCAAAGATATATCTTGTTTACTGATTAAGGTTGATTTTAGGCTAGATGTTAAGTGAAGGGTATTTTGATTTTTTTTTGGTTGGGTATGATACTTTGATAGATTTTATATAGGAAACATGGAATATTGTTAAGTCATTGGGAAATGGAATCAAACAAGGTCATGAATTAGTTCACCAATGGTGTTAAGAGAATTTGCAGGGAAATTTAACTTGGTTGGTGGATCTTTAAGGTTGTGAAGGATCATGAGATGGACATTAAATATTGAGAACAATAAACTAATAAAGGGCTGAAAACCGAATCCTTTATATACTTGTACACTGAGGGAGTTAGAAAATTGATAAGAACAACAAGAGAATCAAAGGCATAAGCAGAACCTAATCCATTTGATTTTAGACTGAAAACAGTTAATTAACCAAGACAAACATTCATATAAAAATTTAGAAAGGTAAGGAACTTATCTAACTTTCAAAGCTTTTATCATCTAGAGCAGAAAAAACATTTAAGATACACAACTAACTATAACCATAGAAGGAGAGAAAAATATAACATCCAAAGTTACAACTATAAGGTTTCCTTAAAACAATTTTAGCTAAGTAAAGGCAAAGAGCATGATTTTAAATAGACTTCTTTGACAAACCTAGACAAAGCTGCTTTAAAGAGATGATTCCAAGAACAGAGTATTTCAGTGGCAAAAATATGAAGGGCTAACCATAAATCATAATTGATGCTAACTGATCTAAATTATTCAAGAAATGGACAAGCTAAGAACTTGTTAGAGAGCAATAAATTATTTCTCTAATGTATCTTAGTAGAAGAAAAAAATAAGGCAATGAAGGACAAACAGATTTAAGGTGCCATTAGAAAACATTTCTTAATCTAAATTCTTTGTCCTACTGCAACATAGCAAGATGGAAAACATAATGGAAAACTAGAAAACATTTAAAAAAAAAAAAAACTTCACCATCAACCAAGCCTATGGATCTCGCAAGCAATCCTTCTCCATCAAAAAGCAAATCAGATCATGCATGAGTTCCAAGACATCAATTTCTCTTCAAGAGCTTCAAAGGACTATGTATTATTCCAGCATCAGTCATCAAAATCCAACATTTACAATGAGTTCCAATGCAGTATCTATGTTGCAAATGAGGAGGTGAAACTCTTCTAGGGTTCAAAATGTTATTAATTATAGAGTAAATGCATTCCTAGCCTTGAAAACCATGCAGGGCATAAGGTAAGAATATCTGCAGCTACTTCTCTGTTAAATAACTTTGTTTTAATTTCTGAGATAAAGAAAGGTGGAAAATATTTACTTTTAAGGCTCTACCCTATCTTTACAATAACTGTTTTGACAGTTTAAAATATATTCTTTTGTGAAATAACTGATTGTTTTCCTTTACAGATAAAGAATGGCCAAAGGAGTTAGTTGATATTTCTGATTGAATAACTTCTCTGTGTTGATGTGTTCGAGGCTGCTTTAGCCTAGGCCTTCTTGATCTAAGCAATAAACTGTGCTTAAGGCCTGATTTTAGATTTTGGACTTCCTAATTAATCATGCTGTATTTAACACTTTTCGGACTTTTTTAAACTTCTGTTCATCTGTGATTTTTAACCTTTAATCTTCATTTAAGCCTTAACCAATGTCTTCTTTTCTTGCACAGGTGTCTTCTGTTGTTGCGCCGGAAGGTTTCATTAAACCTAATCAATTTTCAAGAGACATCGATTAATCCATGGAATTAAACCCTTGATTACCTTTTTCTTTGCTTACAGACCCTCGGATCGTCATCCTGAGGCCTCAGTTACTAAATTTAATTGTGGAATGACCCTTTGGGCTTGGAGCCACAATTAAACCTGCAAAAAACGAAAAACATATTATAAAACCTATGTTTGGAATAAAACTGCTTCAAAGGCTCGGGGTGAAGGTGGAAGAGATGTGCAGAGAGGGATGAATGCATTGAAGGGTTTATGGGTAGAAAAATGCACAAACAGGGTTTAAAACAAGTTTGGCGTGAAACTGGGCGAAAGTGGTTTCGGAAAACCACCATCGGCTTTTGTGCTGCCGATGGGTGGTTTGTGGTTTTTCCCTAGGGGAACACGATATGGTTTAGAGGTTGACGCATGTCCCTGTAAAACTGCCTATTTCGCGTCGGGGATGCACGTTGGAGGCTTTGGGCGATTGGAGCACGTCAGCAATCTGATCTTCGGGGATGCAAATCGACGGTGGTAAACGAGCGTGATGGGAGGAAGATGCTCAGGCGGGAGATAGGTGGGCCATGGGTCATGACATCTTCATTTTTGGCATTTAGCAGATGGGTCAATCAGTGGATTATAAGGTTTTGTTAAGTGTGTACTGTTAGATTGCAGAGATCTATGGCCTAGATCTGTTGCGGGGGCGAACGAACAAGTTATGGTGGGGAGGATGGATGTTTGGTGAAAGAGCGATCACCGTTGGATCTGGAGGATCAATGGTGAAGATCCTTTTGTAGGGAAGCGGGCGGAATGGAAAGGTGGGGCAAGGGCCGAAAGGGTGATGATGCGATGGACGTCGGATCTGGAGGATCAACAATCAAGATTTTATCAGAGAAAGGTGGGTAGAAGGGGATGTCACAGAGTGAAATGAGAAATACGAGAGTGCGCTGGTTGTTGGATGTGAAAGATCAACGGTATAGATTATATTGCAGATGCGCAAAAAATAATGAATGGGGTGGAGGGAGGCAGAAATGCGAAGGAGTGATGGAGCGATGGTATTTGGATCTAATGGATCAACGGTTAGGATTTCATCGCAGGGTGAATGAGAATGGAGTGAAGGGAGGCCCAATGCGATGTGCGATGAAGCACGGACTGTCTGATCTGGGGGAGATCGAAGGTGGATATTTCATCAGAGAAGGATGGAAGTGGGAATGGGAATCGCCGAAGTGTGATGTGTCGATGGAGCTAGGACCGTCAGATATTAAACGAGATTAATGGCAGAGATTTACTCGGGGGATCAACCATCGGCGGAAGAAAATACAAGGGGAAAGAAGAAACGGGGAACTGCGATGGCCGATAGCCGATGGGCTTAGCGCTTGGTCGCAGGGCACAGGGTCATATGACAAAAAGGGGCTAGGGCTTAAGCCGGAAAGTGCATAAGGCCCAAATGTTATAATGGGAGTGTTTTAAGGCCAAAGTGAAGGTTTTTTTAGCCTTTTCAAGGATTCCGATAAGCGTAAAAAGGAGGTTTAAACCATTATAAATGGGTTTTAATGGTTTAAAGGGGTAGATGAAAGGGTTTAAAGGGATTTTTCAGAGAAAATTGATTGATTTGGATAAGTGAGAATGAGTGGGAAAAATGAATGAAACAGGCTTAGGAAACAGTCTCTTTTGGTATCAACAGGGCAACTTAGAGGCTTTGATTGAAGAATTTCAGTGGATTGGTAGACTTAGGATAAAGAACACAGTGGGCTTCAAGAACTCACAAATTTTTTCATAAAAATTTGTTTCTTGAAAGCTTAAGAACCTTTTCAGCCATCATGAGATATAACAAAAATTATAGATGGCTAATAGTGGCTCCACTTGGGGAGAACAACTTGCTCTTCAGGTTTCCAGAACCTCAGTTTATAAATCTTTGGCTTTTAGTAGACTAGTGTTTTAATCCATTGGGAAACATTATTTTCTTTATTTTGTTGACTATATTTGGATTTGAGAACATTTGAGAAATCTACATCATATGACATTCTTCAAAGTAGCATCACTACCTACCCAATCCTACTTGTCCTAGCATTTTTTCTTCAATAAGGTGCATTTGGACTTACAAACCTTTAACATCAAAATTTTATTCTTATGAGAATAGGAAAAAATAATCTAAATCTATCCTTATTTCTTCTGAGAGTCCAGATTAAACAATTGAACTCATTGTTTCTCTATACTACTATTTGTCAAGATTAAGTTGTTTGATAGATTTGCATTCTCTATATTCTAAAACAGAAATTTAAAACATAGCTAAATTAGGATTAAGCAGTCTGATTTGCTATTGTGTCTATGGCTTTATGTACAAGCTACACATAAAATTTATTTGCAGAAAAATAAAACAAAATTGTGAAGGCTTAAGATTTGAAAATTATAAACATCCTTCTATTCCTTTTCCAGCTCTGGTTTTGATCTGTTTAGAGCTATCTTTTTCTTTATTATCTTTGGTTCAGATTTTGAGCATGTTTGAACCATTCTTTATTCTGTCCTAATCTATTCTACTGATAAGCCAAGATTAAACTATTTGGAAAATCTTCTTCACTAACCTATCAGCATGAAATTCAAATTTACTCAATCATGTTTAGGCTGTATGATTGAATAATTACAAGTAGTGGCATTTGAGCTTGCACACAAACATTATTTTTCATAAAATTAAATAAAAAAGATAAGGCCATGATTTTCCTTTTGTGAGGCATATTTATCTATCTCTTTGGTTCTGTTTTAAGCATGTGGAACCAGTATCTTTTCAATCTCCTAATCTATCTTTCTTTGAATAAGTTAAGCCTGAAATAATGTTTTATCAATCAAAGTTTCAACTAACTTATCAACATAAATTTAAAGACTGTTCAGCCATGATTAGGCTAGATAACTGAACGATATATCCCTTTGAATCAGTAGTGGCATTTTAGACCAGCTCACTTTCAGAAATTCTCTTTTTTGGGTATGGGGTTGTACCTCTTTTGAATCTTCCCTCTTTTGATTTTCTTTTCTTTTTATTGTTTTTGTATTTTGTATAATGTCCTTTTAGCTGTGTTATGTAAAATGAATAAAACTTTGAAACTAAGACTCTTGACAGAAATAGTGTTTGAGCATCCTTTCATGTACAGGACCTCCAAACATTTCAATTCCATCAAGTTCCTTAAAAAAGAAAGCATTGTTGCCTCTCACCGAATCAATGATATAAGGGTCTTTCCACATATTTTCAAACTTACCATGTTTTCCTTTGTCCTCCCTTCTAGAATCCCATTTTAGAACTACATTTCCAAATTGGAAGTCATTTTCTTTGGTCCTTCTATAAAATAATTTCTTGATTCCTTCTTGGACTACTTGTGTCCTTTTATATACTCCCTCTCTTTATTGTTGCAAATGAATGGTTTGATTGATCCTCCTTTGCATATCATTTTCTTTAGCTTGGACCTCTTGAAGGAGTTTCATGACTAGGAATCCTAGAGATGTTGGGAAGACTGCATCCATGCCATAAACCAACTGATAGAGAGACATGCTGATGGACTTTTTAGTAGTCAATCTATCAGCCCATAAGGCATGGACAAGCTTATTATGCCAATATTTTTGATTTTTTTCCAGCAATTTTTTGATGATATTAACAACGCTTTTGTTGGAGGATTTAGCTAGATTGTTTCCTTGGGGGTAGTAGGCAATAGAATGGCCTAATGTGATTTGATATTTATGGCAGAAATATACCATCCGCTTGGACTTGAAGGCAGCAACATTGTCTCTGATTATTTTCTTAGGACAACCAAATATGGATAGTATGTTGGTTTCAAGTAATTTGATGATGATAGAGTCAGTATAATTCCTAGTGGGTATAGCCTCTATCCATTTGGTAAAATAATCAGTGGCCATGAGGATCCATTTGTGTTGGGCTGAGGATGATGGGTGAATCTCCCCAATGATGTCCAAACCCCATTATTGAAAGGGATTCTCAACATTGATAGGTTGCAAAGGTAGTGGTAAGATTTTTCTCCTGCCATCAAAGATTTGGCACTTGTGGCAGGACATGACTAACTTATGGGTGTCTGGGAAGAGGGTGGGCCAATAGTATCTAGACCTGAGGATATTTTTCATTGTGGTCTTCCAGTTAAGATGTCCTCCACATTCTCCCTCATGTAGCTCATGCCTGATTTTTCCTGCATCAACCTCAAGTAAACATTTAATTAAAATCCCCACAACATTTTTCCAATACAAAACTCCATCTAATATACAGTAATTTAAAGCATTCTGTTTGAAAAATATAGCTTTTGTTTTTGACAAAGAAGGAGGAGCATTCAAATAAAGAAACACATATATGATGTCAGCATACCAAGGAGAGTTCATGAATGTTTCTTCAATGAATGGTGTTTTCCATTCTTCTATCTCTTCCAAAATATCAACCATGTTCATATCTAAATCTTGGAAGTTTGACTCAGCCATGAGTTTTGCTAATCCTTGCCCTTTGATGAGTTTGGTGGGCCTGATCTCTAAGTCATATTCTAAAATGGTAGCAATCCACTTGTCCCTTTTACCATCAGGGTCTTGATTAAGTATATATTTGACAACCATGTTTGGGGCAAAGGCTATGATATGTGAATGCAAAATATAAACTCTAAAATCCTTCAAAGCTTTGATTAAGGCAAAGGCTTATTTCTCCATAATGTTATACTTTAGAGGGGCATCCCTTAAGGCTTTTCTAAAGAAATATATGGGCTTCTCTTGCCCCATGATGTTCTTTTGCAACAATACTATTGCTACAGTATGTTTAGAGGCAAAAGAGAAAATGTAAAAGCCCTTGGTGAAGTTAGGGCTGATTAAGACTGGTGTTTGTGTGAGTGCTTATTTTACTAGCTCAAAATATTGTTTCGCTTCCATATTCCACTTCACTCCTAATTCCTTTTTCAACATATTCGTGATATTTCTTAGGATCTGAACAATGTTAGGGATGAATCTTCTTAGGAAGTTAATATTTCCAATGAAATATTACATCTCTTTAATGTTCCTATGATGGCTGATTTGTAAGATGCCTTCTATTCTTTTAGGATCTATCTTGATTCCTTCCTCAGAGATGATGTGACCTAAGAGTTTTCCTTCCTGAAGGCCAAACAAATTTTTCTTAGGATCTAGGGACATGCCACACTTTCTACATTTTTCAAAGACTTTTCTCAAGTGGACTAAGTGCTCCTCATCAGTCTTAGAGTAGACAGTGATGCCATCAAGGTATATGACTATGAAGTAACCTATGTCTTCTGAAAAAGCTATTTTTGTTGCCCTTTGGAAATTAGCCCCTGCATTCATTAAGCTGAATGGCATTTTAACATACATGAACATACCCCAGGGTGTAGTGAAAGCAGTTTTAAGTTGGTCACTTGGAAAGACTAGAACTTGTTTATAACCTGAGAAGCGATATAGTAATGAGATTCTTTGTGAACTAACTACTTTTTGGAGTATGTGATCCATTTTAGGCAAGGGGTAGTTTTCTTTCAAGGAGGCTTTGTTCAAATTTCTAAAGTCAATACAAAGCCTAATTTCCCTGGTCTTCTTCCTAACCAACACAAGGTTGGACATCCATTCTGAGTGTCGGACAGGGACTATGATCCTGGCATCATACATATTTTTGATTTCTTGCTCAACAAAGGGTAACAAGAGGGGTTTTATTCTTCTCAACTTTTGTTTAAATGGTTTCTTATTTTCTTTGAGAGGAATTTTATGTTGGATGATTTTGGTGTCATAGGATTTCAAGTCTTCATACCCCCAAGAAAACACATCTTTAAATTCTTTAAAAATCTCAATGTATTTATGTTTTGTGTGATATGGGAGAGTTTTTGATAGCTTGATTATTTTGGGCTCTTTCATCCCTCCAATATTACACTCTTCTACATTTGTTTCAGTGGATTCCATCTTGGGTTTCTTAGCTACATCACTAAAATAAAACAACTCTTCTAGTGGTGTAAGGACTCTTGGCAAGATGTCATATTTGTACTGCAGAATTTCAATTTCTCTTTTATATGATTTATCAAATACTTCTGCAACACAAGGGTTTTGAAGGTGGTTCATATCATCATCAAAGGGTAGCTCTGTTTTGGCAGTTTCTTTTTCAGCAGAATTATTTCTTTCAAATCTCAAACTCTATTTTGTTCTTGCAAAGTCGTTTATGGATTGCAGAAAATCATCTATTTGGTCATCATTTTAAAACACTTGCCAATGGTTCAATTTTTCTGGTATAGTAGGCATGTTCTTTATTTTGATGAGGCATTGATTATTTTCATAAGGTAAAGAGCAATTGCTGGTAGCAAAGGCAAGCTCATTGGCAAGGCAGTATTGGGCCCTACGGATGAAAGTAAGCTCATATTTCTCAAAGGTTTTGAGAAGGTCCAGGGCAGCATTTCTATATTCCCTTAACCTAGGGTTCTTGGCTGAATATTCTCCCTTAATTTTATTGATAATTAGTTCAGAATCTCCTTGGATCAAGATTTTCTTGGCTTTGAGATTTTTAAGTAAGTATAGACCAATAAGGAGAGCCTCATACTTTGCAACATTATTGGTGCATTGAAAATATAACCTATAGGAATGGCCTTCATTTATGTTGTGGATCCAAACACCAGCCCCCGATCCAACCTTACCATAAGAACCATCAAATCTCATATGCCAAAGGGTGTCAATTTTAGTTTTATCAATGTTCTGTACTTCAGGGCGACTAGAGTTTTGGGAGTCATTTTCTTGATTAGAGAGTTGGTTTGATTGTTCTGGGGGACTTAGTTCTCTCTCATTTCATTCACTTGTTCACTTATGTCATTTTCATTGCACAGGATGAAGGATTCAAGGTCTGATTCAATGGAATAAACTGGTGTGTTATTTTGCCTATATATGTTTCTCACCATGTATTTCATGTGGGATTCCTGGTACAATCTTCTTATTTGATTGAAGACTAGGATGGTGGCATAGGTCATGTCCATTTGAAGGCTTCCCTGGAGTTTGGTCCCCCACTATCTAGATAAAAGCATACCATATTTTTGGGGTATGTCAGCCACAACTATATCGATGACTAGACTCTTAGCGGGGATTTGTGCCAAATTGACACACAGATCCTTGATTAGGCCCAGACACTTAACCCTATTGGAATCAAAAGAATACAAGTCTTTGTAGGGCTTTATGATTTCTAGGCCCAATCTCTCCATCACAACCTTTGGCATGAGATTGTGTGAGGCACCGGAGTCTAGCATAGCATTATGTAGAATTTTGTCATGTATATTCAAACTTACATAGAAAGGAGGGACTGCTCCTTCTTGATATCTTCCCTCTACTTCAGGACCAAACAACAGTTCTAGTTTATCATCAGTTAAGTTTAAGGTATCAGTATCCTTGCCTATGTTTAACACTTTGAGAATCTGGGATTTATATACCTCTTGGGTTACCAATTCAGTGAGGGGTATAGTGATCTTGATTTTGGCAATATCCCCCTCAAAACTGAAAGGCACAGGTGTCTTTATTGCATTTACATTAGTTTTATCAGCCATGAACTTTTCTATATTTTTAATTTTCTGATTCTGATTTGATGGTTTGGACAGTAAGGTTTTTTCAGGGCCACTATTTGAAGTACTAGGGCAGCTTGAATCATTACTAGGCTGGCTAGTCTTTTGCTTGTTTAGTTCAGTCTTCTTAGCCATAGTATTTGGGCTTTCTATTTTTTTTTTAGGAATAGTTTTAGAGGTCTTTATAACAACAACGTTTGGCTGATTTGTTTTAGGAAAATCTTGACTCTTTTTGCTCCTAAAGTTATACTGCCTATGGACTTCCATTATGGCATTCTCAAATCCTAATCTATAGTATTCGTAATATTCATATGATTTCTCATGCGGTTTTGAGGAAAACATCCTTTGTTATTCTTCAGTAAGGAATGTATTATCCTCATCATCCAAACCTATGACATTTACATGGTCTTCTTCCAACTACTCAGGCTCTCTTTCTTCTTCATCTACATAGTTGTCTTGGAAAGGGGGTCTAATTTGTTGGTCACTCTCTCTTGGTCTGATTTGAGGAGGGTCTTTTCTAAAATTATGGTTTCTATTTCTGTTTTGAGGATTGGCTTGATTTTCCCTAGGAGGTGTTCACTCATTCAAACTGAATTTTTCCATCATCCTCTCCATTTTCCTAACTATGGAGTCAAGTTTGGTTTCGGAAGAGGAGGGTGCAGGTGTTGTGTCATCTCTATAAGTCACCCTTTTTTTTGATCTCACCCTAGCCCTTTTCTCAATCAAATTGGCCTCTACACTTACAACCCCCTTTTGCATGTCTTCTAGAGTTAGGTAATCTCTCTCTCTTAGTTTATAGGGCATATCATTAATTCTATCGACATGTTTTTGAGCAGTGATGGATTCATTCCCTGAGAAGTGAGGGATTTTGGACTAATAGTAATTTGGAAAAGGTAATAGTGGTTGTTGTAGAGCCAGTGGAGCATACCGGGCTGCCATGATGGGAGGGAAAGGAAACAAAGGTTGATTTACAAGGGGAGGATTTGTGAGAGGTGGAGGAGGATGGAGTGAGGTGGTTTTCACACTGGTGGTATGGATGGGTGTAGCTGAGGTACTTGGATTGGAAGACTGATTCTGAGTAGATTTGAGATGAAAAGGGATGAATGTAGAAGCTGAAAATAAGGTGGAGTGGAAGGATAAGCTTCTCTACTGGAGCTTTTCTTCAAATCTATGGGCTCAAAGTCAGCTTGGTCAACCCTACTTTGTGACTTGGTCCTGAATATGTTCTTGGTATGGTGGAAATCAAACTGAGGATATTGTGAAACTGTAAGGTGTTCTGGTGCAGAAGTTTCTCTATGGATGGTCCTAATAGTGGGTGAGTTTCCAGCTTTAGGATTTTTCCACAAAATCTTTTCTAGGTTATCAACTACGGTAGGAGGATTTGGGTCCAGGTGTGATCTGGTATAGATCCTTCGTGAAGCCAGATTTCTTTATTCACACAAGGTCTAAGTATGCCTTAAAAATTGTTTTGGACTGATTTGAAACAATCCTAGAACAACCTATGGGACTAGTGTGATGAGGAAAGCCTACTGGAGGCTAGTGGAGTCGTCAAGATATGTATACAATGGTCCACCACCAAATTCTTGGTAAAAAAAATCAATCTAGGGAGTACTTTTGGGTTTTTAGTTTCTTTATGCAGCCTAAAGGTTAATGAGTATCCCCTATCTAAGTCATTATCTTGCTATGATGGTGAAGTAATTAGTTTCTACTTTGTCTATGGGTTGGTTTTTAAGTCAAACTAGGGATGTATATGAGTCTATAAGAGTTTGTCAGGCTACTATGAACTCAGTCCCACTGTGATCGCCACTATGTTAGCTCCCCATAATTTTCTAGATTGATTGAGATACAAATTGACAAGGTAACACCAAACCAATCTTTGGAATTCAAGGACCTAGACTTCCCAGATTTAGAGAGGGATCTCTCAATGTGTGCAAAGATTCTTGTTTATTGATTATGGATGATTTTAGGCTAGATGTTAAGTGTAGGGAATTTTGATTGTTTTTTGGTTGGGTATGATATTTTGATAGATTTCAAAGAGGAAACATGGAAGATTGTTAAGTCATTGGGCAATGGAGTTAAACAAGGTCATGAATGAGTCCATCAATGGTGTCAAGAGAATTTGCAGTGCAATATAACTTGGTTGGTGGATATTTAAGCTTGTGAAGGATCATGAGATGGACATTAAAGATTGAGAACAACAAACTAATAAAGGGCTGAAAACCAAATCCTTTATATACTAGTAAAATGAGGGAGTTAGAAAATTGATAAGAGCAACAAGAGAATCAAAGGCATAAGTAGAACCTAATCCATTTGATTTTAGACTAAAAACATATAATTAACCAAGACAAACATTTAGATAAAAATTTGGAAAGGTAAGGAACTTATCTAACTTTCAGAGATTTTATCATCTAGAGCATAAAAAGATTTAAGATACACAAGTAACTATAGCCATAGAATGAGAGAAAACTCTAACATCCAAAGTTACAGCTATAAGGTTTCCTTAAAACAATTTTAGCTAAGTAAAGGCAAAGAGCATGATTTTAAACAAACTTCTTTGACAAACCTAGATAAAGCTGCTTTAAAGAGATGATTCCAAGAACATAATATTTTAGTGGCAACAATATGCAGGGCTAACCATAAATCATAATTGATGCTAACTAATCTAAATTATTCAAGAAATGGACAAGCTAAGAACTTGTTGGAGAGAAATAAATGATTTCTCTAATGTATCTTAGCAGAAGAAAACATTAAGGCAGTGAAGGAAAAACAGATTTAAGGAGCCATTAGAAAACATTTCTTAATCTAAATTCGTTGTTCTACTGCAACATAGCAAGATGGAAAACATAATGGAAAACTAGAAAACATTATTAAAAAAAAAAAAAAAAAAAAACTTCACCATCAACCAAGCCTATGGATCCTGCAAGCAATCCTTCTCCATCAACAAGAAAATCAGATCATGCATTAGTTCCAAGACATCAATTTCTCTTCAAGAGCTTCAAAGGACTATGTATTATTCCAAAATTAGTCATCAAAATCCAACTTTTACAATGAGTTCCGATGCAGTATTTATGCTGCAAATGAGGAGGTGAAACTCTTCTAGGACTCTTCTAGGGTTCTAAATGTTATTAATTACAGATTAAATGCATTCCTAGCCTTGAAAACCACACAAGGTATAAGGTTAGAATATCTATAGCTACTTCTCTATTAAATAACTTTGTCTTAATTTTTGAGATAAATATAGGTGGAAAAGATTTACTTTTAAGGCTCTACCCTATCTTTACAATAATTGTTCTGACAATTTAAAATATATTCTTTTGTGAAATAACTGCTTGTTTTCCTTTACAGATAAAGAATGGCCAAAGGAGTCAGTTGATATTTTTGATTGAATAACTACTCTACTTTGATGTGTTCGAGGCTTCTTTAGTCTAAGCCTTCTTGATCTAAGAAATAAACTATGCTTAAGGCCTGATTTTAGCTTTTGGCCTTCTTAATTCATCATGTTGTATTTAACACTTTTCGGACTTCTTTAAATTTCTGTTCCTTTGTGATTTTTAACCTTTAATCTTCATTTAAGCCTTAACCACTGTCTTCTTTTCTTGCACAAGTGTCTTATGTTGCTGCATCAGAAGGTTTCATTAAACCTAATCAATGTTCATAAGACATCAATTAATCCATGGAATTAAACCCTTGATTCCATTTTTCTTTGCTTACAGACCCTCAGATTGTCATCCTGAGGCCTCAGTTGCTAAATTTTATTGTGGAATGGCCCTTTGGGCTTGGGGCCGTCATTAAACCTGAAACAAACAAAAAACATATTATTAAATATGTATTTGGAATAAAACTGCTTCAGAGGCTCGGGGTGAAGGCAGAAGAGATGTGCAGAGAGGGATGAATGCATTGGAGGGTTTATGGGTAGAAAAACACATAAACAGGGTTTAAAGCAGGTTTGGCGCATAACTGGGTGAAAGTGGTTTCGAAAAACCACCAGCGGTTTTTGCACTACCAATGGGTGGTTTGTGGTTTTGCCTTGGGGGAACGCGATACGGTTTAGAAGTTCACACATGTCCCTCTAAAAGTGCCTATTTCACGTCAGAGATGCACGTTGGAGGATTTGGGCTATTGGAGCACATTAGCTGTCTGATCTGTGGGGATACAGATCAACGGTGGTAAGCGAGCGCAATGGGAGGAAGATGCTCGGGTGGGAGACATGTGTGCCATGGGTCGTGAGGTCATCAGTTTTGGCATTTAGTAGATGGGTCAATTGGCGGATTATAAGGTGTTGTTAAGTGTGGACCATTAGATTGCAGAGATCTACAACCTAGATCTGTTGCGGGGGCGAACGAACAAGTTATGGTGGGGAGGATGGATGTTTGGCGAAAGAGAAATCATTGTTGGATCTGGAGGATCAACAGTGAAGATCCTTTCGCAAGGAAGTGGGCGGAATGGAAAGGTGGGGTGAGGGCCGAAAGGGCGACGATGCGATGGCCGTCGAATCTGGAGGATCGACGGTCAAGATCTTATCGGAGAAAGGTGGGTATAAGGGGATGTCATAGAGTGAAATACGAAATATGAGAGTGTGCTGGCTGTTGGATCTGAAAGATCAATGGTCCAGATTATATCGCAGATGCACAAAAAAAAAATGAATGGGGTGGAGGGAGGTAGAAATGTGAATGAGCGATGGTCGTTGGATCGAATGGATCAACGTTCAGGATTTCATCATAGGGAGGAATGAGAATGGAGCGAAGGCAGGCCCGATGTGATGTGCGATGAAGCATGAACCGTCCAATATGGGGGAGATCGACGGTGGAGATTTCATCAGCGGAGGATGGAAGTGGGAATGAGAATCGCCGAAGTGTGATGCGCCAACGGAGCGAGGACCATCAGATCTTAAACGAGATCAACAGCAGAGATTTACTTGGGGGATCGACCATCAATGGAAGAAAATACAAGGGAAAAGAAGAAACAGGGAACTATGATGGCCGATAGCTGATGGGCTTAGCGCTTGGTTGCAGGGCGCGGGGTCATATGAAAAAAAGGGGCTAGGACTTAAGCTGAAAAGCTCTTAAGGCCCAAATGTTATAATGGGAGTGTTTTAAGGACAAAATGAAGGTTTTTTGAGCCTTTTCAAGGATTCTGATAAGTGTAAAAATGAGGTTTAAACCATTATAAAGGGGTTTTAATGGTTGAAATGGGTAAATGAAAGGTTTTAAAGGGATTTTTCAGAGAAAAATGATTGATTTGGATAAGTGAGAATGAGTGGGAAAATTGAATGAAACAGGCTTAGGAAACAGTCTCTTTTGGTATCAGCAGGGCAACTTAGAGGCTTTGATTGAATACTTTTAGTGGATTGGTAGACTTAGGATAAAGAACACAGTGGGCTTTAAAGAAATCACAAATTTTATTATAAAAATTCTTTTCTTGAAAGCTTAAGAACCTTTTTAGCCATCATGAGATATAACAAAAGTTATAGATGGCTAACATTAGCCATAAATTTTTCTACATTTTTAATTTTCTAACTCTGATTTAGGGCTTTGGTCAAAAGAGTTTTGTCAAGGCCACTAGTAGAGGTACTAGGGTAGCTTGTGTCACCACTTGGTTGGCTAATTTTACCTTTGTTAGGATCAGTTTTCTTAGCCATGTTGCTGTTATTGTCTACTGTTCTTTTAAGAATGTTTTCGGGGGCTTTTCTAACAACAGAGTCTAAGTTGTTTCTCTTAGATTTGTCTTGGTTTTTCTTGCTTCTAAGGTCATATTTCCGATGGACTTCCATTATGGAATTTTCTAATCCTAACTCGTAGCCTTCGAAATATTCATGGTTTGTTTCATCTGGATTTGAGGAGAAGAAACCTTGTTCTTCTTCTGTGAGAAATACATCACCCTCATTATCAGAGCCTATTAATTTTAGGTGATTTTCATCCATCTGTTCAATATCTCTTTTCCCTTCATATGCATAGTTATATTGGAAGGGTGGTCTGATTTGTTGATCACTTTCCCTTCATCTGATTTGGGGTGGATCTCTTCTAAAGTTCTGATTCCAGTTTCTGTTTTGGGGATTTGGTTGATTCTCCCTAGGAGGTGTTCTTTCGTTTATGCTTATTCTCTCGATAATTCTTTCCATGGTTCTAAGTAGGTTGTCAATCTTGGAATCAGATGAGGAGGTTGAGGGCATGGTTTCATCCTTGTAGATTACCCCGTTTTCTGATCTTAGCTTAGCTCTCTTTTCAATTAAGTTGGCCTATACACTTATAGCTCCCTTTTCCATGTCTTCTAAAGTTATGGGCTCTATTTCTCTTAGCTGATAGGTCATGTTGGGGTCGAAACCTTCCAGGAATTTAGCTAAGGCTAGGCCTAGTGGGGGTTTCATATGAGGTGGGAGGGCATTATAGACACTGTTAAAACTGGTGCAATAATCTAGGACACTATCTCCCATATTCCTCTTAAGATTTTTATATTCAGAAAGGATTTGGAGGGGGTTTTTCTTGATTTCCCACTTGTTTATGAAGGTTTGGTAAAGGGAAGGGAGATCATGTACGCTGTTGGGAGTCAATTTTTTAAACCATTTTCTAGATTCTCCTCCTAGGCTTTAGGCAAAAATCCTCATCTTCATGGTTTCCTCTTCTAAATCCATGTAGTCAAAAGCATCATTTATTCTATCTACGTGTTGTTGGGAAGTGGTAGACTCAGCCTCGGTAAAGTGTGGGATTCTGGATTGGTAATCATTTGGAAAAGGTACCAATGGTTTTGGTAACACTAGCAGTGCATAACATGCTACTATGATGGGAGCTGATGGTGGATTTACAAGAGGATGGTTTGTGATATGAGATGGAGTGGTTTGCACAGTGGAGGTATGAATGTGTGTGGCAGAAGTATCTGGACTAGTAAATTGATTCTGAGCATAGTTGGGGTGAAAAGAGATGAAGTGGTGGAGAAGTTGGAAATCAGGTGGTGTAGAAGGAGAAGCTTCTCCGCTAGGACTCTGCTGCAAGTCTATGGACTCAAAGTTAGTATGGTCAATCCTACTTTGTGACTTGGTTCTGAAAAGGTTTCTTGTATGGTGCAAATCAAACTGGAGATCCTGCAAGGCTGTGAGATTTTCAGGTACAGAGCTTGCTTTATGAATGGTCCTAACCGTAGTTAAGTTTCCAGTTTCAGAAGTTTTCCACAAAATCATTTCTTGGTCGTCAACTATATTGGGAGGGCTTGGTTCTGGATGAGATCTGGTATTGATTCTTCGTGAAGCCAGATTTCAAACTCAAAATTTAGAGAGGCTGAAATTTTTTGAACATTTTTAAAAAGTTACCTCTTTTTGTGTTTGCTAAACTCATACAATGTGTGACTAGGATTCAAGACTTCTCAGGGTTGATTCGGCACAGTCCTATAGGAGTCTATGGACACTAATAGATTCGAAAGCTGTACTAGAGGCTAGTGGAATCCCCAGGTGGATATTTCTAGTTGTTTTGAAGATATGTGTCTATGGTCCACCACCAATACTGACAAGAAGCCAATCTAGGAATGTTTTGGGGTTTTCTGAGTTCTCTTAAGTAGCCCTGAGGTTTGTGAGAGTGTCCTATAACTAAGTCATCATTTTTCTAGGATGGTGAAACAACTAGATTCTACTATTTGGCTATTAACTTGAGTTCTCTATGATTTGGTGAAGATTTCTGAAGTCCTAAGGGATAATTAGATTGTCACTGACATCATGGTTTGCATTATGATCACCATTGTGTTACTGATAGTGATGAAGTAGCTATAAATCATACGCGACTATTTAATCAAGGTAGTCCTAAGGGGTACTTAGATTGTCACTAACTTAGAAGGTCCCGCCGTGATCGCCATTATGTTGGTGTCTTGTGATTTAGAAGATTGGTAGACCAAATGCACAGGGTAACATCAAACCAGTCTTTGGAGTCCTAATACCTAGCCTTCCTGGACTCAGAGAGGTCCCTCTCTATTATGCGCAAAGAATGTGAACTTTTTCGCTTTGGATGGTTGATTTTAGGCTAGTTGTTAAGTGTAGGTTTGTTGTTTGTTTTGTTTGGGGTAAGATGATCAAGTAGGATAGGTGGAGTGAGAGGCTATCAAATCAATCGGGCTATAGATTCTATGAAGTCATTGATATTTCAATAATGAATCGGGGTACATCACAGGGAAAATCTAGTGTAGTTAATGGATCTTTAAATTTAATGCGTGAAGTGAAATGGACATTAAGTTTGGGAACCAAGGTAGGGAAAAGGGAAATTAAGAATCCTTTGTCAAATACCTGTGAAAAGAGAGATCTTAAATAATGATAAGAAAAAGATACTAGTTATGAGATAGGGCACACCATTTACTCAATAACAATACCTTTAAACAAATACACATTCAAGATATACAATCCAGTGGAGCAAATGAAGTAAGACAACTTATCTAACTTCAATGATTCTACTTTCAAGATTTGAAAACATATAAGAGACAAATAGCATCAATAAATGAAGAGGGAATGCCTAAAAATCATTCATTAAACTATAAATAACTTTGAGGCAAACTTATAAGCATATACAAAGGGCAAGATTGAAACAAGAACTCTTTGGCTTAAAATAATCAATCAATACATCAAAGAGAGATATCAAGACATAGTTTAGATAGCATAAAACAAGCAGGGCTCACCATGAATCATGTTTGTAAACTAGCATATTAATCCAATAATGAAACCTAAAAGCTTAGGTGGGCCTAAGGAGAAACTAAGAATTCCCTAAACTAGCCCAACAGAGAAAAACATGAAGACAATAGCAAACATGAGGATTGAGGTGCCTCAAACAACGTTTCTCATCCTATAATATTCTGAGCTACTACAATATAGAAATATGGACATATGTTAAACAAGGGAGTTTAACTCATTCTGAAAAAGAATGGTTGAGCTAAAGTAGATGGCAAGGCCCCTTGCCTCATAGAGGCAGCAAACACTTGCCTTGATCCTCTTTGGTAAGTGAGAGTACAAGTTTTAATATGTTTCACTTGAATACCTTGATCATGGGTAACCTTAGGAATGCTTTTGTCCTAATTGATGATCTTTGTCTGTGTGTATTCTTCACTTTTCTCTTGATTGCCTTCTTGAGAGGAATTTTCATTTCCTCCCATGCTAGTATCACTGTCAATATTTTCATCATTTTTATCTTCTTCCAATTCTCCTACAATGTCATCTTCCATACTTACATTATCATCATCTTCATTGTCAGTTTCAGTGTTGTCATGATTAGAGGTGTCCTCATCATGGATTGATGTATTTTCATCTTCATGACTATCCTTCTCTTCATTATTTGACCCATTATGTTCACTTTCAAACTCTGCCTTTATTTCACTATTTGCATTTGTTGTGGGGTCACCATCATAGGCACTTTCATTAGTTTCTTCATCTTTTCTACGCCTACTCTCTTTTCCCTAAAACTTTGTGACTTCATTATCACTGTTTTGTCTATGATCATTGTCATGATCTTCTTCCTCACCATAGCTGTCTTTTTTTGTCTCATTTTTTGTGTCTATACCCACACTGATTGGCCCAATTTTTTCTTTGTTTTGTCTATTCACTTCACTTTCTAACTCAGTCTCTGTTTCATAGCTTGCATTATCTTCATTTTTTCTATGTTAATTTCCCCTTTTATCACTGTTATTGGGCTCATTGTCTTCTCCTTCATCTTGATTGTTTTGTTCATCAAAACCTCCCTTTGTTTCTTGGCTGTCATCTGTGTATTCATCTTGAATTGGCTCACTGTTTTGGTCTGTCTCTTCCTCAATGTTTTCATGTTCCTATTTGTCATATACACTGCCCTTTTCATTGAAGTCTACCTCTGTGCCTTGACTTTCATTTTTTTCCTCACCTTCATTATGCTCACTGCTTTCTTCATTGTCTAGCTCACTGTTCTCCTCTTTATAATATGACTCTATCACTGTGTCTTCAGTGTCATCATCTTCATCATTTGGCCCACTGCTTTTGTCATTTCCTTCTTTGTCTTCTTTGCCTCCTTCAGTTTCATCACTTCTTTCTTCAATTTGATCACTGCTTTCTTCTGCCTCCTCTTCATCATTCTTAGTATCTTCTCCATCATTTTCACTTTCTTCACTTTCACCTTCATCCTCTTCACCACTTGTTTCTTCTCTTTGGATGTCATGCTCCTTCGTGTCACTAATTTCATCTTCCTTTGAGTTCTTAGGAGAAGGTGAAAGAGGGATGTTTGTTTGGGGAGAAGATTCATATGAAGAGGATGAATCATGGTCAGTGGAGGGTGATGAGGTGTGTGAGGAGGAAGCTGAGATGATGATCGTAAAATTTGTAGAGGGAGACATTGTGGGCTTGTGAAAACACCACGGGCGATGAAAAATTCCCATGGGATGCCTTGTTGCTCCAATTGGTGTAAGACAATCATTTTGATGAGGGAATGGTGGAAAATACTTGACATTTATTGGGAGGGAGGCATGTTCTGCACAATGGATGAAATTTTCTCAATACTTTTACAAAGTTAGTAGGGCAAATGGATTAGTTTGGATTTAGTGAAATGCATGAGTAGTCTTATGTCGTAGGAGAAGACTCTAGAAAACCTACCTTCACAGGTGAATTATTTCATAATGATATTCATCAAAGGAGCATATATGTCCAAGAAATGAGAAAAGGGGAAAATGGTTTTGCAATTAGCTTGGAAACTTGGTTTTAAGAAGAGATGATAATGGCTAAGGTCCAGAAACACCTGTTTGTAATATTTCTCCCCGATGCAAGGTATTCCAGTGGCCATAGATATTTCACTGGTGGTGAGCTCAAAATTCACTCCTGCTAAATTTAATTTGTGGTCATGGAGGTTAAGGACAAAAAGCTTGGTCAACTACAGGTGAATTTGGACCTTCTGCACTTTATCACAGAACTCATGGCATCCTACTTCTTCGAAATATGAAACTATAGTGGGAGAGGTTGTCAATTCTTCAGTATTTATAGGCTCAAACCTATTTACTTTCTCACCCTTCCTCTGCTGCTCTTTAGGCCTTTGGTTCCTCTCGCCACTGTCAGTACTGCCTTCTCTAGGAATTATGTCCTTCACCACTGCCTTAATACCCTTTCAAAAAGGATTGACACTGATAGCGGAATGATGTGAATATGGTGAGTGAGATGGTGAGGTTGCAATGATGTGAAGGCTCAGAAGTGTGGTGACCAAGTATTTCCTTTAGGATTTTACTTCCATTTCTAGATTCACCCTTCAATTTTCTTTATAATCCTACCTTTATAAAAATAGGAAAAGGTGGAAAATCCTTAAATACCTCTCAAAATATTCTCACAGCTGAAGGAACATGCTTGAAAAACATCATAGGGAAGTCGAGCGCCTTCTGCATAAAGTAGTTAGGCGACCTCTGCACGTAGGGTCGAGCAGGCCCTAAACACGTAGGAGTGCAGCACGGACACCTCCTGCATGTCTATCCAGCACCTTTGAACTGGTGGGAGCACAACGCGACACCTTCTCCATGTTGTCGTGTGCCCTTGGGCAAGTGATGAACGGGTAGTCGGGTGGGTAGACTCTGCACAAAGCTTTGGTAGGAGCGTAGTGCGGGCGCTATCTACATGCAGTGTCGTGCCCTCCTGCACGAGCTAAATGCACAAAAGCGTAGCACGACACCTCCTGCATGTTGAGTCGGGTCTTTTGGCAGCCTTGAATGGGTCAGGTGGCCATGGCACGGTGTGGTTCCTACAGGTGCGTAGCACTGTTGTACAGGAGCACAACACCGCTTTTAAAAAAACACTGAGAGAGGAGACAAGAGAATAGCGCAATTACACAGGAGTGCAACGTAACAATCCTTCACCCAAAAACTCTGCCAGAAACCCTGTTTTCTTTGCTTGAAGTTTTTTTTCTCCCTTTATTTTCATATGAAAATGATTTTTAAATGATAACCCTGCATTTTATACCCTTGAAAGCATTAAAATAAAATAAGAAAAAACCCACTTTACTAAGGTTTGTTTTTGGATTTCCCTCCTTTCTTTACCTTCACTGATATTTCCTTTTTCTTGTGCAGGAGGTGTCTTTTAAACAAAAGTGACCTTTGTGGATGCCTCCAAACACACTTTTTTCTTTGGCCACTTCTATTTATTGTAGGTGCCCTAATATAGTGTCTTTTTTTCTTTGTCAAACCTCCTTTTTTGGGATTCTTGGCAGTTTTGGTCACTTACTAAATAAACCAATGATCTGCTTGGTTCTTCAGTTTTATATATTGAACATATGCATCTCTGTTCCTTTTAATATTCTACATGGATGTTGGCTATAAATGTATCCCTTTGGTGTAGTGGAAAAATGTTGTCTTAACAACTCTATAAATTATTCGTTGTCATCATCTTTTAACCTCTGCCTGCAATCACCAAGGAGACCTTTCACTCTGAATTCTTGTTTATTGAACCCTTTATTTGTGTACAATTTTTCTTATGTACCATTGTCTTTATGATCATTTGTATGGGCTCTTCACTGGGCAACACATTATAACCAAATTTTCATGAAACCACTGATACTCTTTCTAAACTCATGGATGTTTCTTTTCTTCTGTTGTGTAATGTCACTTATGAGTCTAGGCTTCTCACCCTGGAATCTTCAATCCTGCATCTTTTATGCCTTGGATTTGGTTGGTGTATGAGACTGAAGAGAGGATTTTTGACTTTCTTTCAACTGACATTCTATCATGTTTTGACTTTGAAGCAGTGGAAACCTCTTGGTGTGAAAACCATAGTAGTTGGTATCAATAGCTCCTTTAGTCCTCATATGTTCTATTATCATGAGATACATCAGGTTTGTTTGATCTTATCAACCTTCCTATAGGTGGCCATCTTTGACAATCCTGCAGAAGTGTCACTCATGGCTAACTATATTTTGTAGAATATACTTTTGATAAGGAAACCCTTGTTGGATGTTTCTCTGCTTTGTTTTTAGACAAATTACATGTTTTTTGCCTTTGACCTGATTCTAGCTTTCTCTGTACCTAAAAATAATGTCTCTTGAACACAAAAACCAAACCTAGCACCTATATACTCTAGAGACCTAGTGGAGGGAGCTTTTTGACTCTTTGATGGACTGAAGTTTTGACTTGGGGCTTTTAGGAAAGAGGAGGGAAATGAGTTTTACTTGAAAAGATAGATCATTTTGAAGACTTGAAAAACCACTGAAATTGATCTGCCTAAGGATTTTTCAGAGGAAAATTTTGGTTTTTTGAAGGCTTTGAGGTATTAGGTCAGCATTGTGAAAAGTAGGTAGAAGAAAAATGGAGTTTCCAAACCATGGGTGTAGAAAATAGGATGGGGATGAGGGATTTAGGATTTATGAGGAATTATTCAGGAGTGGTAGGCTAGCTAAGGCATGGTAGAGTAGTGGAAGAATGAAAAATTTATCTTGAGGATAATGAAGGTAGTGAGATTTCTAGAACTCACAAGATCCATGAATTTTGTTTCTATAAATCTAGGACAAGTTTTTAGTCATTTAAACAGGTAAAAAATTACTGATGACTAACAGAACTCACTAGGCTTTTTGTCCTCAACCTACACAATAAAAAAGTAAATCTTTCAGGGGTGGACTTTGAGCTATCGTCAGATACCATTTCCCATGATACTAGACTTCCTGATGTTAGTGAAAAGTGGTTCAAAAGGTTAAAGTTGGACATGAGTTACTATGAGCCTTTCCTCAAGCCTAGGTATAAAGAGGGCTGCAAGACTATTGTCCCTTTCTCACACTTATTAGATAGGTATGCACCCCTAAGAAAGGTCATAATGAAATACTTTACCTATGAGGGGAGATACTCTAGGCTCTACTCCTACCATGTCATATTACCCATGCATTTCACTAGGGTCAAGATGCTTCATTTTCCCTATTACTTGTATAGAAGTATAGACAAGATTTCTTTTCCTACCCAAAGGAGGAACTATTCCCTCCAAATTCATAGTTTGTTCCACCACTCCTTGATCAAGATGGTGGTGCTACATCAGTTGGAGCAAAAAGGAATTTCTTGGGAGGTGTTTATTGCTCATGAGATATTCATAAGCCCTCAACCCCATCATCAACCAAATTTACCCTCATCATCTCATTCTCCTCCCTCCTGTTAGCCACCTATAATATTTGTTATAGCAAAAGGTGGCTAAGACTTTTTGAGCCTTCAAAGAACAAATTTTGTTACTAAAAATTGTTGGCTCTTGAAGACTCTTGAAGGCCTCATGCCTCCCTCCAAAAACCTTCATTGCTATTCCCATTTTATACTCAGAAATTCTGCTAATTTCATGAGAAAATACTGCTGAAAAACCATCATTTTCCCCCTCCCCCTCTTCCAAAATTGACCTTCATTTGCTCCCCTTTCTCCATAAAATTCATCTATTTTTTCATGATTTCCCTTCTTCCATTCATCAAAATCATCTTTACAAGGTTAAAATCTCATTTTTTAACCTTACCAAAACCATCAAATTCCATTGAAAAACTCTGAAAAAATTCATGAAAAACAAGTTTTATTTACTATGGACCTAAGCCCCCTTGGGCTAAGTCCTAACCACTTCCCCCCACATTCCCTTGCCATAAAAACCAACCGCCAAACCTATCCGGCACTTATCGCATCAGAAAGTTTCGAATGCACAAGTCTTTCCCATGTTCCGAAGTTTCCGATGCGAGTGGATTTGTATTGGAAAGCTTCGATGCGATTAAGCCTTTATATAACTATACCGTGGGCCTGTCTTCGCGCTTAAAACCTTATGAAAATCCATTCCCGATTCGATTTTTCCTTTGTAAAACAAAAAAACCCACTTTTCCAAAGTTTTGGTCTAAAAACCCAAAGTCACGTGTTAATATAAATGGTTAGATTGAAAAGAGCCAATCGCGCAATCGCATCAGAGAAATCCAATGGGTTGATCAAAAAGACCGCATCAAAATGTTCCAATGCGATTGAGTCCCTGTATTATATTTCTGCCTCACCACTTTTTAAGTTCATATGCCCTATGCCCAGGACCAAGAGTTAAAGGTCCCAAGGCGCTTATCGCATCGCAAATATTCAAATGGGTTGATTGAAAGACCAGGCTTGATGACCCGATTACAATTGGCCCTTTTGTTTTATGTATGCCCCGGGCATATTACATTCCGTAAAGTCCAAAGGCCCCACAGTAGGGCGCCTATCCACCTTATACATATTCCACCCCGATCCATAAAAAACCTTTGTTTTTATTTTAAACTTTGGGTTTTATATATTATAAGGGTTTTTTCCTCCGGTTCATTTCAAAGCTAATCCCCATCGTTGATCAATAGCTGATCAAATGACCAGCGTTCAATCACGTCGCATTTCTCAATTGCTGCATGTGTTTTGTTCCCTCTGATCGGCCAGTCCCCCGATTCGCTCCCCACCGTTGATCTGATCCTCAGATCAATGACCATCTCTTAATCGCCTCTGCCCTCCCAATCGCGCAATCGCATCAGATATTTTCATCGCACCCCTTTCCTCCTCCCGCCAATTACGATCTTCTAATTGGATCTGGACCATCCACATGTCCAGATCAGACGGTCCAAAATTACTCCGCCTTTTTCTTCTCTCCGCTCTCCTTTTTCCTCTTCTACACAGATCTCCACCGTTGATGCTTTAATCCCACGACCATGCTCTTTCCCCGCCTTCTGAAGCAGTTAAACCTAAAAAACATAGGATTTTATAATTTTCGTTTGTATTTTTCAGGTTTGAATGGTTTGTCCATTATGATAAAGGAAAGACGAAGGCATGAAACGATGATTCCCACGTCTTTGATTTATCAAAGGGAACCATCCGTTGGGCTCTATTCCATTGTTTCGTCGATGCTCTATCAACATTGATGTCGTGAAGCCTAGCATGGCTCTACACATCGACAAGACACTATTTTATTAAAAACACAGTTAAAGAGTATCAGTTTTGAAGACATAGCACAGAGGAATGAAGATGGAAGACAACTTTTGGAATTACGGCTAAGAATGCTTATAAAAAGCCTAATTCCCAGAATTAAGACACAATTAAAAGAAATCATAAGTGTTTAAATAGGCAGGTAGCCCTCCACCACCACATTTGAGGCAAATTGATTCCTCAGCTACCATAAATGCCACCTCTTGCCTCAAAGCATTCAAACAGAGGCTGAACTTATTGTAGAATCAGATATTTTTCCTCAGTACAGCCAGGGAGTTACTTTTACAAGGAAATAAATGCAAAAATATATGCAGAGTTACTCCAAACATTACGCAGAGCCTCAAAGTCAAATAAAGCTCCCACTGAGCTTTGATATTAATTCTAAAACAGTTAATACAGAGAACCACCTGTAAACTTCTTCATCGAGCCCCTCAAAAGGTTGAGAAGTCTTGAATCTATATTAATTGTCCTAAGAGATTTTTTATCAGATCTCACCTCCTCATTATTCTATAAATACCTCTGTAGAATATGAGAAACTGTTGGTTGCAGAACTTTGAAATACATTTGGGTTTAAACTTCTGACTGTAAATAGTGTTCACTGGCCCTTGGAGCTCTGTTTGTGTTATTTTTGTTAGGCTAGATAGTGAAGATGATTGCTGAACTAAAACATTGGACCTGAGTAATGTAACTGGTTTGACATCAATAAACAAGTTGTTTCTTGGGATCCTGGTCTATATCACTGGTGAAGTGCCCCTTATTTTTTATGGTTTTCCTTTATGTATGTCATATTTGTTCACTAATCTTTGATAAAGAAACAACATTTCTAGAGTTAGGACCTGCTGTACATCAGTAACCTTCTCTAACTGAGAAGCTTTATCTCAATGTTTTCCTCCAAATTGTTTTTATTTAAGAATGATTTAATACAGTTTAAGCAGTTAGGAATTATGGAGTTCCCTCGTCCTACTGTTTGCTTTAAACATCGTTCTTGAAAGTTATTTTCCTGATTTTCTTATTAAAGTTAGACTAGAAAAGTGATGGTTTGCCCTGTTTCTAGCTTCTATTCTCCAAAGGCAGATTATGAAAGTTTCCCTTGGTGTTAATTGAAAGCAGACTAGGTTTAAAAGTACTTTATCTGATCTTAGGTTACACTTTGTTTCCCTTATATGTTTTCATACTTTCTGAAGGTAATTATGTGGATTACTGAATTTTTTTTCAATTAAGTTGCTTTAATAAAAACTTTCCCAAGAAGTAAATGGTTTACCCTACACTTGGTTGGTTTTAAACAGTTACTTAAGAGGCTTTTTTTTGTTTGGACTGACTATAAATCCCTTGTGAAATTATTATCAGTTTCCACCCCTCCAAACACTTTATTGTTTCCATTCCATCACTCTAATCTCAATAATCTTGTGATGTAGATGACTTGCCCCTTGGATCACTCTTGATGTTGTCGCTCAATTAAAAGCCATGTTATGACTCCATAGCCCAATAGACTAAAAAACAACGTTATATCTATATTTTTAGCCTAGCTGTTCTATTCACTTGCAACTTCTCACCTTTGAAACTCTTTGCATTTAGAACTTTCCACCTCAAACAATATTCATGCTCAACCATCCAAAAAACAAACAAACCCTTGGCCTTCATAACTAGCCTAATATCATAACCCCAAACTTCAAAGACAAATCCATCTTTGCACTTATTGGAGAGATACCTCTCCGGATTCAGGAGGGCTAGATCCTAGAATCCCAAATTTGGTTGAAACGATGTTGTTTCTGTATCAGACTTTGCCAATATTGTTGATTACAGATTCCTAACATTTCTGGTGACTCCACTGGGGAGATTAAACCCAAAATCATTCTCATTTTTATAAAACCTTGTGAGTTAAAAGTAGCCTTTTCGAGCAGTACCTAAGAGAGGTGTTCATGGTAAGACTTGTTTGAATCAGTGACAAGCTAGGTATAACCTAGGATTCTCTTAAGACTTTATCTAACCTTGAAATATCAGTTGGCTTAGCCATAAGAGTAAACTGTCTTTGTCTCATAACTGTAGCTAAGTTTTGAAACAGAGTTAGGATATTCTTAAAAACCATACAACTGAAAAATAACGCAGAAAAAAACTAAAAATATTTCAGATTGGTATCAAATAAACATGGTGGTGGACCATAAAACCTTTTACCTCCTTAGGGGCTAAAAAATTCCACTTGGCGACTCCACAATCCTGAAAAAACCTTAATACTCCACTGGGAAGAACCCTTATCATTATAATATCTTTCAAACTCAGTCAAAAGACTGTAGGATTAAAATTTGTGTAAAAAAATTGGTTGACCATTCAAATATTGTCATACCTGGTTGAACCTTCCTTGTTTATTTGGGTCCGAAAAACACAGCATAGTGGCTCCTAGAAAGATTCACACTAGAGCCTATCCTGACCCTGATCCACCTGAGATAGTTGATAACCCAGAAGGTATCCTTAGGAAGTCTCCTAAGATTAAATTATCAACTGTTTTCAGATCACCCTTGAGAGCTAATTCAGTTCCTGAAAATATTTCAGCTCTACAACAATCTCAAGTTGACTTAGTGAATCCATTTATAACTATGTCTCTTAGTGATTTAGATCAGTTATATTCTGAGTCTTCACTATCATCTCCTGAAACAAGTGAACCTCTTGGTAGTAGAGAAACAACACCTCCTAATTTACATTTCCTTCTCAAGTTAGGTGTCTCTCATCCAAGATCAACTCAGCAGTCTATTCCTGGTCCATCCACTTCTGCTCACCCTACATCCACTGTTCAAACCACTCCACTTCAGCCCACTTTCCCTTTTTTTAATCCACTCCTTGTGAATCCACCCCCACCACATATCATGGCAGCATGGTATGCTCCCCTAGTCCTTCCTGTACCATTAGTAAATCTTCCACAGGACTATCAGTCCAAAATTCCATTATATGATGCTATCAATGCTACAGTCGCATCACAACATGTGGATAAGATGAATGAATACTTTGACAGAAATGAAATTGATGATGATTCTGTCAAGCTTAGGTTATTTTCTCAGAGCTTAGGGGGAGAAGCAAGAAAATGGTTCAAAGGTTTAACCCCCCACATTATTAATGATATCCAAGCCTTCCATCAAACATTATTAAACAAATGGGAAGTAAAGAAGAATCCTCTCCAAGTCCTTTCCGACTACAAGAACATCCATAGAAACACTGGAGAAAGTGTGCAAGCTTATTGCACTAGATTAAATAGTGTGTATAATGCACTCTCCCTAGAACTAAAACCTCCACAGGGCTCAACTTTAAACAAGTTTCCTGAAGGGTTTGACTCTGACATGACCTATCAGCTGAGAGAGAGAGACTTTTCAACTCTTGAAGATATGCAAAAGGGTGCTCTTTCTGTGGAAGTCAACTTAATGGAGAAGAGAGCCAGAATGAAAAATGAAAAGCGAGTGTATTTTAGAGAGGAATCCACACCTTCTAATTCCAACTCAAAGATGGAGAGAATTATGGAATAAATTATGAAAGAGATGAGCATAATTAAGAGAGCACAAGCAAATCAAAACCAAACTGCTCCTCAAAATAGAAACCAGAACCAAAACCAGAATTTTCGAAGAAACCAACCTCCAAACAGACCTAGGGAAAATGATCAATAGATCACTCCTCCCTTTCATCAAAACTATGTAAGTGAGGTTGAGGAAGCAGATGAGATAACATAGGAAGATGATATAAACATGCTGGGGGTTGATAATGATGACTTTGAGATTCATTATGATAGAAAACAAGGTCTATACACACCTTGTGATGACAGAAGAGTTGATGATGAAAATTTTTATCAAGACATGGAAAACGTCATCATAGAGTCTCAAAGAGAATATGACCTTAGAAGCAAAACCAGTCAACAGCCCCCCGACAACAAAAACTCTGACAAATATTCACAAAACAACACTACAACCAAGCCTAAAATTGTCAAACAAAAGGATAAAACAGTGGCTGTAAATTCTGATAAAGGAAGAGAGAAAGGCACTCAAAGCAACGAAAAATAGAGTGCGGACCTTAGCAGTACTAACACTTCAGATAGTACTCTTGTAAAAACAACTTTGTCAAGTGTAAATAAAACAAATCAGCAATCTGATATTGCTAATAAAGTGACAGCTAATAAGGCTGAAACCAGCACTTCAAAGAACCAAATTCCATTTAGCCTTGAACAAGAAATTTCCAAGATCAAAATATTTGTTCCCTTGACCGAGTTAGCTGCCCAACATGTATAGAGAATTCAAATTTTGAAGGCTTTAAATATAGAGGAGAACAATGATACAGTCAATCTTAATGATGACCAACCCGAGCTGATCTTTGGTCCTAAGATTGAAGGTAGATATCAAGAGGGACCTATTCCTCCCTTTTATGTGAGTTTAAATGTCCATGACAAAAAATTTCACAACTATATGCATGATTCCGGGGCTTCTCATAATTTAATGCCAAAAGATGTAATGGAGAGCTTTGGTTTAGAAATCACCAGACCTTACAAAGACCTTTACTCCTTTGATTCCAACAGAGTAAAATGTTTAGGATTAATCAAATACCTCTGTGTTAACTTAGCCCAAATTCCAGCCAAATGTTTAGTCATGGATATTGTTGTAGCTGACGTGCCCCCAAAGTATGGAATGTTATTATCAAGATCTTGGGGGGCTAAGTTACAATAGACTATGAAAATGGACATGACCTATGCGACTATCCCTGTTTTCAATCAGAATAGAAGACTCTACAGGGAGTCTCATATGCAATACACAGTGACAAGTCAAGACAGACCACAAAAATCCCCTTTATATTCTTTAAACATAGGCCTTGATTCATTTATCCTCTTTAATTAAGAAATATTAGATGAAAAAGTAACTTTGACAGAGTTAACGGTCGACAGGGAGGAAGAGGAACACAACGTAGAAATGTTAAAACAGTTTACTGCGTTTGAAGACATTAGAAAACTAAACAAATGTCTTGAACTACAGGTCATACGTCCTTTGCTTTTAAACCTGGACCCTAAAGAAAATGACCCTCAAATAAACGCAAATCCTGGGGGATCAAAACGCATTCAACTAAGCGCTGATACTCAAAAACTATCAAAAGGCACGCTAGTTGAAGAGGACAGTAAACAGGATGAAACTAAGAATGGTCCTCTGTGGAGTATGTATTTTGATGGATCCTGCACTAAGAGAAATGCTGGCACAGGTGTCTGGATTACCAACACTGAAAAAAACCACACCGAATGTATTTCCTGTATATTAAAATTTCAGTGTTCCAATAACATAGCAGAATATGAATCCCTTCTCTTAGGCTTACGTTTGTTAAAAAATATAGGAGCCAAAATAATTAACGTTCACAGGGATTCAGAGTTGGTTATTAGGTAGGTCAATGTGGAGTATAATGCAAATCATCCTAGACTCAGGGCCTACCGAAACGATGTCATTGACCTGTTGAAAACATTCGAGGAGTCCAAACTGTTTTTTGTCCCAAGAAAAAGAAATATCGCGGCCCACAATTTAGCCTTTGCAGCTAGAACATGATTAACACCATATAGCACCAAAGATGGCACAACTCAGATAAAATTCAGGCCAGCTGTGCCTGATAACGAGAAGTATTGGCAGGTGTTTTATAATGACAAACAAATAGAACACTTCATGCAATTCAGAAATTAATTCGAACTAAAGAGTTCGAACTCAGACTATGAAACAGGTTGCAAGGAAGAAATTTTTCTTGATGAAGAAGGACCGTCTCTTGAACTTGCTAATATAAACCTGTTAACAAGCAAATGTATAAACAAAACAGAATTGAATATAGAGTTAGAAACAGAGGAGTTAGAAGAGTTGTTCGATTTTAACGATGTGGCGAATAAACTGAAACTGGAACCTGTAGAGACTGAAGTGGAAGAGTGTAATATTGGCAGTGAACTTAAGTCGAAAATGATTAAACTATCCAAGACTTTACTGGCTCACATTAAACTTAAATACATCAAGGTTTTTAAAGATTTCTCTAATTTTTTTGCATGGAGTTACAAATATCTTAAATCCTATGACATTGAAATAATACAACACAAAATTCCCCTCAAAGAAAACCAAAAACCATTCAAACAGAAACTGCGCAGAATAAATCCTGTCCAGTTACCATTGGTTCAGAAGGAGATCATGAAAATGTGTGATGCTGGTATTATTGTCCCTGTTAGATATTCTGAATGGGTATCTAATCTGGTGTCTGTTAGGAAGAAAACTGGAGAAATCATGCTTTGTATAGACTTTAGAGACTTAAACAAAGCTTCGTTAAAAGACAACTACCCTTTACCCAAGATGGATCATATTTTACAAAGGGTGGTAGGGTCTAAAAGAATTTCTTTGCTTGATGGCTATTTAGGGTACAATCAGATTTTAGTTCACCCTGCTGATCAATTAAAGACCACCTTTACTATGCCATGGGGCACTTTCATGTATGTGAAAATGCCTTTCGGTCTAATGAATGCTGGAGCAAATTTTCAAAGAGCCATGGACATAGCATTCTCAGAGGAAATGGGCTTCTTCATCATTATCTATCTTGATGATGTTACTGTGTTTTCAAAAACAGATGAAGAGCACTTAGAACATTTAAGAAAGGTTTTCGAGAAGTGCAGAAAGTTTGGGATATCTCTAAACCCTAAGAAGACACTATTTGGTCTCCAAGAAGGTAAAATTCTTGGGCACATTATTTCTGAGGAGGGTATAAAGATAGATCCAAAGAGGATTGAGGCAATATTGCAAATCCCTCATCCTCGGAACATCAAGGAGTTGCAATCTTTCATCGGAAAGATTAACTTTTTGAGAAGGTTCATCCCCAACTTGGCTGAGCTCCTTAGGAATATCACAAACATGTTGAAGAAGGATCAAGGGGTGAAATAGACCTTGGAAGCACAGAAGTCCTTTGAACTGGTGAAACAAGCGTTAACCAAAACACCGGTTCTTATAAGTCTTGATTTTTCAAAAGATTTTTATAATTTTTCATTTGCATCAGAACATACCATAGCTATTATTATTTTGCAGAAAAATCCACAAGGACAAGAGCAGCCCATTGCATTCTTTAGCAAGGCATTGAGGGATGCCCCTTTGAAGTATAACATTATGGAAAAGCAAGCTTTTGATTTGGTTAAAGCTTTGAAAGACTTCAGGGTGTACATCCTTCACTCACACATCATTGCCTTCGTCCCTAATTCAGTTGTTAAATACATTCTAACACAAGACCCAGATGGTAAGAGAGGTAAGTGGATTGCTATTATTCTTGAATATGATTTAGAGATAAAACCCACTAAACTCATCAAAGGCCAAGGTCTAGCTAGATTAATGGCTGAATCAAATTTTCAAGTTCTTGATATTAATATGATTGATGATTTGGATGACCAAGAAGAATTCTCAACTCCTATAGTTGAAGATCATTTTATGAATTCTCCTTGGTATGCTGATATTATTTATGTTTTGCTTAAATTGAATACACCTCCTGGTTTGACAAAAACAAAGGAAAGGTTCCTAAAGTTAAAAGTTGTAAACTATTGCATTATAGATAGTTGTCTTTATTGGAAAAATGCAATTGGTGTATTGCTTAAATGTTTTCCTGAGTTTGATGCAAAGAAGGTTAAATATTAGTTTCATGAAGGAGAGTGTGGAAGTCATTTGTACTGGAAGACAATAGCCAACAAAATTTTGAGGGTTGGTTTCTATTGGCCTACTCTTTTCCATGATGTGCATAAGATGATCATATCCTACCATAAATTTCAACTTTTTGAAGGAAAAAGAAAACTGTTACCCCTCCCTCTGCATCCAATCACTGTTGAGGCCCCATTTCAACAGTGGGGACTTGAATTCATAGGAGAAATCCATCCGCCATCTTCTGCCTAGCATAGATGGATTCTCACTGCCACAGACTATTTCACTAAGTGGATAGAAGCCATTCCTTGTAGACAGGCCAATGATTCAGTTATTATAAAATTCTTGGAGACTAACATTCTCTCCAGATTTGGCTGTCCTACCAATATTATCACTGATAATGCAGCAGCATTTGGATCAAAGAAGATGGTTGAGTTCTATCATGGATATCACATAACATTGGGGCATTCCACGACCTATTACCCTCAAGGTAATAGACTTGAAAAATCCTCAAACAAAATCTTAGTGAACATAATCAAGAAATTGTTGGAGGACAATAAGAAGTCTTGGCACACAAAGCTAGTTCATGCATTGTGGGATGACAGATTTACTTTGAAGAAATCTATTGGTATGTCACCTTTTCAGCTTGTGTATGGTACTGATGCCATTTTTCCAAACAGCCTTGGTGTACCAGCAATGAAGTTGATTCAAGAGTTACAAACTAAAGAAAATTACATGATCAGAAGAATAAACCAGACCATTCATCTTCAGCAAACCAGAGAGGAAGTTTATAACAAAGCATTGCAGAAGCAGGACAACATTAAAAAGTTTTTTGACAGAAGAACAAATGCCAGCAATTTCAATATTGGGGACAAAGTTTTAAAATGGGATTCAAGAAGATAAGACAAGGGAAAGCATGGAAAATTTGACAACTTATGGCTTGGCCCTTACTCTATTCATTCAGCTGCTGGTAACAATGTATTTCTCTTGCAGGAGTTGAATGGATCATAATTGTTTGGGGGTCCTATCAATGGCAGGATGCTTAAGCATTACTTCTCTTAATCAATGCTATGATTTGAAGCATTTTTATCTTTTTCATTATAAATATCTCATCCACCATTGCATTCAAAGTTAGAAAAATAAAAAATACAAAAGCAAAGAAAGAGAAAAGAGGGCAGATTGTAAAACAAGAAAGGTATAGCCCCATACCAAAAAAGAGAAACAAATTCTGAAAGTGTGCAAGCTTAAATGCCACTCCTGAATAATGCACTTCTAGTTAGTCAAAAAGTCTAAACTTGACTAATTAGCTTTAAATTTTCTGCTGATAGGATAGTGAAATCGATTTGCCAAACTGTGAAATATTGGCTTATCAGTAGATAGTTTAGGATAGAAATTAAAGGTTAAAACATGTTCAAAATCTGAACCTAAGGTTTCAAAAGGAAATGGCTCAATTTTTTTTTATTTTTTCTGAGTCAAAAGGATGTAAATCTGGTTCTAATTATCTCAAAATCTAAACCAGAGAGCAAGAAAGAAACATCTCACATAAGAGTCAAAACAGAGTTGTGAAAAGAGAAGGCCATGATAAGAAACTTTCAGATCTTAAGCCTTCCATTTTTGTTTTAAATTTTCTGTAAAATAAATGTGTATGTGCAGCTTGTTTTTATTCCATAGATCACAGCAAGTCAAACAGCTTAATCTTGACTTGACTATTTTTAAATTTATGTTTTAGAAATTAGAGAATAAAGTCTATTGGACAGTTTAATCCCAACAGACAGTAGATTAGGTAGAGAATCATATGGGCTCAACTGTTTAATCTGGGTCCATGGAGAAATAAGGAGTAGAAATAGATTAGATTTCCTGCTTTTAAAAGAATAAAATGTTATGAAAAGATTTTTCCAATCCAAGTGCACTCTAATGAAGAAAAAATGCTAGATCAATAGGATTGAGTAGGTAGAAAGTTTGTATTGATGAAGGTCCATTGTTTTCATAGCTGCTAATATATTTTTAGAGAAGATCATCCCAGCAAAGGAAGGGCAGCCCAATGGATCAGGCATAGGTCAGCCTCCCAGATAACATAATGGATGTGGCACAGGTCAGCCTCCCAGAGAATGCAAGTCTGAAGTTCTTGATGCCTTCAACAAGGCATCATCCCCAAGTGGAGCCACTGTTAGCCACCTATAATATTTTTTATAGCAAAAAGTGGCTAAGAATTTTTGAGCCTTCAAAGAACAAATTTTATTACTAAAAATTGTTGGCTCTTGAAGACTCTTGAAGGCCTCATGCCTCCCTCCAAAAATCTTCATTGCTGTTCCCATTTTATACTTAGAAATTCTGCTAATTTCATGAGAAAAGACTGCTGAAAAACCATCATTTTCCCCCTCCCCCTCTTCCAAAATTAACCTTCATTTGCTCCCCTTTCTCCATAAAATTCCTCTATTTTTTCATGATTTCCCTTCTTCCATTCATGAAAATCATCTTTACAAGGTTAAAAACTCATTTTTTAACCTTACCAAAACCATCAAATTCCATTGAAAAACTCTGAAAAAATTCATAAAAAACAAGTTTTATTTACTATGGACCTAAGCCCCCTTGGGCTAAGTCCTAACCACTTCCCCCCACATGCCCTTGCCATAAAAACCAAGTGCTAAACCTATCCGGCACTTATCGCATTGGAAAGTTTCGAATGCACAAGTCTTTCCCATATTCCGAAGTTTCTGATGCGATTGGCTTTGTATTGGAAAGCTCCGACACGATTAAGCCTTTATATAACTATACCTTGGGCCCGTCTTCGTGCTTAAAACCTTATGAAAATCCATTCTCAATCCGTTTTTTCCTTTGTAAAACCCAAAAACCCACTTTTCCAAAGTTTTGGTCTAAAAACCCAAAGTCACGTGTTAATATAAATGGTTAGATTGAAAAGAGCTGATCGCGCAATCGCATCGGAGAAATACAATGGGTTGATCAAAAAGACTGCATCAAAATGTTCTGATGCGATTGAGTCCCTGTATTATATTTCTGCCCCACCACTTTTTAATTTCATATACACTATGCCCAAGACCGAGATTTAAAGGTCCCGAGGCGCTTATTGCATCGCAAATATTCAAATGGGTTGATTGAAAGACCAGGCACGATGACCCGATTGTGATTGGCACTTTTGTTTTATGTACGCCCCGGGCATATTACATTCCATAAAGTCCAAAGGCCCCGCAGTCGGGCGCCTATCCACCTTATACATATTCCACCCTGATCCATAAAAAACCTTTGTTTTTATTTTAAACTTTGGGTTTTATATATTATAAGGGTTTTTTCCACCGGTTCATTTCAAAGCTAATCCCCATTGTTGATCAATAGCTGATCAAATGACCAGCGTTCAATCGCATCACATTTCTCAATTGATGCATGTGTTTTTTTCCCTCTGATCGGCCAATCCCCCGATTCGCTCCCCGCCGTTGATTTGATCCTTAGATCAACGGCCATCACTTAATCGCCTCTGCCCTCCCGATCGCGCAATCGCATCGGAGATTTTCATCGCACCCATTTCCTCCTCCCGATGATTGCGATCTTCCGATTGGATCTAGACCATCCACATGTCCAGATCATACGGTCCAAAATTACTCCGCCTTTTTCTTCTCTCCGCTCTCCTTTTGCCTCTTCTACGCAGATATCCACCATTGATGCTTTCATCCAACGGCCACGCTCTTTCCCCACCTTCTGAAGCAGTTAAACCTAAAAAACGTAGGATTTTATAATTTTCGTGATCCGGATTTATGCAGGAACGCAACAGAATAAACATATAACCATAAATACAGAGATGCAACGGAAATAACACTTCATTTCATTAATATCAAAGAACTGAAATTTGCTTACAGACAAAATGGAAATAAAACTAGCTAGGCAATCGGGTATTATCTCTCGAGAAGAGATGTGGCGGCTTGGCGGTGCCTCCTCTGAACTGTGTTACAATGAGGCTCGAGGGCCTATTTATCATTTAGAAACAATGGGAAATCCTAAACAGCCAAATCCCTAACCCTAGGAGATGAAGCGCCAAAACTATGGGCCCCGTTTGGGTAAATTGGTGTTTCAACTTCCCAGGGGCGTAACTTTGGCATACGATCTCCATTTGACGCATACCATACCTCGTTAGAAAGATCTATTCGAGGAATAAAAATTTGGAACAAGCAACATCGGTCCATGGACCCATGTTGCTCTCCGTTTTCCCAAAAAACGTCGTTTAGGGCCTCAAAACGGCTCTGGAAGTTTAGGACCCGAAAAACTGCTAAAAATAGTAAACTGTGCCGAAACTGAAAAACTGAAATAGACAATGGTGGAGCCCCAAGTGGAATAGGCGGGTGACCACCAATATCCACCCGGATCATTCCTCCCCCCTTAGGAAGCAATGGTCCCCATTGCGTTAAGTTCCTCCATGAGATGAGGAAATTTCTGCTGAACTTGGTCCCTGGTGAACCACTTTCCTTGGTGCAGGAGTTGGCCAGCTTTGACAACCCGATATAGTTGGATCTTCTATTGGCGAGTGTTCTTGATTTGCATGTCCATGATACAATCTTTGGTGGCCTGTTCCATGCAGTCTGGATTTAACTCTGTTGGTGTGAGTTGTTCTGCAATGTCCGAGGTGTCCAGTAGAGGTGGGAAGTAAGGATGAAGGCGATCCACATTGAAGACTGGGTGCAGACCAAGGAATGGTGGAATACTGAGCTCGAATGCATTGTTCCCTACAGCCTTGGTGATGGTGTACAGCCCGTATCGGAGCGGGCGAAGCTTGCGGTGGGGTCCAGTGAGGCGCTCCTTCTGCAAATGTAGCCATACTTTGTCACCCGCCTGGAAGTTGTGTGGCACCCGGTGTTGATCATGGAATTGCTTGTACTTGGCATTGGCTCTGTCCAATATATCATGAACCTGTTGGCGGATGTGTTGAATGCGCTTGATGAAGCTACTGGCTTTGTCAACTTCAGACTGGACATGAGCTGAATTGGCCTGAGCAGCTGCAAATGGCATGGCTATGTCAATGGGGCATAGTGGTTGGAATCCCAAGCCCACCTGAAAGGGGCTATGGCCGATTGAACTGTGGAGAGCCCGATTATAACTATGTTGTACATAAGGGAGGCTCTCGTCCCATGTGCGTGGATGCTTTGAATTGCACATGCGCAGAATGTGTACAATCATTCTGTTGATGACCTCTGTCTGGCCATCTGTTTGGGGATGGAAAGCTGTGGACTTGGTGAGCTTGGTATCCAACATCGACCAGAGGCTGGACCAAAATGTGCTGAGGAACCTGCTATCCCGATCTGATATGATAGACTGTGGGATTCCAAAGTGCACCCACACTCGTTCAAAGAAGAGTTTAGCAGTGGCTTCTGCTGTGATATTCTTCTTACAGGCCGCCATGATGGCCATCTTCGAGAATCTGTCAACGACCACGAAAACACAGTCATTTCCATTCTTAGTAGAAGGCAGGCCCGACATGCAATCCATGGAGATGGATTCCCACGGTCGACTAGGGGTAGGTAGTGGAGTATATAGGCCTTGCTTCTTGATGGTCGGTTTGGCAATGGCACAAGTAGTGCAGGATCTGATGTGCTTCTCGACATCCTTTCGAAGGTTCGGCCAATAGAAATACTTCTGCAGGATTGCTACTATTTTCTCGACCCCGAAATGCCCAGCGACTCGACTGTAGTGTGCTTCCCATATCATCTTGGCACGCTCGCTCGAAGGAACACAAAGGTGTCCCATGTGACATAAAAGTGCATCTTGGAGGTGAAAATTTGGAACTTGCGTACCCCCCAGGAGTGCCTTGTAAGTTTGGCCGAATTCTGGGTCACTCTCATAGAGAAGCGGCCAATCAGAAGTCTCGTGCCCACAAGCGTTGAGTACAGTGGTGAGCGCCACGATCGGTGTTCGGCTGAGGCAATCTGCAACATGATTGGTGCTACCCTTCTTATACTTGATGTTCAAATGAAACTGTTGCAGATATGTAGACCACTTCTGATGGCGATCATTCTGCAACTTCCCTTGTGTTTGTATGAACTGCAGGGGCCTGTGGTCCGTATGGATGATTGTTTCCTTCCCCAAAATGTAATGCTTCCATTGTCGACAAGCTTGCACAATGGAGTACATTTCTTTGTCATATGTGGGGTACTTGCGAACTGTGTCAGACAATGTCTCACTGTGAAATGCCACTGGATGTCCCCGTTGAGTAAGAACTGCCCCAATAGCATAGTCAGAGGCATCTGTCTCGATCTCAAATGGCTGTTGCAAGTCTGGTAAAGTGAGCACTGGGGCAGAACAGAGGCGGTTTTTCAGTTCTGTGAACGCCTTCTGTTGAGGTTTCGACCAAAAAAAATTTGCTCTCGCTCCTCCCTTGGTGACTTGACTCAAGGGCCAAGTGATATGAGAGAATCCCAACACGAACCTCCGATAGAAATTAGCAAGACCCAGAAAGTTGCGAAGCTCTATTATAGTGGTTGGGGCTGGCCAATCCCGAATGACTTGGATCTTGGCCGGATCCACATGCACCCCCCTTTCATCAATAATGTATCCCAGATATTGAACCTGGGTCATGCCAAAAGTGCACTTTTCCAAATTGGCACACAACTTGTGTTGCCGCAGTGTTTGGAGGACTTGTCGGATGTGGTGAAGGTGCTCTTCCCAAGTCTCGCTGAAGATCAGAATGTCATCCAAGTACACCACTACAAATGAGTTGGTGAATGGCCGCAAGATGTCATCCATCATCCTCATGAAGGTGGTGGGAGCATTCGTCAACTCGAAAGGCATGACCAGCCATTCGAAAAGGCCTTCCTTGGCTTTGAAGGCAGTCTTCCACACATCGGAGGGTTCAATTGGTACCTGGTGATACCCAAACTTCAGGTCGATCTTGCTGAAATATTTTGGTGACTGAGTTGGTCCGTAAGGTCATCAATTGCGGACTGGGCACCTATTCCGACAAAGGATCTTGTTCGCCGCTCGACAGTCAACACAGAGCCCCATGTCCCATCCTTTTGTACCGAACACGACCGGGCCTCACAGGCGATGAACTGGTCCGATGTGACCGCAATGCCTCCTCGAACTGCCCCTTGGATTTCATCATTCTCCGTGGGAGTCGCGCCGACAGATCGTTCCGCTGGGTAGTGGCGGATTTGTGGGTCGATCGACCCGTGCTTCGACCAACTTTAAAGGTGCAGCAGGAACTTCTATCGTGAGGTGAATATGTCTCCGTACTCCTCCACAACCTTATCCATTTTTTGTTGTTGTGCAGAGGAGCCCTGTCTGGAGGATGTGGCCACAGTCTTCTTCTTGCCCTGGGGGCGGATCATCAAGAAAACGAATTTCCTGGTTTGGGAAATGAGCTTACTGCATTGTTTTGCAGTAACCAAAGAGATAGCAACAGGAGGTGGTACCTCTGGTATCCTGTACAACTTATTTCCCAAAGTAACAATAACAGCACGAGGTCGAGACTCATACACAGCATGACGCTTCCACAAGTATGGTTGTCCTAATAATACATCAGAAACATCAATAGGAGCAATGTCACATAGTACCTCATCCGTGAAGGGCTTGATGCTATAGGGAAGGCGACACTGCCGGCTGACGCGGAGATCTCGTCCTTGGTGAAGCCACCCGATGGTGTATGGATGTGGATGAGCTATGGTCGGCAAGCCCAACCGCTTCACGGCGTCTGCTGAAATGAGGTTCTTTTGGCTCCCATTGTCGACAATGAACTGTACCGGGGAGCCCTTTACCCACATCCGGGAGTGGAAGAGACGTTCCTCCTCCTCTGGATCTTCCGGTTCCTCCTTTTGGATCTTTGCAGTGGCAACAGTGGCGTTGGGCTCCGCATCAATAATCTGTTTCCCTTTTTCATTCACCTTTTCAAGTTCTGATTCGGAGTCAGAGCATGCATCTGACTCAGAAGCCCTCATCTCGGCCACTAGCGACTGCTTGGCCCGACACTCACTTGTGTTGTGAGTGGAGCTCTTATGGAACTCACACCACTTTCCCGTGTCCTTTTTTGGCTTTGCGGTGCTGTTCTTTTCTTGTGGCTTCGATGAGTTGTCTTTAGCCGCCATGCCTTGGCTCGGTCCTTTGTTCTGCGGTTTGGAAGCACCTTTCCCTTGCTTTTGATTCGCACATCCAAAGTCTCGCTTCTTCTGCTTGAATTTCTGCTCAATCTTGGCAGCATACCGGTATGCCGTACCAAGCGAGGAGATGTCAAGGAACTCCATTTCCTCCTGAATGTATTTGTGCAAATAGCTGCGATACTTTAGCACTAGATGTTTCTCTGAATCTTTGATACCCAACTTTGTGCGCAGGGTATGGAACAGATTCGTCAGCTCATGCACATCTTGATCCCTTTGTTGTCGCAGCGTGGTCCATTGTATGTACTTGTCCTCACAGCTCCCCACGGGATAGTACTGTTCCTTGACGGCGTCTCGGAAAGAATTCCAAGTTGGTACGGCCGAGAACAGAGAGGGTTCTGTCTGGTCCTTGTTCTCACAGTAGGTTTCCCACCAGTCCTTAACATGGGGGGTAGCTTTGAGGAGTGCAAAAATAATCTTCTCCCGGTCTGAAAAGTCATGAACAGAGAAATATCCTTCTGATAGATTCAACCATCTATCTAAGGCATCTGCGTCTATTTGACCCTCAAATATGGGAATGTCAAAATTCACTTGTACCTTAAAGGGAGTCGCAACTCCAGAGTGGCTACCGGATGCAGATGCACCGCCGGTGGGCAGCCGTTGAAGGATCTGAACAAAGTTATCCATCATCACGTTCCTTTGTTTTTCGAGGGCCTCTTCGAGCAATATTTTGATAGGATCTCCTGCTCCCTCATCTTTCTTTTCGTCCCCCATGGGCGTCCGTCGAGGTTTGCGAGGCTGATCTTGCAAAGGTTCCACCAGATCAAGCCCTAGCTCCTTATACCCCGACCTCGTCGGGGACATGCAAAGAAGGATCGAGAAAAAGCAGACCGCTCTGATACCACTGATCCGGATTTATGCAGGAACGCAACAGAATAAACACATAACCATAAATACAGAGATGCAGCGGAAATAACACTTCATTTCATTAATACCAAAGAACTGAAATTTGCTTACAGACAGAATGGAAATAAAACTAGCTAGGGCGCTGGTAGCTATCTCTGAGAAGAGATGTGGCGGCTACAGGCCTCTGAACTGAGTTACAATGAGGCTCGAGGGTCTATTTATCATTTAGAAACAATGGGAAATCCTAAACAGCCAAAACCCTAACCCTAGGAGATGAAGCGCCAAAACTATGGGACCTGTTTGGGTAAATTGGTGTTTCAACTTCCCAGGGGCGTAACTTTGGCATACGATCTCCGTTTGACGCGTACCATACCTCGTTAGAAAGATCTATCCGAGGACTACAAATTTGGAACGGGCAACATCGGTCCATGGACCCATGTTGCCTTCCGTTTTCCCAAAAAACGTCGTTTAGGGCCTCAAAACGGCTCCGGAAGTTTAGGACCCGAAAAACTGCTAAAAATAGTAAACTGTGCCGAAACTGAAAAACTGAAATAGACAATGGTGGAGCCCCAAGTGGAATAGGCGGGTGACCACCAATATCCACCTGGATCATTTCGTTTGTATTTTGCAGGTTTGAATGGTTTGTCCATTATGATAAAGGAAAGCCAAAGGCAGGAAATGACGATTCCCATGCCTTTGATTTATCAAAGGGAACCATCCGCCGGGCTCTATTCCATTGTTTCATCGATGCTCTATCAGCGTTGATGCCGTGAAGCCTAGCATGGCTTTGCACATCGACAAGACATTGTTTTATTAAAAACATAGTTAAAGAGTATCAGTTTTGAAGACATAGCACAGCGGAATGAAGATGGAAGACAGAATTTGGAATTATGGCTAAGAATGCTTATCAAAAGCCTAATTTCCAGAATTAAGACACAATAAAAAGAAATCATAAGTGTTTAAATAGGCAAGTAGCCCTCCACAGCCACATTTGAAGAAAATTGATTCCTCAGCTACCATAAATGTCACCTGTTGCCTCAAAGCATTCAAACAGAGGCTAAACTTATTGCAGAATTAGATATTTTGCCTCAGTACAACCAGGGAGTTACCTCTGCAAGGAAATAAATGCAAAAATATCTGCAGAGTACTCCAAACATTATGCAGCGCCTCGAAGTGAAATAAAGCTCCCACCGAGCTTTGATATTAATTTTAAAACAGTTATTACAGAGAAACACTTGTAAACTTCTTCATCGAGCCCCTCAAAAGGCTGAGAAGTCTTGAATCTGTATTAATTTTCCTACGAGATTTTTTATCAGATCTCACCTCCTCATTATTCTATAAATACCTCTGTAGAAGATGAGAAACTGTTGGTTGCAGAACTTTGAAATACATTTGAGTTTAAACTTCTGACTGTAAATAGTGTTCACTGGCCCTTGGAGCTCTGTTTGTTTTAGTTTTGTTAGGCTGGATAGTGAAGATGATTGCTAAACTAAAACATTGGAGCTGAGTAATGTAACTGGTTTGACATCAAAAAACAAGCTGTTTCTTGGGATCCTGGTCTATATCACTGGTGAAGTGCCCCTTCTTTGTTATTTTTTTCCTTTATGTATGTCATATTTGTTCACTACTCTCTGATAAAGAAACAAAATTTATAGAGTTAGGACCTGCTGTACATCAGTAACCTTCTCTGACTGAAAAGCTTTATCTCAATGTTTTCCTCCAAATTGTTTATTTAAGAATGATTTAATACAGTTTAAGCAGTTAGGAATGCTGGAGTTCCCTCGTCCCACTGTTTGCTTTCAACATCGTTCTTGAAAGCTATTTCCTAATTTTCTTATTAAAGTTAGACTAGAAAAGTGATGGTTTGCCCTGTTTCTAGCTTCTATTCTCCAAAGGCAGATTCTGAAAGTTTCCCTTGGTGTTAACTGAAAGTAGACTAGGTTAAAAAGTACTTTATCTGACCTTAGGTTACACTTTGTTTCCCTTATATGTTTTCATACTTTCTGAAGGTAATTATGTGGATTACTAGATTGTTTGTCAATTAAGCTGCTTTAATAAAAACTTGCCCAAGAAGTCAATGGTTTACCTTGCACTTGGTTGGTTTTAAACAGTTACTTAAGAGGATTTTTTTTGTTTGGACTGACTATAAATCCCTTTTGAAATTGTTATCAGTTTCCACCCCTCCAACACTTTATTGTTTCCATTCCATCACTCTAATCTCAATAATCTTGTGATGTAGATGAATTTCCCCTTGGATCACTCTTGATGTTGTCGCTCAATTAAAAGCCCTGTTATGACTCCATAGCCCAATGGACTAAAAACCAGCGTTATATCTATATTTTTAGCATAGCTGTTCTATCCACTTGCAACTTCTCACCTTTGAAACTCTTTGCATTTAGAACTTTCCACCTCAAACAGTATTCATGCTCAACCATCCAAAAAACAAACAAAACCTTGGCCTTCATAACTAGCCTAATATCATAACCCCAAACTTTAAAGACAAATCCGTCTTTGCAGTTATTAGAGAGATCCCTCTCCGGATTCAGGAGGGCTAGATCCTAGAATCCCAAAGTTGGTTGAAACGATGTGGTTTCTATGATCGGACTTTGCCAATCTTGCTGATTATAGATTCCTAACACCTCCACTCCTCCATCACCTCCTACTGACCATGCCTCATCATCTACACAAGTATCCTATCCTCGAGAAAACCTCCCTTCCCCATCTTCTCCTGATGCATCAGATCGAGAAGGAAGTGGCAATGAACAGTCAAGCCAAAATGAGGATGAGGGTGATGATGAGTTAATCCCACAAGAGGAAGAAAACATGGAAATAGAGGAAGAGGATGATGATGAAGAAAATTAAGGGACATAATAGATGGTAATGTAGCTAATGATATAAGGCATGAGTGCTTCTTAGCAGTTCTCAGATAAGTATAAGACCCATATGCCCAGATATGTTATTATGACCTATAAAATGCATATTTGTGACATTTTTGAGAAAATGACTATCATGGATAGTAGTGTTTGAGTCAATTCTATGTTCAATAATTTTAATTTGCATCATTGTATCTATGTTTCATTTCATTTCTGTAAATTTCATGAAGTTCTGGGTAGTGACTAGGTCCTAACCCTAGAATTCAGACTTAAATATCGCATTCGCTGGCAGAAAAAACACCACAGTTTCACTAAGGTAGGCTCATGCGAGTGACTGGTACCCACAATCGCTTGGAGAGATTGACAAGGGAGTGATTGGGGCTCTCAAAGCTTGAATTGTTGAGTTTCCTCAAGGGTTGGTCACCTGGAAAGGTGGGGTAGCTACTGGACTTTCTATTGGTTGTGTGGATGATCAGTTTGGTTGTGTTTTATCGGTTCCACTTCCTCAAGGTGACCTAGGATGTTGAATCAAATCATAGTATCCTCTCGTCACATGTTTACCCCAGCAGACCATTTAACTTGGGTAAATGTGGGAGAAGGGTGTTATATCCTATACACATCTACCTGATCCTTTGGTTCCCCATTTGTAGCATCTGCCTCTATCAATTCTCTAAGTCTATCTAGCCACTAAACCTCGAATATCCAATCTTCTCACTATTTGTGCCTTAGTACATCAAGGGCACAACACATTGACACTGCTATCAAGTTGTTCACAACTCTGTTTGTGAACAGCTCTCAGCTGCCCAACATTGCTCCTGAGTTACTCAAGGACTTAAACCCACTATATTCTTCCTATGCTACTCCAATGAATACTAACATATGGCATAAAGGGTTTCCACCTATCACTGCAATATGCCCATCTCTCACAATGATCATGGGCTAGGAGGACTACCCATCATCTGTTGTAGATGTACATCTCGACACGACAAGTATAGGGATACTGAAACTAACATTGGTTGATCAGAACGTTGATCTCTTCTTTTGCCACTTTAGCAACCACCTATGTCCATGCAGATGGTGGATACTAGGGTCCAACTTGGGCACTATCACATGCCCTCCAACAGACCATAAATTCCCATTCCACTATCCACACTTGGTTCACTCTCACGTTTCCCTCCACTAGACCACGAGTGACCAATCCTTATTGTATCTTCTACTATTGGTTAGGGAACCCAACACCTATGAATACCTTTCCTCTAGGATGATAACAAAATCCACCAATTTTCCAACCTTTGGACACCCATCTAAGTAGCATACATCCATTATCAAGAGACCATCTCCAACCATATTGTTGTTGTCCTCTTGCCTCCATTTCTGTGCAATATGAAATACTAGTGGGGGGAAACACCAGCCCTAATCCACTTCTCCAACTCAATGTGTTCCCTTGCTCAACCTTTCCACCACCTTCCCTATCCTACTAGGAATCCAATACACTGTTGTAGGCCTTGAGGATCCTCGTCAAGGTTGTCTACAATCCATTGAATTTTCAATGTTAGGGTCTCGATCTCCTAATATGGGTTAAAACCCATATTCCAAATACGTTTTGTAAATTATCTCCATTTTTATTCTTGGTTTGGTAGTGTCACTAGTCTAAGAATCTATCCTAGACACCAAGATCATTGAAAAAAAACACTGCGTTGTTTTATTGTTGATTGAGATCCATTGGGTGTTATGGTTGGGAGTGGTGATAAATACATGAGAAATGGGATATTTTCCTTGAAAGTGAGTGATTGGATAATAACTCCTAGGAAATATACTTCCTGAGACTCTAAATCTGGAGCAGGGGTGGTTAGATGCAAGAAATATTAGCAATGCAGTCAGCCTATGGTTGGGTGGAGAGTTGAAGTCCCACTCTTATTCACCAACCATATAATTCATAAGATAATTTTCTTACTTGTGTCATTGTGTATCTCAATTCAATGTAAATTTCTGTTATTATTGTTATATAAATGTGTTTTTGATAAGGAATTCTTATTCCTATGCATTTTGATGAGGAATTCCTATTCCTATGTAATTTGATGAGGAGTGTATGTCTTTATTCTCATGAATGAGATCGATGCTTTTTTATTACCATGGTGTGAGATATATATGGACTCTCTATTTTCAATGGTTAATTTTGTGAGGAATTTCTTGTGTTGTGGATGAACTTATGTTGTTGAGCTAAATGAAAAGAATTCATGTCCTTACATACCTATGTGGGTCTTCCTTAATGAGGCCATACTATATTTATTCCCTTGACCACTTAGTCGAATATGGTTTATCCCTCCTAAGATTATATAATTTTAATAAAGTACTTGGCCTATCTTTCAAGCACTGTCTAGACACAATGACACAAATTTAACGATAACCATGTCCATTATTCTCCACCATTATATAATAGTGGAGAATCATGGACATGGTCATCATTCAATTTGTGGTTCTTTGTCTATACAGTGCTTGAATTATGGGTCGAGTACTTTATTAATAGTATTCAAGCTTAGGAGGGATATCCCATATTTGACTAAGTGGTCGAGGGGATAAATTTATTATTGCATCAATAAGGCCCACTAGATAGTTAGGTGACTATATATCTAAGTCTCATAGGGCCTTATGGTATAGATAAGAGTATTTGTGATCATGGTATTGCAATGTTAAGAAAAATATACTATCATCAGTCTTACGACATTTACTAAATGTTACTCATTTATTTTATGTAGGAACATACGACGGCTACTAATGTTGGTAATATAACAGACCCATCGAAAAAATAATGCATTACATCAGTCTTAAGATGGTATCTACTTATCACTATTATGATGGCCTCTAGCATCGAAAATTTTGTATGTCTTCAATCGTATGACATTTACGAATCATATTTATTACATTGGACACTAACGTTGGTGATATAGTGCATTCGACGCAAAAAAATAGCCCATTTTTAGTCTACTAATAGAGTTTTACATTTCTCTTTAGATACATATGCTTAGGAGTGTCACTACAATGATGCATAATGTTGTCAGTCTTTTGAAAAATTATTTCATCTATAGACTAACCAAATTGATCGTTGATCTTATGAAACCATAAGGGTCCTCCCTTCGTCGGTATTCTGATGAAATTTGAGTCGTCTATTCGTCGGTGTACCAAATTTTTTTTTCGTTGGAATTGAAACGATTTTTAAAAACATATATAATGTGACTATACCACATTCCACATTTATCAAAACCCCATTTTTTCATTATTGCAACAAAATTTTTTCATAAAAGTGACAAAATGTCGTCAAAAAATGAATCCTTTTTTACTTGTGATGGTATTGTGGACCATTTCAATATAGACTAACCTTGCCACCTACAATGAAGTTTCATGATTTTTTCCATATTTCCTTACTTGAAAGATATGTGAAGGATGTTAATCATGTAATTAATTGGTCTACAGTAAAAGCAGAACGAGATGAAGATTTCCAACTATAACCTCAATGCATTCTAGATCAGAGGAATTTGATGCTCCAGAACCGAGTAATCAAGGAGGTCAAGGTGCAGTGGAATCACTTTGTACTAGAGGAAACCACATGGGAGATGGTTGAGAAAATGAGAGTAGTGTTAGCACTTTGTAATTTCCTAAGGTAGGGAGGAAATCTAGAGGTAACCACAAAACCAATTGTAAAGCTAGAATCTAGCCCTTCCAACTTCAAAGAGGGATCTCTCTTTATGATTTAGATTTGTTGATCAAAGGTATTAGGCTAGTTATTGAGTTCAAAGGTTGATTTTTCAAAATATTTGGTTGAAAATTCGAGAATAATACATTGGGAAATGGAGTCATAAACCTTAAGTAAATAAACTGCAGAAATAAAAGATGAAGTGTAACAGGGCAAGGTAGGCAAATTATTGGATCTTTTGAGAATTTATGGGGTAAATAATATAAAAATATTAGGAACCAATTAAATATAGAGCATGATGAGGTGAATTATATAATTAATATCAGAGTGAAAACACAAATATTGTTTATAATCTTGAGCATAGTGTAATTAAAAAAATTCAACCCTTAATTTTCTTTACACAATACAAATAAGAAAAACATATGGAAAGAGAGAGAAAAAAAAAATTCACATTAAGAAGAAAATCACCAATTTTTCTGACACAGGAATCCTGGAACAAATTTATGTATTACTGAAAATGATCACCTTTAGCTAAGTCAACAACTTTACATAAAAAAACTTCTTTATTCATACAAGAACCAACCCATTATACTTCAAATTATGAAGTATTTATACAATTATTAACAAAATATCAATATTTATTACAAAATATCTCAAAAATTGTTTGTAAAAATAGTGCAAAAATGTAGGACAACAAAAACTACTGAAGCTGTTGACACTATCTTCGAGGATTGCTAGTGATGGCGAGGGCTCAAAAAACTGTTGCTCTATTCTTGAATATATAAAAATTATTTTTACTCCAGAATTAGACACAAATTATCCCATCTATTCTCATATGGAATGGTGTAATATTCCTAAATTAGCATGCAGCTAATTGGAATATTCATTTTTTCTTTTGTCTTCTAGATAGATGAATAAGTGGGTAGGGAGACCCATAAATATCTTTAGTAGGAATAGAATCACTCTTATTGTGAAAAGGGATCATCATGATAGCTGGATAAAGCACCTACATGTTTCAACAGGGACAAAAGCATGTGGACAAGGTCAATTTTGACCAAATCAACAGCGCTGGTATAGAGAGAGTGGAGCATCAATGTGAAAAATGCAGAGTTAATGGGAGATAGTCTCGATGTGATTAGTGTCTTTAATGAGTGGGACCAAAGGTGATAAGGCTCACAATTCATGTAAGGAAGGGCAAGGAAACCATAGAAGGCATGCTAGATAATTATATATTTTGATCTTTTTAGATCTGGAAATTGTTAGCTAACATTTCTATGCATGCTTTGTTGTTTAGCAGGGTCTGTTGTACTGTTTAGTAAAAGGGTGCTCCCGAGCAAGGATCCCACACTCTTCCTACTCATGAGAGATTATTGAGTTGTATAGTCCACATCCAGGCATTAGGCCAAGCTTCCGTATTCAACTACGGTGCATTTTCTGTTTAGATTTGTGTTGTGTTGCAGGGTGTTGCAGTGGAGGATTGATAGGGCACATTTCTGAGCTAGTTTTCAGTGGAGGAGGCATCCTTTACATTAGGATGCCAGAAAGGAAGGTAAAAGAATTGTATTGCATATTTTGGCACCATTCCAACCTATTTACACCTCCTACAATACAATTTCCCTCAAGGACTGCATTATTTTATTGAGTAGTTGTAGTAGGGGTTTCAGTGCCTCGTTTGAGGTGTTTTATTTTCAGTGAGGGGATTAGCCTTTCAGTGTGTTATCACTCAGTAATTTCTCAAATTTAATGAAATAATTTATCGAGGTAACCATAAACCTACTTTTGACTTTAGGATCTAGCCCTCCTAAACTCAAAGAGGGCTCTCTCTATATGATTTAGCTTTATTTGAAATAGATATTAGGCTAGTCAATAAGTACAGAGTTGGTTTTGAATTGGTTTTGGTTGGAAATGCAAAGGAATGCCATTGGGAAATTGATTCAAAGAGGCTTGGGTGATCAATTGCAGAAGTATCAAGCTTAAGTGAAATAGGGAAAGGTAAACATTACTACTGGATCCTTTAGTGGATGAAATGTAATAAAAGAAGAAGGAAGACTTAATCAAAGCTAGGGAGCATTTAAGAATTCCCTAATATGGATATAAGAATAGAGGCTCAATTGAAACTAGGGAGCAATGAAGAATTACGTAATTTGGATATAAGAAGAAAACATGTAGACTACTAACAGTTAAAGGTAGAGTGTATGATCTCAACAGATTCTGCATTAATACCACTATTAGACAATTCATAATTAAGAAAACAATAAAATGGAAACAAAGGAAAGCACATATACAATGAGGAAAGCTTCACCAATAGTTATGGCACATGAATTTTGAAACATCTGTTGTTTTATTAATGCAAATAGTCACTTGAACTTAGTGGACTGCATCACCTTGAATGGTGAGGTTCCTGACTACAAAATGCAACATCTATTACTTCAAATGATGATGTATTTATACAAATTATAAACTAAAATATCTTGAAAAAATATCAATATTTCTTACAAATATTTACAACTGTGTTACATAAATAGAACTCAAACATCGGACATTAAAAATTAATGAATCTACTTGGCACTATATTTTTGGATTGTTGGTGAAAAATAAGAGCAATTCGAATTTGATAGAAACTCTTATTTGATGAGGTGGCATCCAAGTCGCTAATTGTCTTTGAAATTTTTCCTCCCAAATTTATGAAAAATAGGGTCCAGAAATCCATTTTTATATCTCAATATGAGATAGATATGTAAAACGTGAAAGAGGTTATTTTAGATAAATATATTTTTGAGATAAACCTCCCTCCATTTCCTAAAATTTCACCCCCATTGTTCACAATAGGCTTTGTAAAATTATTTGAAAAACAAAACTTTGCACAGTCCGAAAAATAGGCTGTGAAGATGTGCATGTATCTCTCATTCTGTAATACCTGTGCATAAAGTGAGATGGTTTTATGTAGGTTGGCATCTTAGAAACATAAAACTCCTCCAGTTTTGAAAGATTCATTTCTTATTGGCCACAATCGCCTCTGCAAAATGATGCCTAAACATGAATTTTCTGTAAAAAGTGCTTTCAAATATTATTTAAAATTTCCCAAACCATAATGGTTGTTGGAAAAGTGAGAAAGGTTTTGGTATATAAGGATGCTAGTAACAAAACCCTCTTTCAGATTTTGAAAATTCGTTCTCATCTGTTTGTTTCTTCCATTTGTCTTCTTTCACCTGTATATAACCTTCTTCTGAGTAAAAGTCTTTCATCTCTGCTATAACATTACTGTCTCTGTGATAATTGTCTTTTATTTTAAGGAAAACCACTCGAATTATAATTTCAAGAATATATAAGAAACATGTTTTTAACTAGTATTAAAACTATTTCCTCAAGCTTTTGTTCTGCTAACACCCTGCAAAATAAAACATTTGTTAATGAAAAACTAGTTTGTAGTGAGGCAAGAAATGGATTTGGGGAATGGGGAAGTCTATGAAATGAGTCTGGGTTGCGCAAATTCAATTCTATTGGCAATGGATTTCTTTCACAAATTAACATAGGTGAGTAATTGAATGTATCAGTGAAGCAAGGTTTTTGAACAATGGTGGTTCAACGTATTGGCCCAGGGCTATAATAGTTTACCACAGTGGTTCGGGATTTTTATCGCACAATGGATAGGTAGAAAGTTGGTTTTAACATATTTCAGGGTGGACATGTAAGTGGTTTATCGCATCACAAAAAATGGTTGGGCATTTTATGTTTAAGGAATGCGATAAAGTGAGGGATTGTCGTGTGGCAGGGGATAGGTGATTTACACGGAAGGCAGTTAGGCGGGTTATTGCATCGTAAAAAAATGGTAAGTGGTTTGGGATTGATCGATGCAAAAAAACGTGGTGGTGCCATGTAGCAAAGAGTGGGTTTCAAAAACTACTTATTTCACATGGATTGAAATGAATTAATGTTCGGATGTCAGGGAATGCAATATAATTTATAAGTCATTGGATCTGGATGGTGATGATCCGACAGATGGAGGAATAGGGAGAATTAGCAGGCTGGGCTTAGGATGAGTCATGCTAAAATGGAACCCAATATTTTTATGATGCGACAGGTTAATACTACATTTTTTTAAACTGATATTGATGGTTTTAATAAAATATGGGTCGGGAAGTATAAAATATGGGAGTTTAAATATACAATTGGAGGGTTAAATGAATAATGATGCGGATTTTTAGAAATTACATGGTAATATGTGTTAAAATGTCGGGAAGGGTTTTGAATGAGATTTTATTTATTTTAAAAACTATGAAAAAATGGGTTTTACATGTTTTAAATGGAAAAGGGAAGTGAATAACGAAAATGGATTTTTAAACTAGGGGAATGGGTTTCAGGTAGGGAAAATGGGTAGAATAAGGGGAAAAGGTTAAAAATGAAGGGTAATGGATATTTTCAAAAGTAAAGGGACTTTTTACAAGGGAAAATGCCTTTTGTAAATGAAATTAGGGTTTTTAGCAAAGAAAGGGGATTTCTGAGGGATATTAGTGATATGAAATTACCAACTTAATTCTTTCCATGCCCTGTGAGAATTTCTTCTGCCTACCCTTTCCTTATCCTAACATTTTATTTTCTTTGATTCTTTTGGGTGCATTTGAGCTTGCAAACCCTTTAGTTTTTCTTTGATAAGCAAACTATCTAATTCTACCTTATGACTTTCAATGGATTAGATTAAACTATTGAGCTCATTATTATTCTCTATCTAACTATTGATATGCCAAATTTAAAGAGTTTGGCTAGATCTTTATTCTCTAACTATTAGCATGAAATTTAAAATATGATTAAGTCAATATTAAGCTATTTTACCCTCATGGATTGTGGCATTTTTAACAAGCTACACATAATCTTATTTGCATAAAGTAAAATAAAGTAGTGGCTTTTGAATGTGAAATACTTTCACGATCTATTTTTGTGGGGTTCATATTTAATATTCTTTTTTATCTTTGTTTCCTTTTGTCCTTTGATTGTTCTTTTAGGACTTACCATATTTTCATTTTTTAAATATGGGAAAAAATTTGCAGAAAGAAAAGGTATGTACAATATTAAAATATTTTAACATAGAAAATTCAAAATTATGAATCCTATTATTATAGGACCCTAACAGTGACTTCAAATGGGGATGGCATCTCCTTGTGAGATGTCAAGAACACCGTTGACTAGTAGCATGATCCATTGGGCTGATCCCAAGCATGCATTTGCTCTGTTGTATAATCTCTATGATTGAAAATCTTGAACTGAAATTGAACCTTTTTTGCAAACTGAAATCTGATCTGAAACTAAGAGGTGTTGCAACCTTCAAACTAGATTACTAAATCATCAAGACCTTAGAGCCTTCTTCTCAGTTATGAATTTTAATGACTTATTTAAATACTTTCTTTAAAACTGAAATTGAAATAAACTGAAATTCTACCTACTTACTCTAATTAGCTGTCCAACTGCTAGTTAGGTAAAGTGAAAGAGCCAATGCAACCATTCAAGAATTATATACATTGAGGTATTTTGTTGCATGTGTTTGTTGATTTTCAAAACTGTAATTCTACAAACCATTAGAAACTTGTCAACAATTGTAAAGATGAGGAAATACTCAATTTCCTTTGTTGACTCTGTAAACTATACAAAAGGATCTTCCAAAGTGTATGTACAACTGTTAAACTATTCTCAGCAACTGTACTTGTGTTTCTGATGGCCTCCATACCATGAAAATGAAATGTTATCTTCATCTTTATTTCCCTGCGATCTTTCAGATAAACTTTGTGATGATATTTCCACTAATGGAAATCTCTGTTTGAGGAAAATTTTATCATCTTGATTTTGAAGCTCATAATAATTTAAAGTAGAAATATTTTGACTACATTTATTATCCAACACAATAGCTATTGGATCATGAAAAACTTGAAAGGATAGGTGCAACCTATTGGATATGGGTTTCAATGAGACTTCATAAATTTTTGTAGACTACTCATTCTTTTCTTTGGAGATATTGTAAATATTTTCTTTTAAAAATTGAAATGATTCAAAACTCAGTGGTGAAGAATTTTCATGTGTCATCTGATAAGGTATTTCAATGGAATTTGATAATTGTAATTGTGAAACTGAATAATCCTGATCAAGAAATTCATTGTTTTCTTTGTTGTCCATAACAATCTCTAAAGACTGATGATTTTTTATTGCATTAAAGCTGTATTTGATGAACTAAAATGAAGAAAAACAAATAGGTAGAGATTCATGATTTACTTCCAAATTTTCTACACTTTCTTCTTCACTCTCATGACTAATTTTTATTGGCTGATCACTGTATTCTAGCTGATGAAACTGAGTTTCCTCGTCCCACAAACTAGATTTTGATTGCTCTGTAAATTTAGCTTGAGTTTGGAGAACATATATATCATCATAATTATCATACTTAAGAAAATCATCAAAATAAGGAATTTCATCAAACATACACATTATATTAGTAGATTTCTTCTCCTCTTATTGATCTATAAATCCATTTTCTAATCTATGGGAGTTGGGATTAGCAAAGTGTTCTTGGCCAACAACCTCTTATTTTTCTGCATGATGATCTTGAACAAAAAATTCATCTTTCATGGTGATATTCTGTGTTAGTCATCAGTAATTTTTGCTTTGTATGGATGACTAAATACTTATCCTAGATTTCTAGAAACAAATTTAATGAAAATTGTGAGTTCTAGAAATCTCACTGCCTTCATTATCCTCAGGATAATTTTTCACTAGTTTATCATCTTTTCATGTCAAGGTCATCTTGCTACTCCAAAAATACCCATCATGGGCTCATGCTATTCATTTTCACCATGTCTAGTCACCTTTGGCCTCAAGTCCACTGTTCTTATGTTTCCCAACCCCTCCACTGCTACCTAAGGTCACCAACCAGTCAACTCTATTATGTCTCCCAAATGCCTCAAGCATTGATGATCTCAAAAATATAATTGTAGGCTCTTTAGATAAATAAAGTACATTGGATTTTGGATCTTCAATATATCAGTTTGTCCAAAACTCTATTTTACACCTAATAATCGCAAGTCAAGTTTTCAAGCAGAGACCAAGTCCAAAGAGCCTCCCACTAGGTCATTTAGGGTTTCATAGGTTGTAGGGTTTTTTTGATGATCTAAGTCACTATTTTTCATATGCCAAAAAATTAAAATAAAAGAGGAGTAAGATCAACAAGTGGTTGTCGAAAGGAGATCAGAAAATCTTCCAAGGAAGGCCTCTATGGCCAAGCACAAAGTCTGCAAAGGAAAAATACCCATTTTTACATTTCTGCAAGAGGTTTCAAGGTGTATATCAGTAGATAAATAGGTAAGGTAAGAGGCCAAATCATCACTAAAGACACCTATAGGAAAGGAGAGGCAACATGCCTATTTTAAGAGAAAACTAGGGTTTTTAAGGGAAATTTTCTTGGTTTCATGACCTCCATGGATTAATAATCAACAAGGCTTATATCTTGATGCTCTTACACCTCCTCCTATCCTTAATATACCTTCATAAACACTTCACATCACTTCTATCACTCAAAATCATCATTTTTCTACAAAACCTAGTCTATTGCCACAATTTGGCACTTTTTGAGACTAGGCCTGTGTTTTTCCCTTTTGGACCCCTTACCCTCACTCAATTCTTGAAATTACACTTTCTCATACTCTATAACATCTATCCATATCCCCCAAAATTTCCCCAAGAATTTATACACCCCTTAACCCCTTCATTCTCCTCCCTTTACAAGACAGTCCTAAATCCCCTACACGAAACCCTAATTTACTCTTCCAACTAGGCTAGGGTTTTCCATGGAAAAGAGGCATATGAGAAAAGAATCCATTTGATAGATCATATCATCAATTATAATTCCATACCAACTCATAAACATCATTCCTCCATAATTTTCCAAGAATTCATTCCAAGGGCCAAGTCATTTGCCACACCCAGGGCCAGTTTTATTTAAAAATATGTTTCTGACCAACAGAGATGAATTTGGAAATAGTGAGAGAGGTTTTTGTCCATAATAGGGCTAAGAAGATAAAAATACTTCATTTTTTACACAGGTATCATGGTTTGGGAGAAATGTCAAAAATACAGGTGTCATGGGAGAATTTCTGTACTACTGGAGTGACCTTGGGAAAATCAAGTTTTCTCACAGCTCTAGTGTCCAAATGACTTTCTTGATGACTCAAAATACAACTAGTCTTGAATATATTTCCAATGTGCTATCATGAGCTCAATTTTTAATTGAGAAAGGCATCCAAACGTGGTCTACACTAGCACTCTGCATTTCTGCACCACCACTCATAACGTTTTGACTATTCTTGGGAAAATCAACTTTTGACTAAGAAAATCAACTCTAATTAGGGAAAAAATGGTGTATTTGGAAAGTAGACAAGTCAAGCTTTCCAACAAGCTATCCCGGTCCCAAATATGACATCCGAAAGGTCATCAACCCTTGGCTTCAAGTTGACCCATTTTCTGTTGAAGTGGCGCTGCGCAAATAAGACCATGGCGCTACGCATACAGGGTTTTTCACAGTGCATTTTTGCACTGCGCTGTGAAAAGTGGAGGGTGGTGCTATGCAAATAGTTGGTGCTTCACAAATGCATAATTTCCTCCAAACCTACAAGAAACCTTGCCCAAAAGCTCAAATACACCTCCAAGTCACCTCCAAAGCCTGCAGAAGAGTAAAATGTGGTAGGTGGCATATTTCTTTCCTCCTCAAGTATTTTTTTGGTTAAAACCTAATTTGAGCAACCCCTAGGTATTCAATCCAAAATAAAACTATGTTTTTTGGCCTCCTTGAAAAAAATTGTCACTTGAGGGAGAGTGAATTAGGGTCGTTGCATCTCCTATAAGAAAAACCTTCATCAAACCTCAAAGACACTCAGCCATGTACCCCACCACCACACTACTCATTTGTGAAGAGCTGACCACCATTTTCATTTGTCCTCTCTAAACCCTAGTTTTTCCATCTGCCCTAATCACCGTGTCAAGGGAAGAAGATATGGAAGTAGAAGAGGGTGATAATGATGAACAAAGTGAAAGTGAATCAAGTGCAGAGGTTAATGATAAATTTGAAGGCCAAAGTGATAGCATAGCAGGCAGTGAAGAAAATGATGATGATGATGGTGCTAAAGGTTAAAAAAAAAAAATGATCAAACAGAGCAAGTAATCACTAAAGAGTATCATGATAAAGTTAAGGGATATGATGACAACACCAAAGGTCATAGCCATGATGAAGACACCACCAAAACCTCCATCATTCCTCTTACATGCACATATCAAAGAGGGTCAAGGAAAGTGTTTTCTGCCTCCAAAAGGCAAGGGACCTTATCATCTACATCAGCTCAAAGAGTTGACAATGGCAAGGAAAATATGGGCAAAGGTAAGAAAGGCAACAAAGGCAAGAAAACTACACAAAATCCCAAATGCATTGACCTAGATAGTGACAAGGAATATAAGGAGATGGCCACTAGGTTGCTACTTTAAACATAAGATGCACAATCAAAGAGCTAGAGAGGGAATTTGGAATGGAATAATACATCATTCAGCATTAAAAAAGTGAGCGTAAGGTTTTCAAGAATATCAAGAGAGGCCTTTCTCTCCAAAAGAAAATGACCAAGCATTACGCAAAGAAGAGCAGGCTTGCTTGTGCCAAACTCAAGGAGGCTCTCCTTGAAGTAAAAAGCCTAAAAGAGGAAAATGAGCATAAAAGCCTTGGAATTTTGGTTGATTTTTCTCATCAGTTGTCTAAAAAAATTTAAGGAAGGTCTCCACCAAGTTTGAAGGAATTTGGAGTAAATTTTGTTTTTTGAGAATTTTTGGCCTATTTTGCGCAGTGCCACTGGCGCTCCAAAAAAAATCTGGGGCATATTTAGGAGGGAATCTTGAAATTTTTGGATTTATCATGACCTACACAACATCCACACAAATTTTCAGAGGATTTGGAGCAGGTTTGAACCCTCAAAATGTAAAAAACCACCTCAAAAATCACCTTTCTGCCTATGTTTTAGGCTTGGCACTGCGCAAATGACACTCTGAGGGTTTTTGCATTTTTTACTGCGTTATAGGAGTAGGATCAGAAAAGCACAAGAATTTTTGGAAATTTGACTCTTCAAGCTTTCTAACGAGCCATCACTGGGCCAAATCTGACATCGGGAAGTGGTGCAAAATGTGCTTGCAAAACAACCTATTTTCTACAAAGGTGGCACTGCACAAATGGACCGTGTTTTGTCAAAAAGTCAACAAAACACACAAATTAATGGAAAAATGGTTTTTTAATATTTTCTTGTGCAAATCACTCTAGATTTGATTGAGAAGTTATATTATGTTATTTTTCATTTATTATCTTAGATATTATGTGTCTTAGGCCTTGCATGGTGATTAAGCACATAAATGACATCTATAACAGAATTAGGGTTTATGGAAGCCTCTTATGGTTTCCACCTCCTCACTTGCTCCATAAATAGAGCATGAGGCTCTTATGTATTTGGTTGGAATTTTATGACTTATTTTGAAGAAATACATAGTCCCTTGGAGGTTGAAAACAATTTTATGTCTTGAAGTTTATGAATGCCCTGCTTTGTTTGTTGATGGAGGAGGACTAGTTGCAGGATCCATGAGCCTGGTTAGCAGTGAAGTGTTTCTTTTTGTTCATGTTTTCTAGTTTATCATTGTGTTTCCATCTTTCTATGTTGTAGTAGGACAAAGAATTTAGACTAAGAAATGTTTGCTAATGGCACCTTAGGTTTGTTTGTTTTTCATTGCCTTAATGTAGGACTTGTTAGAGAATCCTTCTTTTCTCTCTAAGGATGTCCTAAGCTTGTTTATTTATTGAATGGTTTAAAAATTATGGTATCAAGCATGTTTATGGTTAGCCCTTCTTATTTGTTGCCACTAAAGCATTGTTCTTGAAATCTCTCTTTAAAGCATCATTATTTAGGTCTGTCAAAGAAGTTTGGTTTCACGTCATACTCTTTGCACTTGCTTGGTTAATTGTTTTAGAGATCTTTATAGCTATAATCTTAGATGTTTAGGAGTTCCCTCCTCTCTGATTATCGTTGTTTTTTACCTTAAATGTTTTCTCATTATCAAGGTGAAATTACTTAATTTAGATGAGCTCTTATGCTTTCTATGTCTCACTGGAATGTTTATCTTGGATATTGATCAGTTTAATTATTGTTCATTGAGCTTAATGGTTTTCCCTACCTCATGAGTTATAGCTTTGGCTTATCTATGTTTAAGACCTCCTTGTTAAAGTATATGGTAAAGGATTCTTGTTTTCCCTTTGTTAACTCCGTTTCTCAAAATTTGATGTCCATCCCATGATCCTTCAAACCTTAAAGATCCACCAACCAAGCTACATTTTCCCTACAATACTCCCTAATCCATTAATGAACCTGTCATGACCTTGTTAGACTCCATTTCCCAATGACTTGAAGTTTTCCTTGTTTCTATCTAGTCTATCTAATCATCATACCAACCAAAAAACAATCAACAAACCCAATATTTCATAACTAGCCTAAATTCAACCCTAATCAGCAAACAAGTTCACATCTTTTCACCTAATAGAGAGATCCCTCTATGAATCCAGGAAGGCTAGGTCCTTGGATTCCAAAGCTTGGTTTGATGTTACCCCTGTCTGTTTGTATCTCAATCAATCTAGCAAATTATGGAGAGATAACATAATGGCGATCACGGTGGGACTTCTGAGTATATACTTTCCTAAACACCTCTTAAGACTCTTTAGACCCTAATTTTGACTTATAAAATCCAGTGAATATATCACCTCATCGCCACACTAACATAATGGCGATCACGATGGGACCCTCTGAGTAAATTACATCTTATACATCCTTAAGACCTTAGAAAACCCACAAAAATCCTCAGATTAGTATTCAGTTACTGATGGTGGACAAAAACCTGCCTTAAAATATTTGAAATCATCCACCTAGTGACTCCACAACTCTCAATAGACCTAAAGACTCCACTGGAGGAAGAATGTGAAACATGACCAATCATCCTAGAAAGAAAGAACGCTCAGGCCTAAGTTGGATTCAAGAAATTATTGTTTTTATCTATAACTATGTTCTATCCTACTTTAAGTCTGATCAAGAATACAAAGATGTGATCTACAATTATCATTGGAAAGATCTCAAGCCTTTAAAAGCTAAGCCTCAAAATGAGTAGACTTATACAGCTGTGCTTGCCCCAGATTCACCTATGGAATACCTAGTGAAACATGAGCCTCATGCCACCTTTCCTACTCTTGCTGAAATCTCAAACAACCATAAATCTCTTTTTACACTACCTATACCCACAAAGGTCATAGAAAGATACAAGCCTCTAATTTTACCTCCTATATTCCAAGCCCTCCTTGTAAATCTTGCAAATAAACTACGCAGATTTGATGGACAAATCTCAAGAGTCACCACTGAATAACACATTCAAAATCTTGAGAATTTACATGACCTTATTGAAATAGAAGAAGATGATGTGCATATTAGAACGTTTTCCTTATCATTACAAGGAAAATTAAGAGTTGGTTTAAGGACCTTCCAGCTGCAAGCATTATCAATTTTCATCAATTCACTCAAGTCTTCCTAGACAGGTGGGTGATCATGGGAAATGAATTTCTCATCAAAGAGGAATACAAGAATTTAAAAAGACAACCAGGGGAGACAATTCAAGACTTTTCAGCCAGGTTTAATAAGGTATACAATGCAATATCTGCTAAGATAAAGCCACCTTTGGGGTGGGCTCTCTTGCACTGCCCAAGTACTTTTGACCCAGATATGGAATTCCATATAAGAGAAAAATACCCTTCAAACCTGGAAGAAATAAAAAATATGGAAATTACTGTGGAATTCAACATACTAGAAAGAGAGGCAAAGTTAGAAGAAATAAAGACGGACAAAGCAACTCAAGAGAAACTAACTTCTTCAGAGGTAAAGCTAGAGATGTTGACAGATACAATCAACAAAATAATGCATATACTTGGCAGGAAAGAGGAAGAGTACAAGGTTGAAGTTGGTGCTGATTATTCAGAGTAGCCGATACCATTTTCTTGGGAGGAACCAAATTAGTTATTTCAATGTGAAGATAGCTATCAAAACATACTGGCTGACCAAAGTTGCAAAGAAGAAGATGCGAAAAGCTGTCAAGTAAGTACTATATGCCTTCCTACATCTTGTGCTTCACTATTGAGATAGTATTACAAGTAAATTGAAAATAGAAACAAGGTAGAATGCTCTAAAGAATCAGTAAGGAAGGAACTGGATAATACAAACCTTTTTTCAAGTCCAAAATTTCTCCCCTCAAATCAGCTTCGTATGACTGTTTGGATTACAAAACCAGAAATGGAAGATGAGCCAGCACCTCTTGAGTCCCTACCCTTGTGCTTCGAGTCATTTAAAATGGCTAAAAGAGAAGATATTGGCCATGAATACTCTCCTTTTCATATGATGGAACAATCTGCTGATCAAGTGTGCATAATGGATGACATTCCTCCTATGAATAAGCTGCCCAAATATGACCAATATGGTGATGATTATGTTCTCCAGACTCATGATAGCACTATAGAACAATCAGTGATTATTTTGTGGGACAAAGACAGTCATTTTCAATAGCTCAAATACAATGATCAACAAATACCACTCAGCTATGACAGTGAAGAAGAAAGTGCGAAAAGTTTGGGAGAAAGGGAAGGGTCTTTACCTCTTTTTTGTACTTATTTTTAGTTCATCAAAGACAACCTTAATGCAATCCGAAGTCAACAATCTTTGGGTATTGATTTCAACAACAAAGAACACATTCAGCCCTATGTCTAGCCTTCACAAGAGAAAGAGAATAGCTATGGCTCTTTTCAACCAGGTTTACTAGAGGACAACATGGAAATATATGATGAGTCTGACAATGCAGATGATCATGAGGAAGAGAAGGAGTTTCTTTCCCAAAAAAGTCCCAAGCTTAGCCAAGTGGAGGAAGAAGCAGTCCTGGATTAAGCTTATTTTCCAAATTCTCAAATTTAGGTATTGTTTCAAGATTCCTTTACTGATTTATTAGAGGCATCTAAAAGAAGAGCATGTTATGTCAAGAGCAATTTGTTGCAAATTTTAAGAAAAATTTTAAGCACTACTTTTCAAACACAATTGAGGTGGGAGTGGCCTTTCAATTTTGTCAGCACCCTCAATGAGCTAAACCAAGATCCCTCATGGAATCATCTGCTTGATTGGATGTATTGGAAAAGGGAGTTCACTAGATGAATGTATATCATGTATAGGTTAGATTAGGATAGATAGGAAAAAAAATAAGCTCAGCACTATGAGCATTTGTCTACCTTAGTTTTAGATTTTTTTGACCAAGAAGAGAGAAAAAGTAAAAAACAAAAAACAAAAATGAAAAAGAGGGCAGATGAAAAGAAGAGGTACAACCCCATACCCAAAAAATAGTGACACTGAAAGTGTGAAAGTCTAAATGCCACTACTCATTTTTGAAAAATAAGCCTTGTTCAGTCATCTAGCCTAATCATGGCTGAACATGTTTTCAGTTTATTTGCTGATAGGTTAGTGAAAGAAAAACTTGTCAAATCATGTAAACTTGACTTGTCAAAAGAGAATAGATTAGGAATGAAGAATTTTGTTTCCACATCCTTAAAACTGAACCAAAGAGAAAGATAGGACTGCTTAGCAAATGATAAATCACAGCCCTTGTTTTTCTAGTTTTGTTTATACAAAAATAAAATTTGTGTGCAACTTTTTCTTATGCCACAACTCATGGAAAGTCAGATTTCCTAATCCCGATTTCCCATGCTTTCAATTTCATGTCAGTAGCTTAGTGAATTAATCCTATCAAATAGATTAATCTTGACAGTTGAGTAGTCTAGGTAGAGAATAAAAGGGTTCACTAGCATAATATGAACCCTTGGAAGAGATAAGGGTATTATTAGATAGTTGGTTTTGATTTCAAAGGAAAAGAAAAAATGTCAAAGGGTTTTCTAGTTCAAGTGCACCCAAGGAAGAAAAAATGTTAGGCAAGTAGTTTGGGTAGGTAGAGATGATGTTGATGCTAATCATGTTTTTTCAGATTACTAAGATCACAACTTCAAGCAAGCATCAACGAATGAAAAGAGGTAAAAATATGCCTAATGGATGAGGCACTGGTCACCATAAAGCCAGAGATCTGAAGTTCTGGACACCTCCTGAAAAGGAGCTGCCCTCTCCAAGTGGAGCCACTGTTAGTCATTAGTATTTTTTTCTTTGTATGGATGACTAAATACTTATCCTAGATTTCTAGAAACAATGTTCATGAACATTGTGAGTTCTAGAAATCTCATTGCCTTCATTATCCTTAGGATACATTTTCACTAGTTTATCATCCTTTCATGTCAAGGTCAGCCTACTACTCCCAAAAGACCCATCATGGGATCATGCTATTCATTTTCACCATGTCTGGTCACCTTTGGCCTCAAGCCCACTTTTCTTGTGTTGCCCAACCCCTCCACTGCTACCTAAGGTCACCAACCAATCAACTCTCTTATGTCTCCCAAATGCCTCAAGCATTGATGATCTCAAAACTATCTTTGTAGGCTCTTTAGACAAATCAAGTACATTGGATTTTGGATCTTCAATACATCAGTTTGTCCAAAACTCTGTTTTACACCTAATAATCCCAAGTCAATTTTTCAAGTAGAGACCAAGTCCAAAGAGCCTCCCACTAGGTCATTTAGGGTTTCATAGGTTGTAGGGATGTTTTGATGATCTAAGCCACTATTTTTCATATGCCAAAAAATTAAAATAAAAGAGGAGTAAGATCAGCAAGTGGTTGTCGAAAGGAGATCAGAAAATCTTCCAAGGAAGGCCTCTTTGGCCAAGCACAAAGTCTGCAAAGGAAAAATAACCACTTTTACATTTCTGAAAGAGGTGTCAAGGTGGATATAAGTAGAGAAATAGGTAAGGTAAGAGGCCAAATCATCACTAAAGACACCTATAGGAAAGGAGAGGCAACATGCCTATTTTCAGAGAAAACTAGGGTTTTTAAGGGAAATTTTCTTGGTTTCATGACCTCCATGGATTAATAAACAACAAGGCTTATATCTTGATGCTCTTACACCTTCTCCTATCCTTAATATACCTTCATAAACACTTCACATCACTTCTATCACTCAAAATCATCATTTTTCTACAAAACCTAGTCTATTTCCACAATTTGGCACTTTTTGAGACTAGGCCTGTGTTTTTCCATTTTGGACCCCTTACCCTCACTCAATTCTTGAAATTACGCTTTATCATACTCTCTAACATCTATCCCTATCCCCCAAAATTTCCCCAAGAATTTAGACACCCCTTAACCCCTTCATTCTCCTCCCTCTACAAGACAGTCCTAAATCCCCTACACGAAACCCTAATTTCCTCTTCCAACTAGGCTAGGGTTTTCCATGGAAAAGAGGCATAGGATAAAAGGATCCATTTGATAGATCATATCATCAATTATAATTCCATACCAAATCATAAACATCATGCCTCCATAATTTTCCAAGAATTCATTCCAAGGGCCAAGTCATTTGCCACACCCAGGGCTAGTTTTATTTAAAAATATGTTTCTGACCAAACAGAGATGAATTTGGAAATAGTGAGAGAGGTTTTTGTACATAATAGGGCTAAGAAGATAAAAATCCTTCATTTTTTACACAGGTATCATGGTTTGGGAGCAATGTCAAAAATATAGGTGTCACGGGAGAATTTCTGGACTGCTGGAGTGACCTTGGGAAAATCAAGTTTTCTCACAGCTCTAGTGTCAAAATGACTTTCTTGATGACTCAAAAGACAAATAGTCTTCAAGATATTTCCAATGTGCTATCATGAGCTCAATTTTTAATTGAGGAAGGCATCCAAACGTGGTCTGCACCAGCAGTCTGCAATTCTGCACCACCATTCAGAACTTTTTGACCAGTCTTGGGAAAATCAACCTTTGACTTAGAAAATCAACTCCAATCAGGGAAAAAATTGTATATTTTGAAATTAGCCAAGTCAAGCTTTCCAAAAATCTATCATGGGCCCAAATCCAACATCCAAAATCTCATCAACCCTTCGCTGCACGTTGACCCATTTTTTGTTGAAGTGGCGCTGCGCAAAATGACTAGCGCTGCGCAAATAAGACAATGGCGCCACGCAAATAGGGTTTTTCACAGTGCATTTTTGCACTGGACTGCGCAAAGTGGAGGGTGGTGCTACGCAAATAGCTGGCACTGTGAAAATTCATAATTTCCTCCAAACTTACAAGAAAAAATTCCCAAAAGCTTAATGACACCTCCAAGTCACCTCCAAATCCTGCAGAAGAGTAAAAAGGGGTAGGTGGCCTATTTCTTTCCTCCTCAAGTATTTTTTGGTTAAACCCAAATTTGAGAAAACCCTAGGTCTTCAATGCAAAATAAACCTCTGTTTTTTGGCCTCCTTGAACAAAATTGTCACTTGAGGGAGAGTGAATTAGGGTGGTTGCATCTCATATAAAAAAACCTTCATCAAACCTCAAAGGCACTTAGCCATGTACCCCACCACCATACAACTCATTTGTGAAGAGTTGACCACCATTTTCATTTGGCCCCTCCAAACCCTAGTTTTTTCATCAACCCTAATCACCATGTCAAGGGCATAAGATATGGAAACAGAGGAGGGTGATAATTATGAACAAAGTGAAAGTGAAGCAAGTACAGAGGTTAATGATAAATTTGAAGGCCAAAGTGACATCATAGAAGGCAGTGAAGAAAATGATGATGATGATGGTGTTGAAGGTAAAAAAAAAACAGTGATCAAACAGAGTGTGTAATCACTAAAGAGGATCATGATAAAGGTAAGGGAGATGATGACAACACCAAAGGTCATAGCCATGATGAAGACACCACCAAAACCTCCATCACTCCTCTTACATGCACATATCAAAGAGGGTCAAGGCAAGTGTTTGCTTCCTCCAAAAGGAAAGGGACCTTGTCATCTAAATCAGCTCAAATAAATGACAATGGCAAGGAAAATATGGGCAAAGGTAATAAAGGCAAGAAAGACAAGAAAACTACACAAAATCCCAAATGCATTGACCTAGACAGTGACAATGAAGATAAGGAGATGGCCACTAGGTTGCTACTTCAAACCAAAGATGCACAATCAAAGAGATAGAGAGGGAATTTGGCATGGCATAATACATCATTTAGAATTACAAAAGTGATCATAATGTTTTCAAGAAGATCAAGAGAGGCCTTGCTCTCCAAAATAAAATGACCAAGCATTACGCAAAGAAGGGCAAGCTTGCTTGTGCCAAACTCAAGGAGGATCTCCTTGAGGTAAAAGACCTAAAAGAGGAAGATGAGCATAACAGCCTTGGAATTTTTGTTGAGGCTTCTCAGAAGTTGTCTAAAAACATTTAAGGAAGGTCTCCACCAATTTTGAAGGAATTTGGAGAAAATTTTGTTTTTTGAGAATTTTTGGCCTAGTTTGCACAACGCCATTGTCGCTCCACAAAAATATGGGGCATATTTAAGAGGGAAGCTTGAAATTTTAATATTTATCATGACCTGCACAACATCCACACAAAATTTTAGAATATTTGGAGCAGTTTTGACCCCTCAGAAGGTCAAAAAACACCTCAGAAATCAACTTTTTTCCTATGTTATAGGCCTGGCACTGCACAAATGCCAGTTTGAGGGTTTTTTCATTTTTGAATCTGTTACAGGAGCTGGATCAGAGAACCACAAGAATTTTTGGAAATTATACTCTTCAAGATTTCCAACGAGCCATCACAGGGCCAAATCCAACATTGGGAAGTGGTCCAAAACTTGGTTGCAAAACAACCTATTTCTGCAAAAGTGGCACTGCACAAATGGACTATCTTTTGCCAAAAAGTCAAAAAAACACACAAATTAATGGCAAAATTGTTTTTTAATATTTCCTTGGGAAAATCAGCCCAGATTTGATTGAGAATTTATATTATGTTATTTTTCATTTATTAGCTTAGATATTATGTGTCTTGGGCCTTGCATGGTCATTAAGCACATAATTGACATTTATGACATAATTAGGGTTTCTGGAAGCCTCTTATGGTCTCCACCTCCTCACTTGCTCCATAAATAGAGCATGAGGCTCTTATGTATTTGGTTGGAATTTGATGACTTATTTTGAAGAAATACATAGTCCCTTTGAGGTTGAAAACAATTTTATGTCTTGGAGTTTATGAATGCCCTGGTTTGTTTGTTGATGGAGGAGGACTGGTTGCAGGATCCATGTTGCAGTAGGACAATCCTTCTTTTCTCTCTAAGGATCTCCTAAGCTTGTTTATTTCTTGAATGGTTTAAAACAGATGGTATCAAGCATGATTTATGGTTAGCCCTGCTTATTTGTTGCCACTAAAGCACTGTTCTTGAAATCTCTCTTTAAAGCATCATTATTTAGGTCTGTCAAAGAAGTTTGGTTTCAAGTCATACTCTTTTCACTTGATTGGTTAATTGTTTTAGAGATATTTATAGCTATAATATTATATGTTTAGGAGTTCCCTCCTCTCTGATTATAGTTTTTTGTGACCTTAAATGTTTTCTCATTATGAAGGTGAATTTACTGAAGTTAGATGAGCTCTTATGCTTTCTATGTCTCACTGGAATGTTTATCTTGGATATTGATCAGTTTAAGTATTTTTCATTGAGCTTAATGGTTTGCCCTATCTCATGAGTTATAGCTTTGGCTTATCTATGTTTAATATCTCCTTGTTAAAGTATATGATAAAGGATTCTTGTTTTCCCTTTGTTAACTCCGTTTCTCAAAATTTGATGTCCATCCCATGATCCTTCAAACCTCAAAGATCCACCAAACAAGCTAGATTTTCCCTAAAATACTCCCTAATCCATTAATGAACCTATCATGACCTTGTTAGACTCCATTTCCCAATGACTTGAAGTTTTCCTTGTTTCTATCTAGTCCATCTAATCATCATACCAACCAAAAAACAATCAACAAACCCAATATTTCATAACTAGCCTAAAGTAAACCCTAATCAACAAACAAGTTCACATCTTTGCATCTAATAGAGATATCCCTCTTTGAATCCAGGAAGGTTAGGTCCTTGGATTCCAAAGCTTGGTTTGATGTTACCCCTATCCATTTGTATCTCAATCAATCTAGAAAATTATGGGGAGCTAACATTCTGTATCGTTTCTTCTATTTTAATTACCAAAATGTCAAGTTTTACCTCTACAATGTTGTTCTTCTGTCCTTCTTCTTTCAACTTTTCCTTTCTTATTTTCAAATTAACTTCTACATCAATTGCAATATTTTTCATTTGTTCAAGTGTTTATGAATCTTTTTATCTTAACTAAAATTCTATTTTTGGATCAAAGGCACTTGGGTAATGCAAGAGAGTTGAATCAAGAAGAGGTCTTATATTTTTTGGCATTGAATAATAAACTGTAATATCCCAAAATTGGGAATGCTAGCAAAGCATGCATGAAAAATGCATTTTTCAGGACTGGATGCTACAAATATTGAAATCATCCCTTGTATCCCTTAGATCTGATAATATAATACCCAAATCCAAGAGGATATCAGAAACAAATCAAACTAGGTGGGTTAAATAGATCTCCCACACCAAGTATGGCTTGAAAACTGCCCAAAGAGGGGACTGCAGCAATACAAAGAACACTGCTAAAAAAATAATGCAGTTTCAGATAGCAGTAGCAAGAGGACAATATGAAAACTCAAAATTATCTTATACAATGATAAATCAGATTTACAATGGAGCCCATTCAGTGTACAAGAGAAAGATGGAGAATTTCATGAAGAAAAAACCTCTAAAAGAGGTGCTACAACAATATAATTCACTGTAAATCCATGACATCATTATTTTAATTGGTAAATAGTAGTTGTATGTTACAACTCAAATCTAGGATATATCTCTGTACAGAATATTAGATCTATATCATATTTGTACACTAGATTGTCTCTATTTTACATACCCCTTACGGTTTTCAGCAAAACATGAAAGCACAAGAGTAGATCTGAGATCTAATGCAGCAGATCTACAGAATGATTCAGAAAATTTGAAGTAGATACATCAATGAATAGATCATATCTGAAACATACATGGATTAGGTGACTAATCCATGGATCACCACAGTGTAAGGAAGGATCCTTTACACCAGAGATCTCTCCTTCGAATAGTTGCCAAACACCCTGAAACTTATCACTTGAAAAATAACGCAATCCAAGGATATAAACTATGTTGTAGGCTTGATGTAGACTTTGGACTGATGCCAAGATATGGATCTAAAGCTCCAATCAAATAATACACTCTTGCCAATGAGATAGAAGGTTTTCCCAATGAAAAGAGGCACTACTATGGTCTAGATCTGAATAGATCTAGCCTCCACTTGTTGCTACTCACAAGGACAACCAAACCCTCAATAGGATATGAATTGTAGTTGGAAGAAGAAGCTTGGCCAAATGCCTAATAGTGTACAAGAAATGCAAGACTCTTCCAAGAGGCCCCTCAAGGAAAGAGGTGGGATTCCCGACCAGGAACACCCAAGTGCTAAACAACACTATTCTCAGCTAAACAGCCAGAGAATGAGAAGTGTCTAAACAGAAAAATACTTTCAATACAATATGTTCAACAACCCCTCTCATGCTACTCTCCTCTTTCATTTATAGGATGAAAGCCTTGCAAAACCCTAAACCATCTCAAAGGTTTATCTCCTTTCACATCTGAAACCTCCAACTAGATTTGTGTTGTTTATCTAGGTACATTGCATCTGGATAGCGCTGTAGATTTGGTCCTGTTGACCCAGTCAATTGTCACAATCCCATTTCACACATGAGAGATGTTTATTAAGGCAGCCCAAATTTGGCCTTGTTCACATGGGCATTGATTTATTTTGCTGTTTAAGTAGTTTAATTTGTCCTCCTTTACAATTTTATTCTTGTAACAAGAAAATGAAAACAAAATTGAATATTCCTATTAGCTTGGGCTAATTAGGAATATTACAGTCCTCCCCTCCAAAATGTTGCTTGTCCTCAAGCAACTTATAAGGTGAGTGCTGCAACTCATTTCCTCCTCCATTGGTGTCACAAACAAAGAATAAGCTTCTCTCATAAGCTAAGTGATCACCAAACCATTCATCCCTGACTTGTCCCAACAATATCCTCATGAGATGCAAACAGCTTCTCCCATAAGGAATCAATGAATCACATGAAACAACCATGGTTTTCCCCATGCCTCCCCTGAAATATAAGACAGAAAGTACAGGGAGTGTAGTCATTCCATAGGGCACATGAATGCCTCCCCTCCTTCCTCCATTCGTCCCCATGAAAATTACAAGCACATCATCAATATAGGGGATCAAAACAATGTACAAACAAACAGAAATGTGTGCACATGGAGGTGGATCATAGTCCCACATGTGGAACCAGTGTAGAGCATCCCCTACCTGCATCAAAACAATATGTGGTATGTAGTTTTCCCACCACTTACTTGCTACCCAAGTCATCTCACTATTGCAAAAAAATTGAGATATATTTGGTGCCTTTGGGAAGCACCCATCATCAAAATAAATCTCCCTTTGCACATCAAGGGAGTGGCAAAATTCAGAATTTTTAGTGGCCCAAAAATTTCCATGAGATTTACTAAATATATTACTCCTTCTTGGAGTCATGGCCTGCAAAAAAATGGTGTAAGAATGCATGAAATCAAAATATAAAACACATGTACTAAGAACATGCTCTTCACCAACAATCCTCCTCATATCAATGGAGTGGTGGATAGATCTACTCTCTTCTTCAAGGGAAGAAGGAGAGGTTTGATTTAACTCTTCCTTAGAGTCATGTTGTTGCTCCAACTCCACAAGGTCCATGCATCCTTGAAAATTATGATATAGTTCTCTTTCAAAGCCCTCCCAATAATAGCTCTTCAAAATGATATTCTTGAGCTTCATAGAATAGGTGTGGCTAAAATGGAACTCTTCATATGCCTTTTGTAGTAACTTCTCCTTGAGCTTGGAAGCTCTAGACAAGAAGATCCTACCATGATTGTAGATGACTCCATCAAGGACTGAATAGCTCCCTTCATGTAACCAGTCATCAAGAATCATGCAAGTAAGAAGATCCTTGGAATATTCCACCAGCAGTTGGGATTTCCAATAGGGAACTAATGTGCCCAACATCTGATAGTGCTAATAGTGTGTCATCTGGAGTGTATGCCATGTTGTTGTTCTTCTCCTTGACATCTTCCATGTCCAAGGTGTGTGTTGGGAAGCCAAGCTTCCTATTTCCCTCCTCCTTGACATCTCCCACGCCAAAGGTACAAGGTGGAAGGTTTCCAATCCTTCCTTTCTGCCCTCCTTGATCATGCACATGCTCAAAAGAAGATGGGAGTTCTTGGAAGTTAGTCTCACATGGGAGGCTATCATCTATCCAAAACCTCTTTGCTCCTACCAAAGCATGCATGCGAGACCACCATCTCCCTTCATGTATGGAATAGTGTTCTTCAAGCAAGTTTGTCTTATGATTCAGGGATTGCCTCCCATGCTCCATGATGGTGTCATTATTTCTCCTTGCAACATATATTCTCAACGCAATTTGAGAGGTGAGAATAGATAATGATGTCAAAGGAAAAATTATTTCCCTCTCTTTGTACCTTCCCCATACTCTCAGTGTTGTAGCATGGTATTCTAGTCCTCCCTTCTTCCTTGGATCTATGGAAGGAGCCTCAATGCATGAAACATCTTTCATCAAATTTGAATCAGGTGGTCCCCCATATGGCATACCATAGGATAATGATGTCTCATGGCTCATTCCCATGTGAACAACATATGGGAACATGTCATGACTACTTCCCCTATGCAAATACATCTTTGATTGTTGTGTGGAAGTATCATGAAACATGGAGACCCCTCTTAGTGGTGTAAGAGCACCTTTGATTGGAGCCCTTGCCCCATCTTCTGATAGTGGATTAGTTGTGTGATCCCTCCTTTTTTCTGTCTCATTGTATTTTATCAAAGACACATGCTGCTCATGTCCTCCATATCGAAGAGCCTTTGGAATTCCTTGCAAAGGTGCAAGAACCCCTTTTAATGGAAGCCACTACTTCATCTCCATCTCCAAATGAAAATAGATTTCCTCCTACTAGCACAGCGCTGGAGGATCTTCTCTACTCTTCCTATCCCTTCTCCTCATCAGTGGAGAATTCTTCATCATCAAGAGATACTTTTCCTTGATCTCTTAGTGAATAAGGAATCCTCATGTCTTCTCTTTGAGAAAAGAGATCTCACTGAAATGGGGTTTTTGCCTCTAGTAAATTGTGCAGCAAATATTCAACCCCCTCAACAATTTTTAGGACTGTAATTGGCTCCATGGAATCCTCTAATTATGCATAGATTCAGATTTCTTGGGCTTGATCTGCTCTTCCCAAGAAGTCTCAAAATGTCTCTTATCAAATCTTATCACTAGTCTCCTAGTGAATCTTGCATAAGAAGAGATGTTTCTCCCTTTCAAGGAAGAGAACTCAAATAGCCACCAAGCATAAGCCTTCCCTTGAAGATGCAATGCTGCTACTCTCAAGGCTCCTTCTTCTGACACTTGATGCAGCTGAAAGTATGTGTCAAGCTTCTTTACCCAAGACTTGGCTGAGTCTTTAGGTCATCCATAAAATGTAGGTAGAGAGAAACTACCCAAGGTGTGATGCATGCACCGTTTCCTTCTATTTTAGCCACTGGATATTTCCTCTTTGAGTTGACAGAACTCTAGGAAACTGAGATGCTCTTTGAATCTCTCTGATTAAGATTCATATTCTTGTAGATAATCAACAAGATTTTCCTCCTTTGGCGCTCCTCCCTTTCATCCTTTCTTTGACAAGAAGGTAGGCATGTTCCAACGTTGAAGATCAGGTTGTGTGGCTGAATGCTCACACACATGGTAGGAAGTTCTGGGGATTTCTTGATGTAAGAATCCTCTTGAGGAATCTGCATGTATTTCCCTTTTCATCCCCTTTCTTTTTTTAGTTCATGCATATCTTGAGAAAGAGTTTTCGAGAACTCTTCTCTCTGCGAACTTCCGGATAAATGGTTTGGGTCCTTTACTTTTGTGTCTTTGGTGTAACCAAATTTCTTCATAAGTATTTTCCTCCCATGAAAATACATATTGGATCTTCAAAAGGCAAATCACAGGTTGTGCCAAGAAAGATGCTCTGATACCACTGTAATATCCCAAAATCGGGACTGCTAGCAAGGCATGCCTGAAAAAACACATTTTTCAGGAATGGCTCCTACAGCTCTTGAAATAAGCCCTTGGATCCCTTATATATGATAATATAAGACCCAAATCCAAGATGATATTAGAAACAAATCAAACTAGGTGGGTTAAACAGATCTCCCACACCCAGTATGTCTTGAAAACTACCTAAAGAGGGGACTGCGGCAATACAAAGAACACTGCCCAGAAAATAACACAGTTTTAGATAGGCATAGTAGGAGGCCAATATGACAACTCAAAATTATCTTATACAATGATAAATAATATTTACAATGGAGCTTATTCAGTGTACAAGAGAAACATGGATACTTTCATGAAGAAAAACCCTCTAAAAGAGGTGCTGCAACAATATAATTCACTGTAAAGCCATGAAAGCATTATTTTAATGGGTAAAAAATAGTTGTAGGTTACAACTCAGATATAGGACAGATATTTGTACAAAATATTAGATCTATATCATATTTGTACACTATATTGTCTCTATTTTACATACCCCTTGGGGTTTTCAGCAAAACATGAAAGCACAAGAGTAGATCTGAGATCTACTACAGCAGATCTGTAGAATGATTCAGAAATTATGAAGTAGATACATCAATGAATAGATCGTATCTGAAACATACATGGATTAGCTAGCTAATCCATGGATCACCACAGTGTAAGGAAGCCTCATTTACACTAGAGATCTCTCCTCCGAATAGTTGCCAAACACCCTGCAACTTCTCACTTGAAAAATAACATATTCCAGGGATATAAACTGTGTTGTAGGCTTGATGTAGAATTTGGCCTGATGCAAAGATATCGATCTGAAGTTCCAATCAAGTAATACACTCTTGCCAATGGGATAGAAGGCTTTCCCAATGAAAAGAGGCATTAGTATGGTCTAGATCTGAATAGATCTAGCCTCCACTTGCTGCTACTCACAAGGACAAAAAAAAACCTCAACGGGATCTGAATTTTAGTTGGAAGAATAATTTTGGCCAAATGCCTGATAGTGGACAAGAAATGCAAGACTCTTCCAAAAGGCCCCTCAAGGAAAGAGGTGGGATTCCTGACCGGGAACACCCAAGTGCTAAACAAAACTATTCTCAGCTAAACAGCCAGAGAATGAGAAGGGTCTAAATAGACAAATCCTTTCAATACAATATGTTCAACAACCCCTCTCATGCTACTCTCCTCTTTCATTCATAGGATGAAAGCCTTGAAAAACCCTAAACCATCTCAAAGGTTTAGCTCCTTTCACATTTGAAACCTCCAACTAGATTTGCGGTGTTCATATAGGTACATTGCATCTAGACAACACTGTAGATTTGGTCCTGTTGACCCAGTCAATTTTCACAATCCCTTTTCACACATGAGGGATGTTTATTAAGGCAGCCCAAATTTGGCCTTGTTCACATGGGCATTGATTTATTTTGCTGTTTAAGGAGTTTAATTTGTCATCCTTTACAATTTTATTCTTGTAACAATAAAACGAAAACAAAATTGAATATTCCTATTAGCTTGGGATAATTAGGAATATTACATAAAATTGATTAAATCTGGCAGAAAATTGATGTATTGACTCATTTGGTTGTCTTTTCAATTGATTATATTCTTCTAGGATTATTTAAAGATTGACTTTGATTATCCATTTATCAAGGAAAATTTTGGAAAGCTGTTGGAAATTTGATATGCTTGCAATAGGAAGATTCTTGAACCAACTCTTTACTTTACTCTGCAAAGAAAGGGCAAAAATTATGATAGTAACATCATCTTCATCAATCTCAAATAGGTCCAGATAATTCTCAAAACCTTGAATATGTTTTTTCAGCAGTGATGTTACCATTTTCTCCATCAAACATGGGGAGATATATGTAATAGTTATCAAGGAAATCATGGAGTATAGGAGGTAATATGAGTGGCTTATATCTATCAGGAAATTTACAAGGTACAAGAACTGTAAGATCAGTCTTGATTGCTTGAGGCTTATTAATTGGAAAATGATCATCATTATTTTTTGAAGAAAGTTGCTCAAAAGAAGAAGTTATATTTACAATATTGAAAGGAAAATGATCAAATATTAGTCTAAGATCATTACTAAAATACAATATACATTGAAAAAATTTCTTGATAAGAAATAACATAATGTCTTGGATTAAGATCCAAGTTGAAAACCTAATATTCCCATGATGTTCTTCCAGGTTCATTTCTCCATTAGAGTCTTGATTTTGAAACTTATTTGGAGTTGGAGTTGCCAGGTGGATTATTTTAACCTTTGTGTGTCTGATCACAGTCCACCATCATAAATCGTATCTGATTCTTGTATAATTTTTCTAAAGTAATATATTGATGTCCCCAGTATGGTCACCTCTATGTTATCACTCAGTAATTTCTCAAGGTTAAAGAAATAATTTATCGAGGTAACCACAAACCTACTTTTGAGTTTAGGATCTAACCCTCCTAAACTCAGAGAGAGCTCTCTCTGTATGATTTAGCTTTATTTGAAATAGATATTAGGCCAGTTAATAAGTATAGAGTTTTTTTTTGAATTGGTTTTGGTTGGAAATGCAGAGGAAGGCCATTGGGAAATGGAGTCAAAGAGGATTGGGTGATCAATTTGCAGAAGTATAAAGCTTAAGTGAAACAGGGAAAGGTAGAAACTACTACTGGATCCTTTAGATTTGGATGAAATGTAATAAACGAAGAAGGAAGACTTAATAGAAACTAGGGAGCATTTAAGAATTCCCTAATCTGTATATAAGAATAGAGGCTCAATCGAAACTAGGGAGAAATGAAGAATTCCCAAATTTGGATATAAGAAGAAGACATGTAGATTAATAATAGTTAAAGGCAGAGTGTGTGATCTCAACATATTCTTCAATAAAACTCATGTTAGACAATTCAGAATTAAGAAAACAATAAAATGGAAACAAAGGAAAGCACATATACAATGAGGAAAACTTCACCAGTAGATATGGCACATGAATCCTAAAACAAATGCTCTTTTATTAATTAAAATAGTCACTTTTACTTAGTGTATTGCATCACCCTGAATGGTGAGGTTCCTAGTTACAAAATACAACATCTATTACTTCAAATGATGAAGTATTTATACAAATTCTAAACTAAAATATCTTGAAAAAATATCAATATTTCTTACAAATATCTACAACTATGTTACATAAATAGAACTCAAACATAGGACATTAAAAACTAATGAATCTACTTGGCACTATCTTTGTGGATTGATGGTGACAAAGAAGAGCAATCCGAATTTGATAGCAACTCGTATTTGATGAGGTGGCATCCAAGTTACTAATTGTCTTTGAGCCTTTTCCTCCCAAAATTCTGAAAAAATAGGTCCAGAAATCAATTTTCATATCCAATCTGAGATATATATGTAAAACATGAAAGAGGTTATTGTAGATAAATATGCTTTTGAGATAAACCTCTCTCAGTTTCCTAAAATTCCTCTCCAGTTGTTCACAATGGGCTCTACAATACGAAGTGTAAAACATAACTTTACACAGTTTGAACAATAGGTTGTGAAGATGTGCATGTATCTCTCATTCTATAATACACATGCATAAAGTAAGATAGGGTTTTGTAGGTTGGAATCTTAGGAACATACAGCTCCTCCCATTTTTAAAGATTCATTTCTGATTGGCCACAATATTCTCTGCAAAATGATGACTAAACAAGAATTTTCTGTAAAATTTTCTTTCAGATATTGTTTAAAATTTCCCAAACCATAATGGTTGTTAGAAACGTGAGAGAGGTTTTGGTATATCAGGATGTTAGCAAAAAAAACATCTTTCAAATTTTTAAAATTCGTTGTCATCTATTTTTTTCTTCCATTTGTCTTCTTTCCCCTATATGTAACCTTCTGCTAAGTAAAAGTCTTTCATCTCTGTTAGAACATTACTGTCTCTGTGACAATTTTATTTTCTTTTAAGGAAAGCCACTCAAATTCTAATTTTGAGAATCTAGAAGAAACAGGTTTTTAACTAGTATTAAAATTGTTTCCTCAAGCTTCTATTCTGCTAACAACCTGCAAAATAAAACATTTGTTAATGAAAAACCAGTTTCCAGTGAGGCAATGAATGGTTTTGGGGAATGGGGAAATATGTGAAATGATTTCGGGCTGTGCAAATTCAATTTTGTTGGCAATGGATTTCTTTCAAAAATTGACAGAGGTAAGTAATTGAATGTATTAGTGAAGCAGGGTTTTGGAAGAATGGTGGCTCATCATATTGGTGCAGCGCTATAGTAGTTTACCACAGTGGTTTGGGATTTTTATCACACTATGGATAGGGAGACAATTGGTTTTAACATATTTCAAGGTGGACGGGTAAGTGGTTTATTGCATAACAAAAAATGGTTGGGCAGTTTATGTTTAAGGAATGTGATTAAGCGAGGGATTGTGGCATGGCAGGGGATAGGTGATTTACACAGAAGCCAGTTAGGCAGGTTATCGCATCATAAAAAGCTGGTAAGTGGTTTGGGATTGATCGATGCGAAAAAAACGTGGTGGCACCACATAACAGGGAGAGGGTTTCAAAACTACCTATTTCGCTTGGATTTCAATGGATTAATGTTCGGATGTCAGTGAATGCGATTTTGTTATAAGTCGTTGGATCTAGGTGGTGATGATCCGACGGATGGAGGAATATGGGGAATTAACAGGCTGGGCCTGAGATGAGTCATGTTGAACTGGGACCCAAGATTTTTATTATGCGATGGGTTAGTAATACACTATTTTAAACGGATATTAATGGTTTTAATAAAATATGGGTAAGGAAGTATAAAATACGGGAGTTTAAATATACAATTGGAGGGTTAAATGAATAATTATGCGGGTTTTTAGAAATTACATGGTGATATGTGTTAAAATGTTAGGAAGGGTTTTGAATGAGATTTTATTTATTTTAAAAACTGTGTAAAAGTGGGTTTTACATGTTTTAAATGGAAAAGGGAAGTGAATAAGTGAAAAAGGGTTTTTTAAATTGGGGAATGGGTTTTAGGTAGGGGAAATCGGTAGAATAAGGGAAAAGGTTAAAAATGAAGGGGAATGGATATTTTCAAAAGGAAAGGGACTTTTTACAAGGGAAAATGCCTTTTGTAAATGGAATTAGGGTTTTTAACAAAGGAAGGGGATTTCTGAGGGATATTAATGATATGAAATTAACAACTTAATGCTTTCCATGCCTTGTGAGAATTGCTTCTGCATACCCTTTCTTTGTCCTAACATTTTTATTTCCTGTGTTTCTTTTGGGTTCATTTGAGCTTGTAGACCCTTTAGTTCTTCTTTGATAAGTAAACTATCTAATTCTACGTTATGACTTCCAATGGCTCAGATTAAACTGTTGAGCTCATTATTATTCTCTATCTAGCTAATGATCTACCAATATTAAACAGTTTGGCTAGATATTTATTCTCTAACTATCAACATGAAATTTAAAATATGATTAAGTCAATATTAAGTTGTTTGACCCTCATGGATTGTGGCATTTTTAACAAGTTGCACACAATCTTATTTGCATAAATTAAACTAAAGTAGTGGCTTTTTAATGTGCAACACTTTCATGATCTATTTTGGTGGGGTTCATATTTAATATAATTTTTTTATCTTTGTTTCTTTTTTTCCTTTGATTTTTATTTTAGGACTTACCCTCTTTTCATTTTTTAAATATGGGAAAACATTTGCAGAAAGCAAAGGTATGTACAATATTACAAGATTTTAACATAGAAAATCCAAAATTATGAATCCTATTATTATAGGACCCTAACACATTGAAAGCATATATTGGAGGAGATATATTCATTTAGATATAGGTCTCAACCACCTCCATCCAGTGATTCAATTGCAGCTATTGTTCAGCCCTAGGGCTACATTCCGACATTTTTCATTTTTGGGTATTTCCGAAAACCCTTTCTGGGTTGTCTTGGAAAAGTGTTTGGGAGCCTAGATCTCTATCCCCAACACCTATGGAGCTATATAACAACAGATATACATTATTATATCATTCCTGTAGCATTTTATTCCCTAAAACTATGCTTTCATGGCTCATAACACTTGTATAGCAGTATTTTTCATGTACTAGCATATTTGCTTATTGGAGGCTTGTTTTGCATTTCTTGAGAGACTTGATCCTCAAGATATTGTGCATATTATTTGTTGATATTTTTAATAATATGGATATACATTTGTCTCATGTAATGGTGTATTTATGTGTTCACTGCTATTTTCCATTTTTATGCACTATATTCCTGCTTTTCCCATTTGGGAATATTATAGTGGTATCAGAGAAAATTCTTGGCTTAGCCTATGAGTTTCATCCAATATTCTATAAGAAGAATAAGATATCTAAAAATATGGAAGGAATGAGATTTGTCTCATCAATTTTCAGATCTATGAAGAGAATCTCTAAGGAGGTCAAGAAGATGAGATAGGAGAGGTGGAAGGAGACCTCATTAGGGTTTCAAGATGAGTAAGGTCCATGCAATTCCTATCAGCAAAAGAAAGAATTGGTATTTTAGAGAGCTCCAAAGAAATACACTATGTCATTTTATTTTGAAGAAAGATATGAAAGGCACGAATATGGAGGAAACTTAGATCATGAGATTCTAAGTGATTATCTTGCAGATTACAAGTCTCAATCAAGGTCTTTCAAGGAGAATATAACTCTCCCACATTTCATTCAGCTCAAAGAAGAGAGAAGACCTTGCAGCTACGGAAGGAGAAATCACAATAGATTTCTATTGTCTACATTTCATGGGTTATCCACATGCACAACCAAGGCTTGTGGAATGGAGTTGGATGCATTATTGCTACTACATCTAGTAGTAGAAAGAGAAGCTATTGAGATTTTAGCACTACACCTTGAGGGTGAAGCAAAAATTTGGTGGCTCATCCATTTGAGTCATGTAAAAGTGATTGTATATGTAGATTTTACTCAAAGGTTGATCAAGAATTTTGACAAGAATAAATTAGAGGAGAAGAAGCTTCCACCACCACTTGTTGCATAAGCACTTGTATCAGGAGAAAGAACACTTTCACCTTTGCAAAGTGGTCTTTATCTCTTGACACTTTGAGTCCCATGCATTATTTAGGAGATGCATGAGGAGGAGACTTATACTAGCACTGATGCAGCCATAGAGAAGCCATCATCATCAGTAGTTGGGGAATTCATCACATAGGAGGAAGGAACCCTTGTATCAATACAATATGCTCTCAAGATTTACCAAGGTATGCACATATTTCTTCTTCCTATCATTTCAGCACATCATATTGAGGATTGCGGGGACATGCCATCAGGGAAAATACATGACCTAGGGTCAAAGAAAATTTCTAATTTGGAGTAGCATACTATCATCACGCAGAGGACCCTTTATTTGTTCAAGGAAGAGATATATAGCCATCGTGGTTTCTCATTGATGATCTGCACACAACACTTTGGGTTGGAGTGTAGAGTTTTGAAGGATAGGATGAGCATTTTCCTAAACCATCCAATGCAGAACTATATGTTCAACTTGAACATGATCATGAGACTGTCTATGTATCATCATGGAGTTCATCAACACTGTCATGGAGCAGCAATGATGAGTTGGGGGCCCAACCATTATTGGAACATTCTAATGACCATTATACTTGTGTGACATTGGATATGCAGATGATTGATGGAAGACATCTTATGATGGATGATATCTCTCATTATTATGATGTATCCTTATTGATGAGCATTTCAAATATCAATGAGAATTTTTTACATACAACATATTTGGATCCTTATGGGGTCAGCTTGGTCATTGATGAGTCTTCTTCATTTGGATATCTCTAGGAGGTTGTACTTCAACATCCCATGAAGTGTAAAGGTAGTAATCTCATTTTGGAGGATGGTATTCTCCATTGGAGAGATACCAATTTTGAGCATGGAAGGAGACACCCACATTTGGATGGATGGGTGAGGATGGTAAGTAAGAGGTTGGTGAGCCACTTGTAGATATATGACACAGGGCAGAAGGAGGCATGGCTGTGCTAGTTACTCTTGAAAGATTTTGGCCATCATGTGACATATCCTATTTCTAGAGGTATGTTATGGTCTAAGGCATTACACGGCACCCATAGGATATGGCAGCAAAATATTTGGTTGTATGGGGAATTCTTCAAGTCAATCATCATGATGTTACTACATAAATTGTATGATGAGGAGATGAGGAGGCAACAAGAGTGTTTGTTGCTTTGAATACTCTTGGGAGAGTATGGGCTAATTTCCCCCCATACTTTGCATGATGTTGTAGGAGTAGATGGTGGCACAATCATGGTGAAAAGGGGCTACTCCTTAGCTTTAAAGGATTAGGAGGTACTTCCACTTTGGAAGGGATCTCCCATATATATCAGAATTATGGTAGATAAATTTGGCATTTGGCATGTCAAAGGATGGAGCTATGAGATGAGAGAAGCCTTATTGAAAAGGACAACAACTCTGTCACTTGGGAGCTTGAGTTTGTTAATGAAGTGTTCCCAGGATCACTTCACATATGATGCACTTGATGGACAAGTAGGATATGAGAGTGATGGAGTAGTGGATGGAGACATTTATTACGATGATATGATCTTCTTGACTTGGATATCCAATCATAAGAAGAAGGTTTTATATGCAGCACATGGTTCATTCCATTCCATTCACAAGGGTCTCATGGAGACATATCAGGCCAATATGGAGAGATCATCCATGGATCACATTGTCATATTACTATCAGAACATGGTAAGAGTTTTATTTTTACACTTATTCATCATCTAACATAGTATTTGCATTCTCTTGCCATTTATATACAGTGCATTTCTCCACAAGAGGGCAAGATTATTTTTGGGCTTCATGGTCTTTGCAAGACCAACATCAGTGATGGAGATAACCATCTCTTCTAAGGCTTTGGGAAAGTGTTGTACTATTTATTTTATGCTCAGTTGATACACAATGCCATTTACTATTTACTAGTAGATGAGATGACATGCACAACTAGAAAATTGTTGGGAAACAACTTGCCATATTATGTTCTGAAAAAACAATTAGAAAAATTGCATTGTGACCACTTGGGAAACTGTTGGTACCTTCCAGTACTACATGAAACCTTCAGTATATTTCTCATTTGGATGCCATATTATGATGATTTCATATTCACAATACATGGGATGTTTTTGGAAAACATGATTCATGACACTAGAGAGAGGATATTTGAGGGTCCAGTTTTCTTCTTGCCTCTTAAAGGCAACATTATTCCAGCCCAAAATCAGTAGCCACTCTACACTTATCATAAGTGGAGAGAGAGATAGCATAATATAGAAAAATTGGTCTATCATGTTCAGCTATGTAGCCCACCTACATTGCAGGATCCAAAGGTGGAGGATTTTTTCCATGAGTTACCATTTTGGAGGGTGACTCACTTTGTGTGGATGATAGCTTGGGGATGGGGCCTTTACATGGGAATGATGGTTCCTAGTATATTTCAGATTCCATGCCTCAAGAAGGCCTCTACATAGCAAATAGTTTCCTCTATGGATATCCCAGTACTTCATAATGAGGGCCATTTGGATATGTCACCAAAGGCTAGCTTATACACTTGGGAGGAGCAACTTGGAGACATATTAATGAGAAAGCATATTGTTCATTGGAGTAGCTTATCACATGAGGATGCTATAGGATGAGGAGAGGAGCTTCTTTAGTTCTATCCTTGCAGTTTCTTGAGGAAAATCAACATTTGGGAAGGGAGGACTATAATAGTCCTAAATTAGCATGCAACTAATTGGAATATTCATTTTTGCTTTTGTCTTCTACATAGATGAATAAGTGGGTAGGGAGAATCATAAATATATTTAATAGGAATAAAATCCCTCTAAATGTGAAAAGGGGAAAAATCATGTGGACAAGGTCAATGTTGACCAAATCAACAACACTGGTATAGAGAGAGTGGAGCATCAATGTGAAACAACACAGAGTTAATGGGAGATAGTCTTGATGTGAGTAGTGTCTTTAATGAATGGGACCCAAGGTGAGAAGGCTAAAAATGCATATAAGGAAGGGCAGGGAAACCATATAAGGCATGTTAGATAATTATTGATTTTAATCTTTTTAGTTCTGGAAATTGTCAGGTGACATTTCTATGCATACTTTGTTGTTTAGCAGGGTCTGTTGTACTGTTTAGTACAAGGGTGTTCCCGAGCAGATTTACCACACTCTTCGTACTCAGGAGAGATTATTGAGCTGTATAGTCCACATCCAAGCATTAGGCCAAGCTTCAGTCTTCAAATACAGTGCATTTTTTGTTCAGAGTTGTGTTGTGTTGCAGGGTGTTGTAATGGAGGATTGATAGGGTACATTTATGAGCTAGTTTTCAGTGGAGGAGATGTCATTTCCATTGGGAGGCTAGAAAGGAAGGTCCAAGATATGTATTTCATATTTTTTCACCAGGCCACCCTATTTCCACCTCCTACAGTGCAGTTTCCCTCAAGGACTACGTTATTTTATTGAGAATTTGTAGTAGGGGTTTCAGTGCCTCATTTGAGGTGTTTTCTTTTCAGTTAGGGGATCAACATTTCAAAGAAAGGATCTATTGGAGGATATATATTCATTTAGATATCAGTCTCAGCCACCTCCATCCAGTGATTCAGTTTCAGCTTCTATACATCCTTAGGGCTGTATTCTGGCATTTCACATTTTTGGGTATTTCCAAAAACCCTTTCTGAGTTGTCTTGGAAAAGTGTTTGGGAGACTAGATCTCTATCCCCAACACGTCTTGAGCTATATAATAGAAGATATACATTATTATATCATTCATATAGCATTTTATGCCCTAAAACTGTGTCATGGCTCATGGAACTTGTAGAGTATTATTTTTCATGTACTAGCATATTTGCATATTGGAGGTTTGTTTTGCATTGCTTGAGAGACTTGATCCTCAAGATCTTGTGCCTATTATTTTCTGATATGTTTAATAATATGGTTGTACATTTGTATCATGTAATGGTGTATTGATGTTTTCACTTCTATTTTCCATGTTTATGCACTATATTCCTTCTTTTCCCATTTGGGAATATTATAGATGGAGAATTTAGCTAACTCCATGTAAGTTTCATCCACCTCGGTATATTTCTAGAAAGTTGGTTTGATTAGGAAAAAATGTTTTATTTCATGTTGAATGAGCAAGTCGAATTTTAAAACCTCCATGAAGGCTTTCCTCTGACAGTTCCCTTTATGGTGGAAAATTTTGACTTGTCCTTGGCTATGGTGTACAATTTCTGCTGATAATACTCCAATTTAACTAACTTGTCTCCAATTCCTTTTAGCCCTGGCAACCCCTTTTGATGAATAAAATTGAATTTTGTAAGAAATTTATGAATTTTGGCCCCAAGTTATGGCATTTATTTTATAATTGAAACATTAGATTATTTTTGGTAAGGAATACTTTGACTTCAAGGATGGTTTTTGTCATGCATGCAATCTCAAATTCCTCTAACTCATCCTTATTTTTTGAATTTAGAAACTTTATCAATGTATTGGCTTCTCCTAGCATCTGTCCCAAACTATCTTTTACCTTTTCATAGATCTCCTTTGATCTTTGTACTAGTTCCTCTTGCTAAAAAATTATCTCAATAGAAGGCCAAATTTCATTGATAGCTTCATTTATTTCAATCCATATGTTCTCCTTAGCTTGTGCAATTTTTTGAGACATAACAGACTCATTTTCTAGATGTTCAATTCTACAGGTCAGTCTGTGACTCTTTTGAAGTTCCGCTACATATGTATTTTCAATTTTTAACTTATGTTGAATTTTTTTAAGATGAGCTTTCAAATTTTCAGTTTTCTAGCCTTTGATAGAAATTTCTTCCATGACCTTGATTAGTTATCCTGATGCATATTTAGACTGTACCCATATTGTGATGGATACTGAAGTGGATTCTTCTGTATTTGATGTACCTGCAATGGAAACTGTTGTGAGTGGAATGATTGCTAGCTGAGAGGATTGTTCCTTTTCCTTTAACAACTTCTCCATCTCAATCTCCATTGGTTTAATCTAAATATTTTTTTCAATCATAATCTTGAATGTATATTCTTTATCTTTGTCTAAGTGTCCAACTTCTTTTGCTTGAGGATATTCAATGGATGGAAGCTTGAGTTGCTTCCTTAATGTTGTAATGTCTGCATTTTTTATTTTAATAATTTCTTGAGAAACCTTTTCATCTTTAGGATCATATCCCAGTTTTATCACTAGATCCTCCAATAATTTAATCTTTGTGTCTTTATCCAAAGAGGATATATTCTCAAGTTTTAACTGACACTTGATGTTGTTGACTGAAGCTTGAAATTTAGAAGTTTTCATTTCCTTCTTTGTCAAAGTTGAATATATCATCTCATATGTTTATTTGTTTATGTCGGATGAATCTAATCAACATCAAAGGAACATATATACTTCTTATAGTCATTTGCATTTTTGGGAAAAGGAAATGTTGCTTAGAGTAAATAAATATGCATCTTTCCTTTCTCTGTGTAAAAGGAAGAGAGAATCCTATTGTGTGAGTTTGTTGTCTATTTCAAAAATTGGGAATAGGTGGTAGCCTTGAGCATCTAATTTTTCTTCTTAATCTCTTTGTACTTGGAAAATATGTTTGGTTCACTCTGGTCATGAACTAATTTCATTGTTTGATATGTGTTTAGAGGCTCTTGGTAGACTGAGGATGATGGAGATTGTTTAAAAATATCTTCAGTTTTTGGAAAAATAGAAGCACAAGAACCTGTTAGATACATAGTAGACTATGTACCATATTCATGCAGAAAACATGATGTTGGATTGGTCTTCTTATTCTTCTTATATATTTGGAATTATTTCGCTCCAATCTTTGTGACTAAAGGGGAAACATCTTGTGTTAGCATCTTATCCTACTTTTATTTTGGTTCTGGAGTCTGTGAAATTGTTGTAGATATTACCTACTCTTCTGCCTCCTGTAAAGTATTCTCCTCCCATTGATATTGATTCATAAAATTTTCTATCTCATGCCTTGGAGTGTGAGTATAAGGAGTAGTCTTTTGTTCTACTCTCAGTTTTTAAATGATCCCAAAGCGGTCATATGACTAGGTGAAGCTGAGATTATAGTTCATTTTATTGAGGATAAAATAAGCTTCCTTGCCTGCAGCCTTGGTGTTGCAAATAAAGGGTCCAACCTATGTTTTTATTTTAAATTGGGGCTTCTTCTTGGCTACAACAAAACTTAGATCATCCATAGTAATCATCTATCTGATATACTCAAATGAAAATATCCTCATGGGGAAAAACTTAGGTAACATGTATGGAGGAATTTCGCATCCATACACTCTTAGTCTACTCATTGAGATGCACAAATATTTTTATCCCTGGCCCTATTCTTGGTTCAATATCATTATTAAATAGGAATGAAGTTGCATATAAGAATTGGTCAACATAGTCACCATAGGTAAATTCATTGGTATGATCCCTTACTAGGGAAGTGCAATGAATTACAAATTGGGCATCTCCTTGCGCATTCAATTTCTGTAATGTAAACTGAAACCGTTCTGCCTAATGGAATACAAATAAATACACTAAAACTGAAGCATACTTGAAACTCCCTTTTGTGGAAAACTTTAGGAATTGTTCATGAATGGCATTTTCTAAGAACTCACTGTAGTTGAAGATAATTGAGAGCTTTTCATCCTTTGAGAAAATTGACAAAAATCCCATGATGGCTTCATCAACCCACTGATAGGATTGATAGCATAGTAAACAAGAAATTATGGAGATGATTTGGTTTGTGATTTTATGGAACATGGAGGATGGATAAGGAGGACTTTTCTTATGTAATTGGGCATCCTAGGGTAACAAAATCTCAAAAATTTTGGCCCTGTTAGGGAAGGTAAGGTTATTGTAGAGATCCATGAGGGCTTATTTAGAGAACAGTTTCAGAGAGTCGATATTTGGATTTTTCAACATTTTATTTATTGATTCAGGAACTTGTAGAATTTGGTTTATTGAATTAGGGGTCATGGTGAAAATAATGTCACCATTTTGGGCTAAAATTACTCTATCGCTAGGGATATATCTAGAATGGCACCATGCCACAAATTCAAGAAAGTGATGGGTTTGAGGAAATATGAATTGGGGTAAGAAGGAGTCCCACAAACCAAATTCATCACTCTGATCAATGAAGTTTTATTTTAACTAGTTGTGAAGTTCATAAAGATCGAACTCACAACTGGTATCAAGGATTTTATACTCCTCATCTACCAGGGGAAGGTGGTATAGGTCTATGAGAAGAGGTAGCATGGAGTTTTCAGTTTTTTTCTTAGATTTTCCTTTAGGTGCCATGATGAAAAAGAAAAGAACATGATTTTTGTAATTACCTAGGAATTATATTGACTGAAGGTTGGTGGCTCGATAATTGCAGCTATGACAAGTAAGTTTGGTGACTAGAGATTGTACTAGTTCTAGTTTTGTTGATTGGGGTTGTGATAATAGGTTCAATTTCTAATTGGTTTAGTGTGGAAAACTTTTCTAATGAAAAATTCAGAACGGTGTGCGAGAGGGGCCACCAGAATGGGAAAATGGTAAATATATAGAAAAATGTCTTATGGTTGGGGTTTTATACATTATCCAGCGGATTTGTTGATTAGGGTAACAGATAGGCCACATGGCGGGACTTGGATGGATGGGGAGTGTAACGATAGAGGGAACGAGGTTGAATAGGATATATACGTAGAAATAAGGGAGTTGAGGTGATTGGATACATGATGGGAGTGGGATGGAGCGGGGAAATAAAGTTAACGACTAACTCTTTTGCTGGAAGATGGATGGATCAGATTTCATAAGGGGGGTATGGGTGGGGTGTGAATAGAGTGAGAGGGTGCCACGTAGTGAAAAATGGGAAAGGGTAAACCCACTTTTCATACCCTCCAGCCTGTGATTAACCATCAGAGATGATGGGGGTGGTGAGCCTTGGTATTGCACCAAGAATGCTGCAATGCCCATAGGTTTCCCTACTTTACATGATGAATCCAATGTTCGTAAAAAAATTGGAGGTGAAAGTGCTATATACACAACATATGCATTCTACTCATGTCATCCTCTTTTGAGCTCTACGAAAGGGTGCTACTTCTAGGGTTTCTAGATGAATTCTATCACACTTTTGAATTTAGGCCTACGGATACAAATGATTCAAAACCATTACTCTACCAGAAAGTATAGAACTATTCTATGGCAAGAAAGTACATCTAACTACTATGCAATGAAAGAAATATATACATTAATCTATGATATGAAATGAAAGAAAACCAGGCATATTTCATGAAGTAAATTATTGAATTGAAATTGCATAAAGGAAACTAACCTAATCACACTTTTCTGGGCCAACTGGCTAAAACAAATCTATTCACTCTATGTTCTATCTATCATGCTTTTAATCATGTAGCTAATCATGACCTAACTGTGCTTGTAAATGCATTGTTTTGCAATAGGAGAAGAAAGCACTAATGTGGCTTATCGAAGGCTTGAACTCATGGGTGTAAGGATGAAGGTGTCTGGGTGGTTTTGGAAAAGTATGGATGAGGTAAATGGTGGTTTCTGGGCTTAAGGATGGCCCCACTGGTGCTGATACAAGTGATGCTACAGGTTTCCTGTAGTGCTACAGGAGATTCCTGAATTACTATAGGAAACAGTCTGAGGGAAATGTGAGGCTAAAAATGGGTGAAAAAAGTGTATGGAAGGTGGAGTGAAGGTGGGTTTGGATGAGTGTAAGGTGGCCCACCCCTTGACCAAGCTCAGAACCTATTGGGAGGCATGTCTTGCACCTCTAGGGTTTGTTGATGGTGTAGGGATGAAAAATCGGAAAACATGGATGATGGCGATTTTGATGAACAAAGTGCTAATGAAGGGTGAGATATGGAGTTGAAGGTGCTGGGGAAGTTCTCCTTGGCTATGCTACCTGAACCTACAAGAAAAATAGTTTTTCATGCAATAAATATGAACAAATTCATGATAAAGGAAATGGAAAAGATGAGTTTAATTTGGAAAGGAAATCTACTTTGACGTACAAACATAGATATAACACAACATTCTAAACATATCCATGGCACTACAGCAACCCAACTTATTAATTCCAAGAAATAATAAAATAAAAAGTAATTTTGGCCTGTGGGGAAGGTATACCCTCCTCAAGCTCCAATGAAAGAGATGAGAGGGGGAGGCTTGAATCACAACTTTATGAGTTTATAACCTACTCTACCAACATGTAAGCAAGCTAAATATATCAAAAAAGACAAATGGAAGCAAACTAGCTAAATACTCAAAAGAAAAACTAGCTAAAATGACATAAAAGTAAAGAATGAATACATGAGAGAGAATAAGACCAATGGATTGGGCCCTAACCCACAAGCCTAGCCCTCTAAAACTAGATCAGTGAAGCACAATATGAATACTCATTTTATTGCAAAATATTGTCTCATTACATCAACATGAAAGTCTCAAAAACATATTACAAGAGCTAAGAGCCTAATAGCTTCCTCCAAAGTTTGAATTCTACTGAGATATTGTTAAGCCCTATTTAACCTAGAGAGTAGCTACCAACATCTCCCTAAAAATTAGGAGATTTGTCCACTTTGACTGCAAGTGAAGTGTAGCTTTGGTGCACTTGAGCTTGAGTTTGCTTGGATGCCTTTTATTTTGAGTTGTTGGAGGGAATCTCGAGGATCCCTTGGATGCCTTTGGGAGTTGAGGTGGGAAATCCCTCTAGAATCTCTCCTCGCAGTCTAGTTTGAGCTTTAATGGAAAAATATTCATTAAAAATGCAATATATTCGTGATTTTCCTGCATTTAACTCATGTTAGGAACTCGAAGTATGAAAATCCTCAATCACCAAACTCCTTTTCTATCGAAAGTGAGAATACATCAATGTCCCTTGATTGGTATATTCTCTCAAGTGTTCGACCTCAACTCATTTATTCACACTTGTTAGATTGTACTGGGTCACCTTAATGATCATTATCATTATCGATGAGTTGTCTCATGTTTGTTAATGGTATACACAAATGACCGGTAATAAAACGATTTCTCACATGGTCGGCGTCAACTCATTTATTCCCATTGTGTAGATTTGTGCCATGGTGATCGGTGAAGTCCTCGGGTTCGCATCAGCATGTTTTGGTTCACTTTGAAAACTCTTTCATTTTTCTGCCAGTGACAACATCCACCCTTGTATGTTGCAGTTTCATCACAAAAACATCTCATATGCTCGCACCCAAGTTGCGTGTTGTACCATATGTTCCACCACTTATGATTTGGTACTTGGAGATTCAGTTGTGACTTCAGTGATCATATATCTTTGCAGCATCATTGATCAGTCTTTTATATGTGATACTTGGACATTATTTTCACTTATCCTTCCGGGAAGTGATCAAATGATTCACTATGTACTTTACAGTTCATTTATACTTGTATACATATTGGATCCACTCCATATTTGATCTACGGGCATGCTTTTCTTTCACTGAGCATGGGTATGCTCACCTCAGACATGAGCTATCTTTTCGATTTCTATCACTATCTTTTGGCAGGCTGAAATCTGGTGAAGTTCTCTCTAGCCCTTGAAGATTATTTCTTATGAACATAATACATTTCAACCATCATGTACCCCTTCTGACCTCATATATTAGGGGGAATCTATTATACCATAATTTACCACATATATATACTTGATGACTTGTGCATTGGCATTGGGCAACCCTTCCATTCAGACTTGATCACACTTCTTAAAAAATAGTATTTTAAAATCCATACGTGACTCTGAACAATTTTTTCCATGTGCAGATGCGGGTCCATCCATAGCTGACCAACGTATGCTATTTAAAATATTAAAAAATATATATTCCCTATTAATGAGGTGGGTTTTATGATTTTTTCCTATAACTTAACTATCCCAGCCCGTGGCCTAACTGTTCCCCAACTGAAAAAAATAATTTGAGGAAGTATAAATAAACCTCAAGGGAATGGCCTAAGGGAGGAGAGACAAAATGCTATTGATATTATAGCCTATTATAGCCCTAATCAAGTATGATATTTCCCTATGCCTCCTGCACTTCCCAAGTTTAGGAAACCCTTGTTTCCTTGTGATGATCACCCTCACTCTATGTAACATCCTTTGTGCACCATTTATGGAAGAAGATTTATGATGCTAGGGTTGGACAGGTCTAGAGGACGATTTCGCTTGAAGTTGTGGCAGATTTTAGGTGATTTCTCCACTTTATATTTACATATTATGAATAAAAGAAGTATTGTCTTGTTCTTGATGTCTTTGTGTTATATGTTTCATATACATGTTGAATGATCTTGAATGGTTTATTTCATGTTATTTCTATGATATTATATATGCAAACATGCTGACATCTAGGACATATACATTTTGAAACTATTTTGTGTGCTTTTTCTTGATTCATTTGCAGGTTTTAGAGCACGAGGAGTAGCAGAGGGTTTGCACCTTGTGGGATCGACCTCAAACAAAGGACAAATGGGTAAGGTCGTATATCCGCAATTTTATAGTTCAAGCATAAAAAATGATAATTAGAGTGCTTCTTGTGATGATATGCCATCCGCTCTGTTACATCCCTCAACCCAGACCTTAGGGTATCTTTGCCCGTAACACACCTGCTAGTGTATCTTCTGGCATCATGGTGAAGGATAGGCCAATAGTATCTTGCCTACAAAACTTTGAAGGCAGTCTTTTTTGTAGCAAAGTGGCCTCCACAAGGGCTATCATGACATGTAGAGAGGATATAAAAAACTTCTCCCCCCCTCGTACATCTTTTGAGAATTTGGTCAGGGCCTAGCTTGAAGAGATTTCCCCCAATCCATGTGAAAGGGACACTTTTTCTGATGATCTTGCTTTTATTCGTGAATGAGAGATTAGGAGGGAAATTTTCAGCAAACAGGTAGTTAGCTATGTCAACAAACCATGATGAGAGTGTTGAGATGGTGAAAATATATTCATATGGAAAATTTTCATCCACCATTTCTTCTTCATCTAGAGATAGAGATAACCTAGATAAAAAAATGTATAACAACATTCTCCTTTCTAGGTTTATCAACAATGGTTAGGTCAAAATATTGTAATAGTAACAACCATCTAATTATTCTAGCATTAAAATCTGGTTTGTTCATAAAATATTTGATGGTGGCATGGTTAGTGTGTACAAATTTCTGATACCGAGTGAAATAATATCTAAATATTTGTAAAGCATGGACAATGGCTAACATCTCCTTCTATACGACAGTGTAATTGAGATTGGCCTTAGACAAGTTCTTACCGATGAAATAGATTTCATAAGGTAATTTGTCTTCTAACTACCCAAATATTTCCCCCACGTCGTTTTTTGATGCATATGTGTGGATATGGAAAGGCAGAGTCTAATTTGGACCTCGAAGAATGGGGGAAGTAGTTAACTTTCCCTTCATGAACTCAAAAGCTTCTTTACAAATACTGGACCAAGTAAACTCGGAATATTTGGCCAACAAATAGAATAGTGGTGAAGCCAACTTGCTGAAATCTTTGATGAACCTTCTATAATAGCCAAATAAACCCAAGAAACTCCTAACCTCTCTCCTCTTTTGAGGAGGTGGTACCCTTTTGATGATGGTGATTTTTCATGGGTCCACTCGTATTCCTTTTAGGGAGATTGAGTTTCCCAATACAAGTCCTACTCTTTTCAAGAATTCACACTTTTCTGGGCTTAGGGAGAGATCCATCTCAATGCGCCTTCTCAACACTTTTCCCAAATTGGAGAGAGCTTCCTAGAAGTCATCCCCATAGGGTGTGAAATCATCCATGTATATTTCAACTGAGTCATGGAATAGCTCTGAGAAAATCCTCAGGACAACTCTTTGGAAGGTAGTTGGGACATTGCACAACCCAAAGGGTAGGACTCTGTAAGCGAAGGTACCCCAAGGGCAGGTGAAATCATTCTTGTCCTAGTCTTCAAGGATGATTTGGATCTGGTTATACCCACTGAACCCATCTAAGAAGGAAAATAACTTCTCTCCTACAAGTCCATCCAAGACTTTGTCTATAAAGGGAAAAGGGAAATGGTCATTCTTGGTGGTTTTGTTGAGTTTCCGATAATCAACACAGATTCGCCATTTTCCATTCTTCTTTGGCACTAGGACAAGAGGAGATACCCACTCACTATCTGATATAGGATAAATGAAAACTGCATCCAACAATTTATGTAGTTCTTCCTTGACTATGTTATTTAGAGTTGGGTTCATCTGCCTTTGGGCTTGGCACACAGGCTTTCATACTTCCTTAATGTAAATATGATGTATGCATACTAAGGGATGCACCCATTTCATGTCCTTGTAATCCTAATCAAATGCATCTAGGTTGTATTTTAGATGCTGGCATAGCTGCTTTCTTCTTTATCTGAGAGGTCTGAGTTCATTTTCAGAGATCTGGATGGGCCAAAATCCACAACCTTGGTGGTTTCATAGGTTGAATTGACTGAGTGCAATTCCATCGAGGGTTGGCTTTCATATTATTTGACTAGGTTTTCAAGTGGGTTTTTTGTGGGGGACTGGTTTTCAATGACATGGTTGATGAGTTCATCTTCATCAAGCCGACCCTCTCTAAGAACAACATCTATGGTACAAATGGGGGTAGTGTTGTATACCTCATCTTCTTCATCCTCCACCCATATAGGTAGATCATGATCAATGGAAGGTTGGGATGCAGGATATAATACTAGTTGTTTAGACAAGAGCCCATTCTTAATAGTCACGTTTCTGACTCGACAACTGATATAAGCATCGACAGTGGCTAACTAAGGTCTCCCTAAGATGAGAGGATATTCATTGAAATTAATTTTTGGTTGCAGATTAGGAAATTTGTAGGATACTCCCAATGGTCAATTGAAACCATAACATCCTCAATAATTCCATCTAGAGTTACTGTGGACCAATCTACAAGTTGTAAAACTATTGTGGTTTTCCTCAAAGTCCCTTGGAGGTTGAGTTTTAAGATAGTTTCCTTGGTCATGACATTGATGGCAACCCCAATATTAATCAGAGTATTGGGGAATACGAAACCATCTATGTGCACATCTACAACTGGACTTCCATGGTGTAGGTACTTTAGAAATACCACCTTTCCCAACATTAAGTCGAACAACGGTCCTAGTACATTGATGGTGGGGGTATATTTATTCTTTCTCTAAGGTTTCTTGAAGCCCTTTTTCGTGACATACTTAATGGCCTAGAGAAGTGGTATCTTTACACACAAATTTTTAAGTTCTCCCAGAAGTTTGGTCTCCTCTAGGGTGTGCTGACTAGAATGGATCAAGTGCTCGAGAAATTGAGGTTTTTGGATCTGAGTGTTACTTTCTTCCTTTTCCTCCTCAAACTCTACAAGTGGAGATGGAGGGTGGTTTTCTAGGAGTCTTATTCCCAGCCTAAGATTAATCTCCTGTATCTCCACAACATAAGCTAGATAGGATGTCTCTCCATTATAAACCTGATGTGCCTGTATGTTTTTTAGGTTCAAGTTGGGTTGTGCAGGCATCTGCGGCAACCTAGGTGGAGTAACATGAGTAAGATGAGGTTGAGGTTATGGTGGAGGAATTTTGGCAGGTGGCTCATTATGTTGAGGCCTCCACCATTGGGATGGGTTTTTCCACCAAGGTTGTTGAGGAACATACTATTGAAATGGTTAGTTCACAGGCTGAGGATGATATGGAGGGTTGTAAGGCCAAGTAGGAGGAGTAGGCCGGGATGGATGAGTGGGGTTGTACCAAGATTTCATGGGTGAATTCTAATTATTGTCATAGTAAGTGTAAGGTGCACCTTTCATACCTTGTTGATATGACCTAGGGCCTTGAGGCCTTCTCTGGTTGATGAATCATAGTTTCTCTAGTCCTAATTCCCCACCTTGATATACATATGTGAGTGGAGGTAAGAAGGGAAAATTATCTGTGGCATGATTCTCCTCAAATACTAAGCAAACCTCTATGACATTTAATGGACATTCATTTCTAGGGTGTTTTCTAGTACATCTAGGGAAAATTATAGCCAAGTTCCTTTCTCCTCTTATTGCTTCCTCTTGATCTACATTGTGTCCATTTGCAAGGAAAATGTGTGTAGAATGTCACTCTTGAATTCCTCCAGCATATTTCCAATCTCATGTTGGATGGAGGTGGAAGAGGAAGGGGTATTGGTGGTACTTTGGCCAGCTCTGCCTTTCTTCCTAGCTGCCCTAGAATGGTTCTTGAAGACAATTTTGATTGTTTCATAAGGAAGTTGGTAGATATCTCCCCTTGATAACTTATTTATGGTTTCTATCACCTCCTCCCTGATCCCTCAGAGAATTACTAGTTTAAGTGATCTAGGATCAAGAGTGTTAGCCTCCACAACTTCCCAAGGTTGATGAATGGATACCGATGGAGGTAACCTCAAACCAAGCTTTTAGTTTTCCATCTAGCCCTACCAAACCAGAGAGGGCTCTCTATATGATATCAAAAAAAATTTATTTAACTCGATGAGGAGTAGATTTTAGGCTATTTAGGTCAGCTCTAAGGTTTTGAAAGTTTGATATTTTTAGTGTTGGATCAGGGAAAAAAACTAGGTAGCTAGGTCAAATGTATCAAAGGGTTACAACTGAAAATATATAAAGAGCTAGGAGACAATGCTTTAGTGATGGATTATGGTTTTTTCAGTGTAGTGTAGGGTTTTAAATTGAAGGAGGATCTTAATGAGCATGCATCATGAATTCATTAAAACTGAAGGAAATAAAAATTAAATGATTTTCCCAAACAAAATAGAGCCACAAAATAATTTTTCTTATCTAACTTTTAGGAAGATCACTAAGGAAATAAAGGCATGTAAAGAGAAAATATATATCATTATTAAAAGACTATAACGGAGAAGAAAAAACATCAAGAACTCACTACACATGAATTCCTAGATAATATCTGCAAATGTTCCTCTGAATTTCTGAATAAAAGTTGAAGCACAAGCTACAATGGTCTCAAACCTCTGATGTCCAACGAGCCAAATGACCAAGAAAATCATACATATAGAAAAAATATCAATTTACCACTCTCATGGGTCGAATCCATGAGTCAAGGAACTGATCACATGATCCTCTTACCTAAAACCTAAAGACTAGGGAGGTGAACAAGTCTCTCCCTAAGTTAGAAAAACTGATTCTTTTGACCATTTATGACTTGTACAAGAATGTATCTACCTCATATTTAACTTTAACTAGCTCAATTACATCTCAAAACATCATTACATCATCAATATTGACAAATTACATGAGAAAATGTGAAATTGGACCAAGTCAACTGCAAAAAATGACATTAAGGAGAAAACCTAGTGAATTTTGTTGAAAACGTAGCATGTGAGGGAAGGCCTTCCCAGAGTCCAAATGCTGATCTGAAAAATATTGGAGATAGCTCTTCAATTTGGATAAAAAATGGAGTCTTCAAGAACTGAAATTGATTAATTTTAGCCCCTCAAAAGTTCATTCTCCCATATTCGCTCTAAAAAGGTAGTATGCTCTTCAAAAAGGAGGCAGAAAGGTAATTTTTCAGTGGTTTTCTGACTTTTTGACCTGCCAAAAGAAGCTGAAGTGGAGCTTCGGTTGACTAGGATTGATGTAGAGGTCAAAAGGAATCCAATGGTGTAGGCCTTTTTCCATTTGGAGGTCTCCAACAAAAATGTAGCATGGGCCACGCTACCTTTTCTACCTATTCACTATGTCAAAATTTGTGAAAATGTCCAAAAACTTCAAAATATTCTGCAAAAATAGGGCTCAACGATAGGTCCATATCTCTCTTACCATAAATATTTTGCAAAAATGAGACAAATTTTTGTTCTTTTGCATGTTTTGAATAAAAACCTCCTCCAGTTTTCCAAAATACTTTCCCATTTGGTCAGAATCCAAGTTTGAAGTTGGTCACTCAAAAATTGGAAAATTGTAGCATGCCTGGAGAAAACGTAGTGTGATATTGTAGGGAACTTTTGATTGCCTTATTGAGCTCCAAAGAAATATTGAAGGTACCATTGGAAAGATTAGGATTTCTGCTACATAATGGAGTCATCAAGCACTTCAAAAACCTTCTCCAAACCCCATAAAAATTGTCTTGAAGTCAAGCTGACCAGAAGTACAAAAAACCTCCTGTAACAATTGTATTTTTGGCCTTTCTCCCAAATTATAATACCTGTATATAAAATGGAGGTTTTTTTTTCTTGGTATATTATGGAAAAATTTTCTTTCACTTTCGTAAAATTCATCTCTATTTGGTCAAAAACACCTTTTGAAGCAAAACTTTCCATGTGTGCAATGTAAACCCTAGGCATCCCATATCTTGGAAAGGTGAAGCTATGATTTCTTGGAATTTGGTGGGCTCATACCTACTGATATTACCTCCCTTATGCCTCCTCTACTTAGTGGTTTCATAATCCATTTCTAACCCTAGTTCAATGGGAAGGGAAATTAGTGTTTATTGAAGGGAAAAACAGGGGATTTGGGTAGTTTTTGGGAATGAAGGGAGATGAAGGGATTAAGGGCTTCCTAAATTCTTGGAAAACTTTATGGGGGTAGGGAGAGATATTAGGGAGTAGGGGAGACTGAATTTTGAGGGAATGAGTGAGAGTAAGGGGTCCAAAGAGGGAAAAAATAATCCTAACCTAGAAATGCCTAGTCTAGGCTAGGGTTTGTGGGAAAATAGTGAAAATAAGGGATAGGAGTGATGGGAAGTGATTAGGAAGGTGTATAAAAGGTGAGGGAAGGTTATTAAACTTCAATAACAGGGTTTTACTCAATAATTTTTCAATGAGAACATGAAACCAAGAAAATGTACTAGAAACCCTAGAAAAAGGGAATTTCTCTTTCAAAGCATGAAATGAAGACACAAGAGGTGATTTGTATGCCTACTTACTTTTCATTGATACAATGGACTCTGTTGTTGATGAAGGATCCATCTGCAATGATGTTTTGTGCCTCCTAAAGAAGAAAATGTGGCACTCTCACAAAGTGCAATGAGTGTGCAACACCTGCGCAACACAAGTAGAAATAGCACTCTTGGGCACACAAATTGTTGTTCTAAGGGTGCAAGTGTTCTTTGAAGGTGGAGAGAAGTATCTTGAAGATGAAAAGAGAAAATGGAAGTTATTTTTTTTCTTTTTGTAGCTTGGAATTTCTTTTCTTCATTGTGGTGCGGTGGTGGCCCACCATGTACTTTTCACTTTTTCTTTGAAAATTATGCAACTTTGGAACAAATAGAAGTTATTGCATCTTGATTGAATAAAATTACATATGACAAAAACTTTTTTTATAAAATCCCTATTACTACTTCATTTTCCAGATTTATTAATGAAATGACTGATTTTGGTGACTGAAACCCTAATGCCCTAATGGTGACAGTGAGCTGAACGAGAACCATGGTGACATGACTGAGATGAAAAAGATGAATTTGCAATGATGAGTCATCCAACTGAGAGATAGAAATGACCAGCACAATTTTTTTTGAATGGAGTAGTAATAGACCTAGACACCACTAGCCAATGACCAAATTTTTATTTGAAGACCTACTAAAACCATGAGAGTTTGACTTGACACCCTAATAAACATTTTGAAAGAGCCCATTTGATCACTGGTGATAGTTAGAAGTGATTAACACTAACATTGGCTGCAACTAGGGATGGGAGCTCCTTGGACGTGTCAAGAACACCATAGATGAAGTAGCGTTATCCATTGGGCATGCAGTCAAAAATCAAAAGATCAAACTAAAAACTGAATATTGATTGAGAAACTGAACTGAATTTGATTGAAACAAACACTTACAACTCAATGAAAAACACTTTCAAAACTTACTGATGACAACATATCATCGAGACTTGAGGGTTTCAAATCCTAATGATAACCACCCACCTGTTGAATACATATGTAGAATCATGTGAAATGATCCTTCTAGTGTAGCCAATCCATAAATCACGCTCACATTTTCCTTGAGAAAGAAGAAAAGACAAAAAATATAAAACTCCAAATATCCAGTGAAAATGTGCTTCTCATCCATAAATACAAGAAAATTCATCTCCCCTATTTACTGTAACAAATCAGTAAAAGAATCCTCACCAATATGAAATGTTACCTTGTCTTGAAACTCAGTAGAAACAAAGACACTCCTTTCATTTTCTAATCCTGGAGGAAGATCATCGTGTGCAAGAAGCTCTAAAACAACTTCGTCTTTATCGCTACTCTCCTGATATGACTGAAAATTATTATATGCACTTTGTAAGGAGATTCATTCTTAATTAAACAATGAAGCCAGTTTCCTGATCAGTTTTTTATCATCACTATTTTGAAGCTCATATCTAGCTAATGGAGAAAATATTTGACTACAGAAATCATCCAAAACGTCAACTATTGGGTCATGTAAAACCTAAGAAGACTATTGCAACTTATCATGCATTGTTTCCAATGATATTACATTATTTTCTATAGAATTTTCATCCTTTTCTTGAGAGATGTTATGAAAATATTTCCTCAAAATTTGAAATGCATCAAAACTTAATGGTACAGAATTATCTCGCATCAATTCAAAATATGTTTCAAGTTCTAAGCTTTGATCTGTGGTATAAAACTCAATGTAACTCAATGGCTGTGATTATGGAGTGAAAGAAGCTTCAATACCATAAGTGACATCCTCAGTCAATTCATGAGAAGGCTGCCGATTTATATTGTTGACAACTCGCTTACATGCTTTCTTATAGTTTTCTCTCAGAAATTGAAATGAAGTTAAACTCAAAGGCAAAGAGATTTCACTCACTTTGAAATTTTATGCATTCTCTTCACTGTTGTCATGATTTACATGCATAGGATGAGTGCTATATTTTAGTGTTTGTAATTGAACTTCCTCCTCCCAAAGACATGTCATTGATTGCCTTGAAATTTCAGCCTCGGTTTCAACAACATAGTCATCATCATACTGGTCATACTTGGGTAAATCATCAATATAAGGAATTTCATCAAACATACACATTAGATCAATAGATTTTTTCTCTTCAGATTTATCTACAAATCCATTTTCATGATTGTCCATAAATGAATTCAAGAAACAATCATTTTTTGATCTATGGTAACTGGATTTAGCATGAAAACAGTTAGGGCTAGTAACCCCTTCTTCTTCTGCAATAAGTGGGACATGGTGATGCTGAACAACAAATTCATCTTTCATGATGATATTTTTCATCATTTATTCCATTATACTTACCAAAATGTCGATCTTCTCTTCTAAAGATGTCAAGTGCTCCTTCTCTATGTTCTCCCTCTCTTATGCTTCCAACATTGACCTTTTGACCAACAGATTAGCTTCTACAGCTATCACACTATCTTGCATTTATTTGAGTGTCATAGTGTTCCTTTCTCTCAATTGAAACTCCATTTCTGGATCAAAGGCATCCAGGTAGTGTAAGAGAGTTGAACCAAGAGGTGGTTTTATATTAGCAGGGATTGAATGGTATACTTGATTAAATCTGGATGAAAAGTGTTGCACTGTTTCTCCTGACTGTCTTTTAAAACAATTATATTCTTCTAAAATCATAAAATGATTCCTCTTCATCACCCAATTATAAAGGAAGATTTCACAAAATGATGGAAATCGAAAATGCTTGCAGCTGGCAAGTTTTTGAACCATTTCTTAGCTTCACCTTGCAAATATAGAGGAAAAATACTGAAAATGACATCATCTTCTTCAACCTCAAAAAGGTCAAGAATATTTTGAAAACTCTAAATGTGTTTCTCTGCAGTGATGTTATCATATTGTCCATCAAACCTGGGAAGATACTTGTAATATTTTTTAGGGAAATCATGGAGTATATGAGGTAATATGAGTGGCTTGTATCTATCTATAATTTTACAAGTTATAAGAGTATGTACAGAAGCTATAAGATCATTCTTCATCACTTGATGCTCGTCAAGTTGAAAATGGTCATCATGAGATTCGACAGAAGGGTATTGAGAAATATCAAAGGCCTATGGAGAGTTTTCATTCACAACCTTCAAAGGAAAGGAATCAAATACATGTCTGGGATCTTTTCTCAAATTCAGTGTACTTTGAAAAACCTTCTTAACATTCTTAGGAAACCAGAAAAAATAATTCACAACAAAGAACATGATGTCTTAGATGAAATCCCAAGTTGAATACCTAATCTTACCATGTTTTCCTTTCATTTTTCTGTTGGTAAGGGTCATCCTACAGTGGAGCCTTTGGATTTGATTTTGAAACTGATTTGGAGTCGCCAGGTTGATTTTTTCAGCCTTCTAGTGCATGATCACTGTCCACCATCATCAATAATATTGGATCCTTTTCGTGCTTTCTTGGGGAAGATCTGTCACCTCGCTCCCCAGCAATGGTGCCAGAAATTTTAGCCTCCACAACATCCCAAGGCTAATGAATGGATGCCTCATGATGATATTTTTCATCATTTATTCCATTATACTTACCAAAATGTTGAGCTTCTCTTATTAGGATGTCAAGTGCTCCTTCTCTATGTTCTCCCTCTCTTCTGCTTCCAACTTTGACCTTTTGATCAGCAGATTAGATTCTATAGCTATTGCACTATCCTGCATTTCTTCGAGTGTCGTAGTGTTCCTTTCTCTCAATTCAAACTCCATTTCTGGATCAAAGGCATCAAGGCAGTGTTATATTAGCATGGATTTAATGGTATACTTTATTGAACCTGGCTAAATAGTGTTGCACTATTTTTCCTAGCTATTTTTCAAACAATTATATTATTCTAAAATCAGAAAAGGATTCGTCCTAATCACCTATTTATCAAGGAAGAATTTCACAAATTGATGGAAATTGAAAATGCTTGGAGCTGGCAATTTTTTGAAGCATTTCTTAGCTTTGCCTTGCAAAGATATAACAAGAATCCTGACACTGACATGATCTTCTTCAACCTCAAAAAGGTCGAGAAATTTTTGAAAACTTTGAATGTGTTTCTCAACAGTGATGTTACCATATTCTCCATCAAACCTGAGAAGATAATTGTAATAAATTTCACAGAAATCATGGAGTATAGGAGGTAAGATGAGTGGCTTGTATCTATCTACAATTTTATAAGGTATAGGAGTATGTACAAGAGTTGTAAGATTAGTCTTGATCACTTGAGGCTCGTCAAGTTGAAAATTATCATCATGAGATTCAATAGAAGGGTCTTGAACAAGATAAAAGGCATATGAAGAGTTTGTATTCACAACCTTCAAAGGAAAGGAATCAAATACAATTTTGGGATCTTTTCTAAAATTCAATATAATTTGAAAAACCTTATTTACATTCTCAAGAAAAGAGAAAAAATAATTCACGAAAAATAACATGATGTCTTGGATGAAAGTCCAAGTTGAATACCTGATCTTCCCATGTTGTTTTTTCATGTTTCTATTGGTAAGGTTCATCATCGACTGGAGCCTTTGTATTTGATTTCAAAACTTATTTGGAGTATCCAAGTGGATTATTTTAGCCTTCTTGTGCATGATCACTTTCCAACATCAATAATCAAATATGATCCTTTTCGTAATATCCCAAAATAGGGAATTTCTACAACAATAAGAATATCTTAAGATATTTTAAAGTTGGAGCTTCATAAAATCATGAACATGGCAATTTAAATCAGCTCATAATATGTAAGAGAACATATTATTAGTAGATGAATTATCAGCAACAATAATATGACCTATACACTCCTTCCAAAGTGGGGAAATGCAGAAATATAGGGCATAAAATAGCTATCTTCGGAAAATAACACTATATATGCGAGAAATGGGACTTGGATCCCTTATAATATGCTTCATGAAACTCACATCTAGAATTGGAGCTGAAACAAATCCCTATAGCTAACATAAACAGATCTCCCCAAGCCAATATCACTCAAATAAGCCCAAACCCCATGACTTTTCTTAACAGAAATTACTGAAGCATGAAAAAATGTTATTTCAATGAGGGTTTATGCAGTAAATAATGAGAAATAATATATCTAGAGTCTACAAGAATCCAATGGCTGAGAAAATGGAGATTCCTCCATTTTTATACAAAATAATAATAACCCGGCAAGGGTTTCAAGAGAGTACAATGTATAAAAGTGCAGATCTGTAGATTTAGATCTGGAAAACGTAGTTATACTACAAAATCTGTATAAATATAGCTAAAATGTACAAATAACATAAGAATAATGAGATACAGAGATTTTCGGGAGAAGGGTTGGCCATTCCTCCAAGGAATAAGCTCACAAGCAAGGGTTCAAACCCTACTACTGCAACTCTAGGAAAAATGATGCAGTTTCTATCAGTGACTATGTTGTAGAAGGTGGAGAATGCTTTGGCCACATTCCAAGATGTGCAAGATGCTTATAAACATTCCTTACAGATCTTGCAAAGAAAGGGAAGCTCCCTCCTCTAAAAGATAAGCTCATAAAGTGGTGTTGGGGACTGTCCACTCCAACACAACACTATACTATGCAGAAATAATGTTGTGGCTGAAGGAGGATGCTTTTCCTCAAGCCTGAATGTGGAAAAATGAGGTACAATACTCCTTCAAGAGGCTTCTCAAGAAAGGAGAAGGATTCCTTAACAGAAGATCCTTGTCCTAAACAGCACTGCAGCTCTGCTAAACAGCAAGAGGATGCCAAACAGTCTAAGCATACCACAATGAATAATATCCAAGCTTCTAGGATGTCCCCTTTTCATACCAAGAGGTTTTTTATGATAATACAAGATAATTATTGGTCTTTTTCCCCCATTTATTCATCTACTAGGTGCAAAGATCAAAAATTAATATTCCTATTAGCTGCATGATAATTTAGGAATATTACAGTCCTCCCCTCCAAAATTCTACTTGTCCTCAAGCACCTGCAAGGATAGAACTAGAAATTCTCCTTCCCTCCTCTTGTAGCATCCTCATATGATGAGCTCTGTCAAAGAATAAGATGTTGTCTCAACAATGAAACTCCATAGTACCTCTCCCAAGCATACAAGTTAGCATTTGGTGTACATCCCAAATGGCTATCATCATGCAAAAGTAAAATACTCAAGGAGACAACTATGTGCTATCTAGAGGTCCTCTCAAGGCATGGAATTTGAAATGCATGGGAAACTTTCATTCCCAAGAGAAACCTCCACCCCCAAGCTATCATCCATATAAAATGAGTCACCCTCCAACATGGCAACTCATGAAAAATTCCCCCCACCTTTGGCTCATGAAGTGTATGTGGGATAAATAGATGAACATGATAGGCAAGAGGGCCTATCCCACATTTTCCACCTCTCCACTTATGAAAAGTGTAGAGGGCATGCTGATCTTGGGCTGCAACATGGTTTCCCTCAAGTGGCAAGAAGAAGATTGAATCTAGGATCCTTTCTCCAATGTCATGAGCCATGCTAACCCAAACCATCCCATATAAGATGAATGGCACCCCATCACCATATGGCATCCAAATCAGAAAAATGCTGAAGGTTATGTGCAAGTTTGTATGGTACAAATGGTTCTCCAAATGAATACCACACAGTCTCCCCAACTGTTGTTTGAGAATATCATGTGGAAAGTGATTCTCCAATAAGTTACAAGTTGTGCATGTTTGCTCTTCCCTATCCCACGTTTTCCACCTTTCCACTTATGAAAAGTGTAGAGGGCATGCTGATCTTGGGCTGCAACATGGTTGCCCTCAAGTGGCAAGAAGAAGATTGAATCTCCAAGGATCCTTTCTCCAATGTCATGAGCCATGCTAACCCAAACCATCCCATACAATATGAATGGCACCCCATCACCATATGGCATCCAAATCAGAAAAATGCTGAAGGTTATGTGCAATTTTGGATGGTACAAATGGTTATCCAAATGAATACCACACAGTCTCCCCAACTGTTGTTTGAGAATATCATGTGGAAAGTGGTTCTCCAATAAGTTACAAGTTTTGCATGTTTGCTCCTCCACCATGGGGTAGTGAGCAACAATGGATATCAGCGATACATAATCAAAATAACAATAAACTTGCCCAAAATCATGTATAGATGGGCTTCTAGCACTAAAAATATTGGCCCTAAAGTGACCATGAGACCCAAAAATACTCTTGCTCTCTTGTGGAGCAATGCCCTATTCATATACGGTGAGAAGATACAAATACTCAATGGAGTAATCAACAAGTACATAAATGTATTTCTTACCATGCATGGTGAGTAAGCTGAAACTGAGGTCCATGAGTGAGCCCTCCCATGAGAATCTCCTCATAAAAGTATGTAGAATTAGAGGACGCATACTCCCCTTGGAACACTCCATCAATAGAAGCATACTCCCAAGTGACAATGCTATAGGCCTTATTGATAAGGCTCTTGTCACTCCATGACTCCTCCCTTTGACATTCCATATGCCAAAGCCATCCACTATCATGTTGCTAGGTGAGAGGATCTTCTTCCTATATGGAAGCCCCTCATGATCCTCCAATTATGAAGGGTAGCCTCCTTGCACTTTGGATGTGCCTTCCTCCTCTCTGGAATTATCATGATAAGTATGGGATAGATCCTACCCATACTCTCCCAAGTTCAACCACAACAACAACAACTCTTGTTGCTCCCTCATCTCTTCCTCATACAAGCCATAGAGTAATATCATGATGGTTGTCTTGTATGATGCCCCATACAAACAAGTCTTCTACTGTTCTATCATATGGGGGCCATGCCATGCCCCCATCCACCACATACCTCTTAACAAAGGGTATGACTCAAGATGGCCAAACTCTCTCAAGAGAAGCCAGCATATCTTTGCTTCTTACTACCTTGTGTCATAGATCTGCAAGTGGCTCACCAACCTCTTGCTCTCCATCCATCTCCATTCATCCAAATGTGGATGCCTCCAATCATTCTCCCCCTTGGTATCTTCCCAATGAAGACTGCCAATCTCCCAAAGTAGATCTTTCTCCTTAAACCTCATGGTAAGTTGAGATGTAACCCCTTGGAGATATTTTAGAGAAGACCTCTCATCAATGATCCTCTTGAATCCCAGAGAATCCAAGTGTGCTAAAGGTAAAACATCATCAGAAAGTGGCACAACACTCATTATGCCCCCCAAAATCTTTCACCCTAACCCCTCATGCTGCATGCAAATCAATAAGGTTGCAATGGAATGAATTTTTGTCCCTTATCTAATCAAACCAAAGTTGCACAACGTTGTGCAAGCTTGTTGCTCCACATTAGCAATGTGTTTTGATCCTTGACCATGTGGAGACAAATTTCCAAGGTTTCCCATAAGGTCTTCCGTAATGACAGGAAATGGAAATATATGCATACCTTGGTGAGTCTTGGGATCATCTTGTATCACTGCAAGAACTCCTCCCTTCAATGTGTTGGCTGATCCAATTGCTAATATGGATGGTTGCCCCCTCATGAATGTGACAATGTTGATAAAAGCCTCCTCAAGTGGGAATGAGGACTCATTCTTCTCTTATCTCTCACTGTCAAATATTCTAATCACCCTTTGAGCGATATCTGCAAAAGTATATACTCTTTCATGAATCACATGGTTGAACCACCAAGTGCTTGCCTTACCCTCCAAGTGCAGCACTGAGATCTCCACAGCCTCCCTTTCTACTACTGGATGTATTAGAAAAAATGCCTCTAGCTTCATCACCCAAGATTTTGTTGTACATAAGGGTGATCCATCGAAGGTAGACAATAGGAAACTATGACCCCTTATCATCCTATTACTGTATGGCCTCCTATCCTCTTTCAATCTGATAAACTGAGGAAGTTCTAGAGTCTCTTTGAAAGCTCGAGGCTGACATTTGTACTCTGCCAAATATCCACTCATGATCTCATGTTCTAAATGGTCTCCCTTCCCCTCATTATCACTATGAGAAAAAGAAGTGCATGGGTATTCTTATTTCTCTTGAAACCTTCTAGAGGTCTCATTGCAGCTTTCTCCTCCTTGAAACCCTCTTGGAGTTTCAATGCATCTTCCTTCTTTCATCTGTTTGACCTCCTGGGGGAGGCTATTCTTAGATCTAACAATTGATGAGAGCAATATCATCCTCTCCATCATCCTAATCTCTTCTTCTTATCTTCTGGATTGGATCTGGAATCCACAGGCTGAGCCAAGATGGTATTTTTGATGCCACTGTAATATCCCAAAATAGGGAATTTCTACAACAATAAGAATATCTTAAGGTATTCTAAAGTTGGATCTTCAGAAAATCATGAACATAGCAATGTAAATCATCTCATAAGATGTATGAGAACATATTATCAGCAGATGAATGATCAACAACAAGAATATGACCTATACACTCCTTCCAAAGTGGGGAAATGCAGCAATATAGGGCATAAAACAGCTGTATTTAGAAAATAACACCATATCTGTGAGAAATGGGACTTGGATCCCTTATAATATACTTCATGCAACTCACATACGGAATTGGAGCTGAAACAAATCCCTCTAGCCAACATAAACAGATCTCCCCAAGCCAATATGACACAAATAAGCCCAAACCCCATGACTTTGCTTAACAGAAATTAATAAAGCATGAAAAAACGTTATTTTAATGAGGTTTTATGTAGAAAATAATGATAAATAATATATCTGGAGTCTACAAGCATCCAATGGCTGAGAAAATGGAGATTCCTCCATTTTTATACAAAATAATAATAACCCGGCAAGGGTTTCAAGAGAGTACAATGTATAAAAGTGCAGACCTGCAGATATAGATCTGGAAAACGTAGTTATACTACAACATATGTATAAATATAGCTGAAAGGTACAAAGAACAGAAGAAGAATGAAATACAGAGCTTTCTGGGAGAAGGGTTGGCCTTTCCTCCAAGGAATAAGCTCACAAGAAAGGGTTCAAACCCTGCTACTGCAGCTCTAGGAAAAATGATGTAGTTTATGTCAGTGAATGCACTGTAGAAGGTGGAAAATTCTTTGGCCACATGCCAAGATGTGCAATATGCTTAGAAACCTTCCTTACAGATCTTGCAAAGAAAGGGAAGCTCCCTCCTCTAAAAGATAAGCTCAAAAAGTGGTGTTGGGGACTTTCCACTGTAACACCCTGCAACATAGCACTATAGTCTACAGAAATAATGTTGTGGCTGAAGGAGGATGCTTGGCCTCAAGCCTGAATGTGGAAAAATGAGGTACAATACTCCTTCAAGAGGCTTCTCAAGAAAGGAGAAGGATTCCTAAACAGGAGATTCTTGTGCTAAACAGCACTGCAGCTCTGCTAAGCAGACAAAAATGAATAATATCCAAGATTCTAGGATGTCCCTTATTCATACCAAGAGGGTTTTTATGCTAATACAAGATAAATATGGGTCATTTTCCCCCATTTATTCATCTACTAGATGCAAAGATCAAAAATTAATATTCCTATTAGCTGCATGCTAATTTAGGAATATTACACTTTTCTTGCTTTCCCAGGGAAGATATGACACCTTGCTACCCAACAACGGTGGAAAAAATTTTAGCCTCCACAACGTCCCAAGGCTAATGAATGGATGCCGATAGAGGTAACCTCAAACCAAGCTTTTAGTTTGGAAGCTATCCCTACCAAACTAGAGAGGGCTCTCTCTATGAGATCACAGCCAAATTATTTGATTGGATGAGGAGTATATTTAGGTGAGTTACGTCATCTCTAGGGTTTTGAAATTTTGATAGTTTTATTGCTGGATCAGGGAAGAAAACCAGGTAGCTAGGTCAAATGTATCAAGGGGTTAGAACTGAAAATATATAAAGGAGAAAGGTAGCAATGCTTTAATGATGGATTAGGGTTTTTTCGGTGTAGTGTAGGGTTTGAAAGTGAAGGGGGATCTTAATGAGCATGCATCATAAATTCATTAAAACTGAAGGAAATAAACATTAAATGATTTTCCCAAATAAAATAGTGCCACAAAAGAATCTGCTTATCTAAATTTTAGGAATATCACTGAGGAAAGAAAGGCATGGAAAGAGAAAATATATATCGTTCATAAAAGACTATAAAATAGAAGAAAAAACATCAAAAACTCACTACACATGAATTCCTAGATGATAGCTACAATTGTTCCTATAAATTTCTGAATAAAAGTTGAAGCAAAAGCTAAAATGGTCTCAAACCTCTAATGTCCAGCGAGTCAAATGACCAAGAAAAGCATACATATAGACAAAATATAAATTCCCCACTCTGAGGGGTCAAATCCATGAGTCAAGGAACTGATCACATGATCCTCTCACCTAAAACCTAAATACTAGGGAGGTGAACAAGACTCTCCCTAAGATAGAAAATTTGATTCTTTTGACCATTTATGACTTGTGCAAGCATGTATCTACCTCATATTTACCGTTAACTAGCTCAATTACATCTAAAAACATCATTACATCATCAAGATTGAAAAATTACATGAGAAAAGGTGAAACTAGACCAAGTCAATAGAAAAAAATGGCATTCAAGAGAAAATGTAGAGAATTCTGCTGAAAAAGTAACGTGCGACGAGAAATTGTAGCGTGTGAGGGAAAACTAAGTTTTGGAGTCCTTCCTAGAGTCCAAATTCTGATATGAAAAATGATGGAGATAGCTCTTAAATTTGGCTACAAAATGGAGTCTTCAAGCACTGAAATTGATTAATTTTATCCCCTCAAAACTTCATTCTCCCACATTCACTCTGAAAAGGTAGCATGCTCTTCAAAAAGGAGGCAAAAAGGTTATTTTTGAGTTGTTTTCTAAATTTTTTACCTTCCAATAGAGGCTTAAGTGGAGCTTAGGCTGCCTAGGATTGACGTAGAGGTAAAAAGGAATCCAATGGTGTAGACCTTATTCCATTTGGAGGTCTCCAACAAAAACATAGCATGGGACACACTACCTGTTTGACCTAGTCACTGTGTCCAAAATTGTGAAAATGTCAAAAACTTCAAAATATTCTGAAACAATAGGTCTCAAATTTAGGTCCATATCTCTCTAACCATAAATATTTTTGAAAACTTGAGTGTAATATCCCAAAATCAGGAAATTCTACACTATCGGGAATATCTTAAGATATTCCAAATGTGGAGATCTAGCAATGTGCACACATAACAATGAGAGAGTAGTGTTGCATCAAATTCAGAAAATGATAGGAGAACTCATAGCCATCTTATTAAAACAATAGTAGCATAATGTGTACAATATCTTGAGGAAAAAGCTACTCAAGAGAGGTAATGATCAACCTCAAGAAAACAAGTACATAAATGATGAAAAAACACTGCTACACAAGTGTGCCCAAGCTATGAATGTGTAGTTTATATGAGACACTACAACATGCAAAATGATAATACAAAGATATGACAATGTTAGCTCAAGAAATGTGGGGGAGCAAGCTCTCAACCCCTAAAAACAATGGTACAACAATCCTTAGAAGGATTGGATGAAATATATGTACAAATGGCAAATCTGCAGAAATGCCAGAGTTGCAGGGTAGCAACTGCAACTCAAAACTGAAATAGACGGATATGGCTGAATATGATGTCCAATCTGAAGCAAAACTCCTCCAATGGATCTCCCGAGTGCAAGGCTAATCCTAGCACTGAAGATATCACCCTCCGTGATGGTGGTGCAAACCCCCACTACAGATACATACTAAAATAATGTAGTCAAGGAGAGGGACTGCGCTGTAATAGGTGGGAGATGCTTGGCCTGATGCCAAGATATGCAAATCAGCTTTGAAACCTTCCTCACTAACCTTCCCGAGGAATAGAAGCTCCCTCCTCTGAAATATGAGACAAGGAATGGTGTTGTGGAACCCTCCACTGCAACACCCTGCAACACTACGTTATACTTCAGCAGAAATAATGCAGTGACTAAAGGAAGTGGATTTGGCCTTGAGCCTAGATTTGGAGAAATGAAGTGCAATCCTTCAAGAGGCCTCTCAAGAAGGAGAGGAAATCATAAACAGGAATCCCTCGTGCTAAACAACACTGCAACTCAGCTGAACAGCGAGAGACTACAAATAGTCTACTAGACCAATAATCAAATACTCAAACATGTCTCTCTATGGCTGCCTCTTCCTCATTTTATGCAAGTGAATGTCTCTTTGCCTTGGATCCCACACATTAGGGTTTCTTCCACAAGTGTTCTTCCTCCCTCTCAAACTGCACTGTCTTCCTAAGCAATCCACACCCTCTTAGGCAGTGTTGTTGACTTGGTCAAACTTGACCTTGTCCTCATGCATTTACCCCTTTTCACACTATAAGGTGCAAAATAAAGCTACTCCATAGATCCCTTTCACACTATGAGGGATTTATTCCTACTTATGGGTCTCTTTACCCATTTTATTCACCTCCTAAATGATATAAGAAAAAATTAATATTCCAATTTGCTGCATGAAAATTTTTGAATATTACATTGAGAGTGGTTTTTATTCTTTGGCATGTTTTTATTAAAAACCCCCTCCATTTTTCCAAAATACTTTCCCATTTGGCCAGAATCCAAGTTTGAAGTTGGCCACTCAAAAATTGGAAAAACGTAGCGTGCTTGGAGAAAACATAGCGTGATCTTGCAAGGAAATTTTGACTACCTTCCTGAGCTCCAAATAAATATCTGAAGGTACCATTGGAAATATTTTTATTTCTTGTACACGATGGAGTCAGCACGCACTACAAACACCTTCTCTAAACCCTTGAAAAATTGTCTTGAAGTCAAGTTGTCCAGAAGTGCAGAAAACATGATGTAGAAATTGTATATTTGGAATTTCTCCAAAATTATAATACCCGTGTATAAAATGAAGGGGTGTTTTGTTCCCTGGTCTATTATGGACAACAAACTCTTTCACTTTAATGAAATTCATCTCTATTTGGTCAGAAACACATTTTGAAGCAAAATTGTCCATGTGTCCAATGTGAAGCCTAGGCAACCCATATCTTCGAAAGGTGAAGCTATGATTTCTTGGAATTTTTTGGGCTCATACCTACTGATAGGACCTCCCTTATGCCTCATCTAATCATTGGTTTTAGAATCCATTGCTAACCCTAGCTCAGTGGTAAGGGAAATTAGGGTTTAGTGAATGGAAAAATAGGGGATTTGGGTAGTTTTTGGGAATGAAGGGAGATGAATTTTTTAAGGGCTTCCTAAATTCTTGGGAAATTTTATGGGGATAGGGAGAGATGTTAAGGAGTAGGGGAAACTGAATTTTTATGGAATTACTGAGAGGAAGGGTTTTAAAGAGGGAAAAAACAATCCTAAACTAGAAATGGCTAGTCTAGTCTAGGGTTTGTGGGAAAATAGTGAAAATGAGGGATAGGAGTGATGGGAAGTGATTAGGAAGGTGTATAACATGCAAGGGAAGGTGATTGAGCTTCAATATCAGGGGTTTTCTCAGAAATTTGTCAATTAGAACATGAAACCAAGAAAATGTACTAGAAACCCTAGAACAAGGGAATTTCTCTTTCCAAGCATGAAATGAAGACACAAGAGGTGTGTAATATTCCCAATTTGCCTCAAGCTAATTGGAATATTAAATTTTACTTTACTTTTCTCTTCATGAATAAATGTAAAAAGGAGGAACATAAAAACTCCTAAAATCAGTGAATAAATCAATGCCCCATGTGAACAAGGCTAAATCTGGGCTACTTTAATAAAACACCCTTATGTGTGAAAGGGAGTGAAACATTTGACTGGGTCAACAAGACCAAATCAACAACGCTATCTAGATGCAATGAACCTCCTAGATGCACAATGCAGTTTTAGATGGAGGCTACACATGTGAAAGGAGCTAAATCATTGAGATGGTTTATGGTTTTGCAAGATCTCAATCTTATAAAAGGAAGAGGAGGACAACAAGAGGGGGGTTGTTGATGACCATAATATTTCTGAAGAATTTGTTTGTTTAGACATTTCTCATTCTCTTGGCTATTTAGTAGAGAATAGTGTTGTTCAGCACAAGGATCTCCTTTTTAGGAATCCTTCTCTTTCCTCGAGTAGCTCTTGGGAGAGACCTGCCTTTCTTGTCCACTATCAGGCTTAAGGCCAAGCTTCTCATTTCAACTACAACTCAAATATTATTGAGTTTTTGGTTGTCTTTGCAAGCTATAGCAAGTGGAGGCTAGATCTACTCAGATCTGGGCTAATCTAGTGCCCCTTTTCAGTGGGAAAGGATTTTATCCCATTGGAAAGAGTGTTCTAGATCATTGGAGCTTCAGATCTACATCTTGGCATCAGGCCAAATTTTTCTTCAAGCCTACGACGCATTCCCTCTTCCAGTACTGCGTTATCTGCAAAGAGGAAAGTTGCAGGGTGTTGGGGTTCCCATGTTTTGGCCAGGTTGGCAAGACCAAAATATGAGACAACATAGAACCACTTTTGGGCCCTAGGATCTAGCCCTCCTGTACTCGGATAGGGATCTCTCCAATAAAGAAAAAAATGATGTATCTTTGAGAGCTCAAAATGAAATGTTAGGCTAGTTATAGGGTCGAGGTTGTTTATTTGATTGTTTGTGTTTGGTTGGAGGGCATCAGGAAAAGAAGGACCAATATAAGACAAGGATGAGCAAAGAGGAAGCTTAGGCAGAGATAGATAACTCAGAGAACATCAAAGCCATTGGGCTATGGAGTCAAAAAAGGATTTATTTGTGTTCAATGTGCAAGATTTCTGTTGGGATAGTCATCTAGAGCATCTGGATCTTAAAGGATAGAAGATGGAATGGAACATTAAGGACTGAAAATGAAAGGAGGAGAACCATCTAATTCTGTCTATAGATCAGGTCAGAGGTCATTTAACTCCAGGCCTGCTTGGACAAAATCAGAGGCAATTACAAGGGATCTCAGAAAGGCTAGCTGGTTATGCAAAGATCCTAGTGGACAGGGCTAACACTAATCCCCAGTGTTCCCAAACCTTCCAGCTAAATCCTACCAAGAACATCTAAACACGATTTCATCGATTCATACATCGAGAGAAGCGAGCGATATCATCCACTACACTGGTTAAATCAATTGAAACCAACATTCAGATACACATATAAGTAGAAAACATTGAGGTAGGGAGAGCAGGAAACATAGGGCACCTATCAAGAGTGAATCCTATATTATACTTCTGTTGCCTACCAGTAGAAATGAAATGAAATGGAACATAACATAAGAGCAAGTCAATCACGAATACAGAGAAAGAGGAAACATCACCAGCTGCTTTAGATCAGGATCCAAAGAAACATGCTTGTCATATTAAAAACAACACCAATAAGGTACATCATAGCCCATAGCTTGAACATTCAGTCTGAATACATCTAATCTCAGTCTATCTTACAATATGCACAGAGAACTTGTCTCAACTAGGAACAATGCTTGCATCCCACTGATTTCTCATCAACAACCATTATAATGTTTCCTTTTGTGCTTTATAGCGAGAGAAAGAGACACGAGAAGAACATTGTGAGGAGGTAGGTGAATATTAAATGTTTACATTAAACCCAAGAATGATGAGAACCGAAACCCGATACATTTTGACATGCTGTATATTTAATCTCTGTCACCTCCCTTGGGAAAGAATGATTTTCTCCAGATATGATCTTGACATTTTAGGCTGCGGTACCTCTGGTGATTTGAACCAAAATAAAATAAACTACTGAAAGGTCTGTCTCATAAATGTTTTGGTTTCCTCGAACTGTTGTTAGGGGGGGAAACTCCTTCAGGGACACGGTGCATAATAAAGACTGTATGGGTGCCCTGTCCTTTATGGGGAAAAACATTCTGCTGACAAATAAACCCTGATATTACCTCTTACTGATGTTCAGGACCTCCAGATCGATCCTCGGGGTCTTCAAAATGATGCTTCGCCTCTTTAAATTTCTGATTTAGGGGTTAAGATCTTCGTTGATGCACCCTAATCCCTCTGCTCTGTACTGAAATTATTTGATGCTTCATTACTACCTCTGTCGAGTTAGCTCGAGCCTTAAATGGTGCTGGCAGGATTTCCGGCATTTGAACTCTGCTTTTCTTTAATGCAAGTCCTGACAGCCCCATTCCTTGATTCTCTCATGATGGTACTAGTTCATTGGATTTGATCTTGTCTGCGCCACTCGCCATTCAGATAGTACACTGAAAAACGACGGTTTTCTTCCTCTAGAAACCCTGCAACATAGCAAACCTGTGAAGAAAACAATGGACGGAGCAATGGATGCAGTGTGGATGGAGGAAATGACCGTGCAGATGGAATGGAGGGGAAAAATTGCAGGGGAAATGGTGAAAAATCGCTCTGGTAAGGTTGGCGGACGTTGCAGAATGAAAAACGCATGAAAAACATTAAAAAACCACGAAAACGGGACGTTATATGTGTCGGAATGGTTGAATGGTACGGGATATGCACGTGGGGCGACATGGCATACGGACAGCCAAGTGGACAGATGACGTGGGGACCCAGGCGATGGTGCAATGGTTGACAATGAATGGACAGATCTGGATCGTCGATCAGGCTAAGATCAACGGTGGAGGGAGACGGATGGTGGGCCGGAACAAGAGCTATCGCGTGCGTGATTTCATTAAATATCATGCATCTATGGTGATCGGGAGCCGTCAGATGGAACTTTCGAGATATAACAGCTGACACAGATTTCGCTGGGCGTCTTGTACCGAAGTTTAATGCGTGAAATGAGGGTGTTTTTGCCCCCGTACAGATGCCACGCATCGTTTACTGAGTGGAATCGCTGGCTCTCCGAGGAAAACCGCCTGCTGCAGATGGGTGGTGCGGAAAATACCGGTGGGTTTGGAGGTATGACGTATGGCTGGCGGGGTCCATAGGATAAGTCGCACGCCGCACCGTTCGATCTGCAGAGCAGATCGACGGTGGAGATTCGTCGAAAGATTAAACCGGTGGAAAACCTTAGAAATTAATTAAAAACCCGAAAATGTGATTTAACAAAGGTTTTTTAAATGTTTTTGGGCGGAGAAAACGTAGGAGGGGGATAAGCGCCCGATAGATTTAGCAGGTGGTCCTGGCACCGGGTTTTATGGAAGAAAAGGGGTGCGGGGCTATCAGAAGAAGGGCTAGGCCTATTATAAGGTCAAAATGAGGATTTTTATGCCATTTTAATGTATTTTGAGGCCTAAGGAGGGTAACGATAGGGAGATGGAGGGGGGATTTGGTGAAACAAGGGTAAGGGTAAGAATCAAAGGGGATTTTGGAGGGGTTTAGAGGGTTACTTTGACAAAGGGAAGGGGGGGGGGGGGGAGTGGTATTTTGCAAAGATATAAAGGGCAATAACGGGCCTTTTGAGAAATGGATCAGTAGAGGGACTATATTTTAGGAACGGTACATAGAGACTTCAAGGAGGATGGGTTTTCAGGGGAAAGGCATTCCTTAAAGGCTCCCAAACAATCTAGCCCCCAGCTTGCTTGTCAAGAATTTCATAGGGGGGCTAACAGTGGCTCCACATGGGGATGGCTTCTCCCTGGAGGAGTCAAGAAACCAGATATCATATTTGGAGTAGGCCAGTTGCCTGCTGTCATAAGCCATATTTCTTTTTTGATTTCAGCTGCCACCATCTGATTTAAACAACAGCAGAAGTGTTTCCCAATCAATCTACCTACCCAGACTACAGTTCTAACATTTCCCTTTGGGTGCATTTGAACTAGCAAACCCTTTACATTTTATTTTGCAAAACAAAAACAAACCTATTCTAAATCTATCCTTATTGCTCCATGAGGCCAGATTAGACTATTGGCCTAATACAATTGTCTACCTAATATACTACCTGTTGGGATTAAACTTTCCAACAAGTTTCTTCACCTACATTCTAAGACATGAAATTTAAACACAACCAAGCCAGGATTAGACTGTCTGACTTGCTGGACAGAAACTTGTAGAAGACAAAACGGTGAAGACATGGAATTTTGCAACTTTGAAACATTCTTCTTTCTTTCTTGTGACTCAGGTTTTGAGCATATTTGAGTCACCTCTTTTCTTTGCTTCAGCTCTGGTTTTGGGCATATTAGAGCTGGTTCTTCTTTCGCTGCTGATCCAGATTTTGAGCTTATTAGGACCAGCTATTCTGCTTCCTTTGGCTCGGATTTTGATCAGGTTTGAGCCATGCTTTTTACTTCAGAGGTTCATGTTTTGAGCATGTCTGAACCTCTCTTTTCATTCTGTTTTTTGGAACATTTTTCTATTTTCCTGAAAGTAAAACTGCAATGGTATGTACAATGGAAATGAAACTGGAAATGGAAAATTAATAAAAGTAATGTTTGAGCATCTTGCCATTGACAGGACCCCCAAACAACTCTGTGCCATCAAGTTCTTGCAGAAAAAATGCATTAGGACCCACAGTGGCCTGGATGACAAATGGACCTTGCCACAAGCTATCAAATTTGCCATGTTTGCCCTTGTCCTCTCTTCTTGAATCCCATCTCAGAACCTTATCTCCAACCTTGAAATCTGAAGCTTTGGTTCTTTTGTCAAACTATCTCTTTATGCCTTCCTGTACTCGGACAGCTTTGCTATAAACTTGCTCTCTAGTTTGTTGAAGATGGATTGTTTCATTAATTCTCCTTATCATACTGTTTTCCTCTGATTGGATCTCCTGGACAAGTTTGATCACTGGAACTCCAAGACTAGTAGGAAATACTGCTTCAGTCCCATAAACCAGCTGAAAAGGTGGCATGCCAATAGATTTCTTTGTAGTGAGCCTGTCTGCCCACAAAGCATGTACCAACTTTTTGTGCCATGACTTTTTGTTCTCTTCCAGCAGCTTCTTAATGATTGTGACCAGGCTCTTGTTTGATGATTCAGCTAGGCCATTACCCTGGGGGTAATAGGCAGTTGAATGTCCAAGTGCTATTCCGTACCTGTGACAGAAATCAACCATTCTTTTGGATCTGAAAGCAGCAGCATTGTCAGTGATTATTTTCCTTCGACAGCCAAAACGAGATAAGATGAAGTCTTCTAGGAACCTAATGATGACAGAGTTAGTGGCATTCTTAGTGGGTGTAGCTTCTATCCATTTAGTGAAGTAATCTGTAGCAGTTAGGATCCATTTATGTTGTCCAAAGGAGGCAGGATGAATTTCTCCTATAAAGTCTAGGCCCCATTGCATGAAAGGACCTTCTATGGTGATCGGTTGCAGAGGGAGGGGAAGGAGTTTTCTTTTGCCCTCAAATATTTGGCATTTGTGGCAGGCAAGAATCATTTTATGGACATCACTAAAGAGTGTAGGCCAATAGTAACCAGCCCTGAGTATCAGGTGGCCTCCACACTCCCCGGCATGGAATTCTTGTTTGACTCTTTCAACTTCAGTTTCAGACAAACATTTCAACAATAGGCCACTTGGATTCTTCCAGTATAGACTCTCATTCATAATGCAGTAGTTTCTAGCTTTGAGTTTTATGAATCTGGCCTTTGTTTTGGATAGTTCTGGAGGAGCATTGAGGTTAGTGAGCACATAAAGGATATCAGTATACCAAGGAGAGTTTTGAAACTGCTCCTCAACAGTTGGATGGGGCAATCCTTCCTGCTCATCTAAGGCATTCATCATGTTAATGTCAAGGGCCTGCAGGATTGATTCAGCCATTAATTGGGCCAGGCCTTGACCTTTGATCAGCTTGGTGGGTTTTATTTCAATGTCATATTCTAATATTGTAGCAATCCATTCGCCCCTTTTTCCATCAGGGTCCTAGGACAAGATATCTTTGACCACTATATTTGGCACGAAAGCAATGGTTTGAGAATGCAGAATGTACACCCTAAAGTCTTTTAAGGCCTTAATCAGGGCATAGGTCTGCTTTTCCATGATGTTGTACTTTAAGGGTGCATCTCTTAAGGCTTTACTGAAGAAATTTATAGGTTATTCATTACCTTCCGAATTTTTCTGCAGCAAAACTACAGCTATTGTGTGTTGGGAAGCAAATGAAAAGATTAGAAAATATTTTGAGAAGTCAGGGCTGATAAGGACAGGGGCCTGAGTGAGTGCAAGTTTTACTGACTCAAAAGATTTTTTGGCTTCAACAGTCCACTTAATCCCTGCATCTTTCTTTAGCATTTCAGTTATTTTCCTAAGATGTTCAGCAAGATTGGGGATAAATCTTCTAAGGAAATTGATCTTCCCTATGAAGGACTGCAATTCCTTGATGTTTCTTGGATGTGAAATTTGAAGTATTCCCTCAACTCACTGTGGGTATATCCTGATCCCTTTCTCAGATATAATGTGGCCCAGAAGTTTACCTTCTTGCAGCCCAAAAACAGTCTTCTTAGGATTTAGGGACAAACCGTACCTTCTACATTTTTCAAAAACTTTCCTCAGATGTTTCAGATGTTCTTCTTCAGTTTTAGAAAAGACAGTCAAGTCATCCAAGTAGATAGCTATAAAGTGTACAATCTCCTCTAAGAAATCTATGTCCATCGCTCTCTGGAAGGTAGCTCCAGCATTCATCAGTCCAAAAGGCATCTTCACATACATGAAGGTACCCCAGGGAGTGGTAAAAGCTGTTTTGAGTTGATCCTCTGGGAGTACCAGAACTTGATTATATCCTGAAAAACCATCAAGCAGGGAGATTCTCTTAGAGCCTACTACCTTCTGTAGGATATGCTCCATTCTAGGAAAAGGGTAGTTGTCTTTCAGGGAGGCTCTGTTGAGGTTTCTGAAGTCTATGCATAACCTGATCTCCCCTGTCTTCTTCCTTACAGCCACTAAGATTGACACCCAATCAGAAAACCTTACAGGGACTATAATGCCTGCATTATACATCTTTTTAATTTCCTTCTCTACTGCAGGCAATTGTTTTGGATTGATTCTTCGAAGTTTTTGTCTGAAAGGCTTCTGATTTTCCTTTAGTGGTATCTTGTGTTGTATGATGTTGGTGTCATAGGCCTTTAAGTCTTCATAGCTCCATGCAAACACATCAATGAATTCCTTAAAAAGGTCAATGCACTTCTTCTTCATGTCTGCAGGTATAGACTTAGCCAGTTTAATCATTTTGGGTCTGTCTTCAGTGCCAATGTTGCATTCTTCCACATCAGGATCAGAATGTTCAATTGTGGGCTTCTTTGCTACGTCATCAAAGTCAAAAAGGTCCTCTAAGGGTGCCAGGCCTCTGGGTATATTCTTGTCTTTGGCCTGCAATACCTCAACCTCTTCGTTTTCTGCGTTTTCACTATTTTCGTTATAATTTCCAGTTTTATCAGAAAAATAATTTATTTCTATGTTACAGGGAGTTTCTATGTTACAAGGTGTTTCTTCCTCATCTGAGGAATCTTCATCTAGGCAGAAGCTATCAGATTTGGAGTCTGAATCAGATAATTCAAACTCATTTCTACCTATCAGGAAATCCTCAATCTGTTTGTCTCCTTCAAAGACCTGCCAATATTTTTCATTGTCTGGCACTACAGGTCTGAATTTGGTCTGAATGATAATTTTTTGGTCAAATGGGGCCTTAGGATATGAACTAGCTAGGCAAGCTAATCCATTTGCTATTGCATTTTGACCCCTAGGAATGAACACTAATCTATATTCAACGAATTTTTTCAGTAGATCCAGAGTGTCATTCCTATATGCTCTAAGCCTAGGGTGTTTTGCTGAATACTCGCCATTCACCTGTTTGATAACTAACTCAGAGTCTCCTCTCAAAGCTATCTTATGGGCTCCTAACTTTTTCAACAGATTCAACCCAGGATGAGAGCCTCATATTCTGAAATATTGTTTGTACATTTGAAATGCAAATTCACAGCGTGGCTCTCTGCATGATCATCTCCTGTGTTATGTAGCCACACTCCTGCTCCAGCACTTTGCCTAGTACAGGACCCATCAAAGTTCATTTCCCATAGTGGTTCGTTATTCACTTCATCTTCATCCCCTCCCCTACAGCTGGATTCGTCATTATGTGGAGTTGTGAGGTTTGTGCTAGGAGGGGGGTCATTTTGTGGTTCATTATGGGCATGGAGATCAGGGAGGTGGCTGGCTTGCTGTTTTTGTTCTGTTTCTGTTTCATTCAGAGTTATATTTTCAGCAGTTTTCCCATGGTCTTCTTCTTCGTATTCTTCCAGAGTATCCATTATGTTGAAATCCATGGGCTGTATGTTTGTATGTCCATTATCTGATCTCGGCTCTTCTAAGGATTGGTCATTGTAGAGAATGAAAGAGTCTAGATCTGTATGTACAGAGTATAATGGCAATTTTTTAGGTTTCTCGGGGCTACTGACTAAGAATTTCATCTGAGACTCTCTATACAGTCTTCTGAGTTGGCCAAATATAGGGATAGTGGCATATGAGCCATCCATCTGCATTGTTACCTGCAGTTTGGATCCCCATGATCTTTACAATAGCATGCCATACTTTGGTGGCACATCTGCCACCACAACATCCATGACCATACATTTGGCAGGAATCTGGGTCAGGCTTACACACAAGTCTTTGATTAGGCCTAGGCATTTTACTCTCCTAGAGTCAAATTAATATAATTTTTTGTAGGGTCTGGTGATTTCTAGGCCTAGCCTCTCCATCACTACCTTGGGAATTAAGTTATGAGACACTCCAGAATCGTGCATTGCATTGTGCAAGATCTTGTCATGAATGTTGAGACTGATATAAAAAGGTGGAACTACCCCTTCCTGAAACTTTCCTTCAATTTTGGGACCAAAGAGTAGGGCGGGTTGATCATCATTTAAATTTACAGAATCATTCATTTCTCCCAGATTTAATGCTTTCAAAATTTGGCCTTTATATACATCTTGAGTGGCCAGCTCAGATAATGGTACAGAGATTTTGATTTTTGCAATCTCACTCTCTAGATTGAAAGTGGACTGGACCTTTGTAATGTTCAGTTCTGTTTTATTTACTACTGCCTTAGTAGCTGAATCAGATTGTGATTTTTCACTATGTACAGGGTTGGGAACTGTTGTATCAGGAGCACTAACTGAAGTGCTAGTACTACTGGTTGGTTGACTTTTTTTTCCAGAGTCCTAGTTGCCCTTCTCCTTATGTTTACCAGAACCTTCAGCTCCGGGTTTGTTGTTTGCAGCAGATGCTTTAGAGGATTTATCAGGTCTTTTCTTGATGGTTACCTCAGGATTCTTTGTTTTGGAAGTATCTTGGCTTTTCTTTCTCCTAAGTTCATATTGTTCCCTGACCTGCATCATGGCATCTTCAAATCCTAACCTGTAATCCTCAGTTTCTAACCATTCCTCACTCCAATATGAAGGCGAGGGTTGATCTTCTTCTGAATCACAGTTAAGGACTGAGTCCTCTACTTAAAACATTTTTATGGTATTCCCTTCAGACTCTTCAATGATTCCCTCGTCTTCATCTAAAATTTTTTCTTGAAATGGGGGAATAATTTTTTGGTCTGACTCTCTTTGTCTGTTGGGAACATCATTGTTTCTTCTAATGTTTTGGTTCTGGTTTCTGTTTTGGTTGTTGTTTTGGACAACCATCCTCTTTATCATTTGTTGAAGTTCTTCCATATTTTTTGAAACTCTATCATATTTGGGATTAGATGTGGAAGCTATGTTGTCATCCCTATATGTTACCCTCTTTTCAGCTTTTAGTCTTGCCCTTTTTTCCATTAAGTTTGCTTCTATGGTTATAGCTCCTTTCTGCATGTCTTCCAGGGTGGTGTATTCTTTGTCTCTAAGCTCATAGGCCAGGTCAGCATCGAATCCATCAGGGTACTTAGCCAGGGCCATACCTTGAGGAGGCTTCATGTGTGGAGGGAGAGCATTGTAAATGCTGTTGAATCTAGTGGTGTAATCGTGAACACTCTCTCCTACGTTCCTCTTAAGGGACATGTATTCTGCTAGGAGCTGGCGAGGGTTTGCTCTAACCTTCCATTTGTTTATAAAGGTCTGGTATAGTGTAGGGAGATCTTGAATACTACCAGGAGGAAACCCTTTAAACCATTTCTTGACCTCACCCCCTAAGCTTTAGGCGAAGATCCTCATTTTGATTGTTTCATCATCAATTTCCATATAATCAAAAGAGTCCTCCATTTTATTTACATGTTGCTGAGCTGTTATGGACTCTTTAGCAGTGAAGTGTGGGATTTTTGACTGATAATCGTTTGGTAAGGGTAAAAAAGGTTGGGGTAGAGCTAAAGGTGCATACCAAGCTACCATGTTAATGTTCTGATGAAGTATAGGATTGGCTTGAGCAGCGGGTATTTGGATGAAAGGGATGTTTGGACCAGCAGAATTCTATTGAGCAGATCTAGGGTGAGAGAGCCCCAAGTTTTTGACAAAGTGTGTATCAGGTGGTGTAGATGGAGGGTTTTCACTATCCCTAGGGTCTGGCTGGTCTGAAACACTGAATGAACTAGTTCTAGGTAATCTGTTTTGAAGGTCTAGGTCGAAGAAAGGGTCTAATAGAGCTGCAAGATCTTCTGGTGCAGAATTAACTCTATGAATATTGCTGGAAATAGTTGATCTCCTACTTACAGGTGTTCTCTTGAGGATTTTCTCAGTATTACCAACTATTTCAGGTGGGTTTGGATCAGGGCAAGCTCTCGTATGTATGGTTCTATGAGCCAGAATGTTGTTCTTGAACTAAGCAGCTTAACCCTACTTGTTACTTCTATTGTGGTTGATGTTGTCTCAGGGACTGGTCTCCTAGTGGAGTCTTCATTATGTTTCGGGCCTGGTCTCCCAGTGGATTCTGATGCGAAACCAAGATGATCAGCAGGCCTACTAATCACCAGTGGAGTCTTTTAACGTTTAGGAACAATGGAGTCGCCAGGTGGAGGGTTTAGAATGTTTTAGGAGATACACTGTCCACCACAGTGCTGATGAAATATCCCTTTTCAAGGATATCCCACTAAACACAGCAAAATCTAACCAGAGATTGACTGAGAGGGCATTTACCAGATATGTCACCTCAAAGAAGAGGATGAGATCCGGAGGCTACCTGGCCCTTTCCAGGCTCTGTCTAAGAGTATGGGGTAAAACACACAAGAGGTAAGTGGAATGGGAAGGATAAGTGTTTTACTACCAACCTAATCAGATATTCTAGGTTTTCTGAGGTTTGGAGATGTATCAAGATGAAAATACTCAGACATTCCCCAGTGGAGTCGCCATTATGTTGGGGTTCCCATGTTTTGGACAAGTTGGCAAGACCAAAAGATGAGACAACATAGAACCACTTTTGGGCCCTAGGATCTAGCCCTCCTGGACCCGGAGAGGGATCTCTCCAATAAAGAAAAAAATGATGTATCTTTGAGAGCTCAAAATGAAATGTTAGGCTAGTTATAGGCTCAAGGTTGTTTGTTTGATTGTTTGTGTTTGGTTGGAGGGCATCAGGAAAAGAAGGACCAATATAAGACAAGGATGAGCAAAGAGGAGGCTTAGGCAGAGATAGATAACTCAGATAACATCAAAGCCATTGGGCTATGGAGTTAAGAAAGGATTTATTTGTGTTCAATGTGTAAGCTTTCTATTGGGCTAGTCATCTAGAGCATCTGAATCTTAAAGGATAGAAGATGGAATGGAACATTAAGGACTGAAAATGAAAGGAGGAGAACCATCTAATTATGTCTATAGATCAGGTCAGAGGTCATTTAACTCCAGGCCTGCTTGGACAAAATCAGAGGTAATTACAAGGGATCTTAGAAAGGCTAGCTGGTCGTGCATAGATCCTAGTGGACAGGGCTAACACTAATCCCCAGTGTTCCCAAACCTTCCAGCTAAATCCTACCAAGAACATCTAAACACAGATTTCATCAATTCATACATCAGAGAGAAGGCAATATCATCCACTAAATTGGTTAAATCAATTGAAATCAACATTCAGATACACATATAAGCAGAAAACATTAAGGGCTGGGAGAGCAGCAACATAGGGAACCTAACAAGGGTGAATCCTATGCCAAACTTCTGATGCAAGCCAGTAGAAATGAAATGAAATGAAATATGAAATAAGAGCAAGTCAATCACAAATACAGAGAAAGAGGAAACATCACCAGCTATTTTAGATCAGGATCCAAAGAAACATGCTTTTCATATTAAACACAACACCAATCAGGTACATCATAGCCCATAGCTTGAACATTCAGTCTGAATACATCAAATCTCAGCCTATCTTACAATATACACAGAGAACTTGTCTCAAGAGGAGAATACTTGCATTTCACTGATATCTCATCAACAACCATTACACTGTTTCCTTCTGTGCTTTATAGCAGAAGAGACACAAAAGATCGACTGAGGAGGTAGGTGAATATTAAATGTTACATTAAACCCAAGAATGACTGCAGGGCCGAAACCCATTCTGTTTGACATGCTATATATTTAATCTCTGTCACCTCCCTTGGGAAAGAATGATTTTCTCCAGATATGATCTTGACATTTTAGGCTACGGTACCTCTGGTGATTTGAACCAAAATAAAATAAACTATTGAAAGGTCTGTCTCATAAATGTTTTGGTTTCCTCGAACTGTTGTTGGGGGGGAAACTCCTTCAGGGATGCAGTGCATAATAAAGACTATATGGGCGCCCTGTCCTTTATGGGGAAAAACATTCTGCTGACAAATAAACCCTGATATTACCTCTTACTGATGTTCAGGACCTCCAGATCGATCCTTGGGGTCTTCAAAATGATGCTTCGCCTCTTTAAATTTCTGATTTAAGGCTTAAGATCTTCGTTGATGCGCCCTAATCCTTCTGCTCTGTACTGAAATTATTTGCTGCTTCATTACTGCCTCTGTCGAGTTAGCTCGAGCTTTAAATGGCGCTGGCAGGATTTCCGGCGTTTGAAATCCGCTTTTCTTTAATGCAAGTCCTAACAGCCCCATTCCTTGACTCTCTCATGATGGTACTAGTTCATTTGATTTGATCTTGTCTGTGCCGCTCGCCATTGAGATAGTACACTGAACAGCGGCAGTTTTCTTCCTCTAGAAACCCTGCAACATAGAAAACCTGTAAAGACAACAATGGACGGAGCAATGGATGCAGTGTGGACGGAGGAAATGACCATGCAGATGGAATGGAGGGGAAAAATTGCAAGGGAAATGGTGAAAAATCGCTGTAGTAAGGTTGGCGAACATTGCAGATTGAAAAACGCATGAAAAACATTAAAAAACCACGAAAACGGGACGTTATATGTGTCGGAATGGTTGAATGGTACGGGATATGCACGTGGGGCGACGTGGCGTATGGACAGCCAAGTGTACAGATGACGTGGGGACCCAGGCGACGGTGGAATGGTCAACAATGCATGGACAGAACTGGACTGTCGATCGGGCTAAGATCAATGGTGGAGGGCAACGGATGGTGGGCCGGAACAAGAGCTATCGCGTGCACGATTTCATTAAATATCGTGCATCTCTGGTGATCGAGAGCCGTCGGATGGAGCTTTCGAGATCTAACAGCTGACACGAATTTCGCTGGGCATCCTGTACTGAAGTTTAATGCGCAAAATGAGGGTGGTTTTGCCCCCGTATAGATGCCACACGTCGTTTACTGAGTGGAATCGCTGGCTCTCCGGGGAAAACCGCCTGCTGCAGATGGGTGGTGCAGAAAATACCGGTGGGTTTGGAGGTATGACATGTGGCTGGCGGGGTCTATAGGATAAGTCGCGCACCGCACTGTTCGATCTGTGGAGCAGACTGACGGTGGAGATTCGTCGAAATATTAAACCGGCGGCAAACCTTAGAAATTAATTAAAAACCCGAAAATGTGATTTAACAAAGGTTTTTTAAATGTTTTTGGGCGGAGAAAACGTAGGAGGGGGATAGGCACCCGATAGGTTTAGCAGGTGGTCCCGGCGCCGGGTTTTATGGAAGAAAAGGGGCGCGGGGCTATCAGAAGAAGGGCTAGGCCTGTTATAAGGTTAGAATGAGGATTTTTATGCCATTTTAATGTATTTTGAGGCCTAAGGAGGGTAACGATAGGAAGATGGAGGGGGGATTTGGTGAAACAAGGGTAAGGGTAAGAATCAAAGGGGATTTTGGAGGGGTTTAGAGGGTTACTTTTACAAAGGGAAGGGGGGGGGGAAGTGGTATTTTGCAAAGGTATAAAGGGAAATAATGGGCCTTTTGAGAAATGGATCAGCAGAGGGACTATATTTTAGGCACGGTACATAGAGACTTCAAGGAGGATGGGTTTTCAGGGGAAAGGCATTCCTTGAAGGCTCCCAAACAATCTAGCCCCCAGCTTGCTTGTCAATAATTTCATAGGGGGGCTAACACAGGGTGTTTTGGAAAATTTTGAGGAGTGATCTCTGGTGTTGGGGATCTACCCTTCACTGTGGTGATCCATGGATTTATGTTATATTCCATGTCATATTCAGATCTGATTTGAATAATCTGGTATATACTTTAGAAATTCTGAATAGATGTGCAGATCTGGTGCATAGAATCTCAGATCGACTCCATGTGCTTCATGATTTGCTGAAATACCTAAGGGGAATGTAAAGTAGTGTATGGATCTGTCATAGATCTGAAAGTTCATGCAATATTTTTCTCTAGATCTAACTTGTAATCTACTGCTACAGTACACTCAATAAAATAACGTTGTCAAGCCTTTGCAGTCAATATATGTGTTGTAGCACCTCTTTTTGAGGGTTTTTTTCTGTATAAGTCTTCTATTTTCTTTTATAAGACTCATGGGCTCCAATATAATTCTGATTTGCTGATGTATATGAAAATTTTGAGCCTCCATATTTTCCTAATGCTGCTACCTTGCTAAACTTCATTATTTCTAAAGAAGTGTTGCTTAATCTTGTTGCAGTCCCATTCTTGGGCATTTTTCAGCTGTACTAGGTGTGGGAGACCTGTTTACCTCACCTAGAAAGATTTGTTTTTGATCCCCTCTTAGATTCAGGTCTTAGATTGTCAGATATAAGGGATCCCAGGGTTGGTTTGCAATCCTATAGCATACATTCCTGAAAAATGCGTTTTTCAGGCATGCCTTGCTAAGCAGTCCATTTTGGAATATTACAATGGTATCGAACCATAATCTTGGCACAGCCTATGCTTTCTTAAGAAGCTAATATGCCTTCCACAGAAGGAGAGATTTTTACTGAGAAAGATAAGAGGAATCTAAGAATAATACATAAGAAGTATGATTACACTGAAGACATAGAAGAAAAGGGTAAAATCCCTTTATCTGGAAGAATGAAAGGGAAATAATTTTCAAAAACTCTGTTCCAAACTTTGCATGAGCTTAAAAATGAAATCAAAGAAATAAAGAGGGAAAGATATGAAGGTCCCTCAAGAAGATATTTACATGAAGAAAGCCCCAGTTCTTCATCTTATGTGTGCAAGCACTCAGCTACACATTCAGATCTACAATGCTATTCTATGCCCAGATTTTTTGCAAGAGAGATGAGGGAAGAAGATGCACCAAAGGAGGAGACTTTGGGTGATTATCTTCAGGAGTATGAATCTAAATCTTGGAAAATAAAGGAGCACTTGAGCTTCCAATAGTTCTGCCAGCTCAAGGAGGAAAGAAGATCCAACAAGTATAGCTGAAGAAGAAGAGGTAGATTCTTTCTACTAAATTTTGATGGATCCTCCACATGCACAACCTAGGATTGGATAGATCAGCTAGACTCATATTTGGATCTACATCAAGTTTCAGAAAAGGAAGCCCTTAAATTAGCAACGCTACATCTTAAAGGTAAAGCTTATTCTTGGTGGTTATTTAAATCCTTTTCATTGAAGAATGAAAATATATATATACTTATGAAAGACTCACTAGGATAATGGTGAAGAGATTTGATGTAAATCAAACTAAAACATCTTTGATTGAGCTAGCAAAGCATGAGCATGAAAAACCCTTGCATGAGTTGGAAAGATCTGTTATGATCACTCCACTTCATATTTCTATTGAGTAGGATAAAAATCTATGTGATACCTTTCCAAGGGCAAGATCCCCATTGCATGAAGAGATTTCTTCTCAAAAGGGAGTCATGGACATGCCTCTTTCAATGGAAGACCAAGATCTAAGGTCTCTCATTGATAATGAGTTTCTTTCAAATATTGATGAGGAGAAGGAATAAGAGGGTAGTAACAGTGCTATCACTTCAGAAGAAGAACCATCACCACATGGGGATGGACATGAAGTTATTGTTTCAAGGGAAAGAGCTTTTGCATCCCTGCAAATGATTCCCAAGGAGCATTATGTGACAACATTATTGGGCAATGACACCTTGGTCCAAGCAAGAGGAGAAAGGATGGATCAACATCCAATGATGAGGAGAATTCACCCTTGTTTATTTCAAGGGGTTTCTATCCATGAAAAGGAGACTGATATATGCAACAAGGAGAGGGAAAAATTAGTCCACTCATTCATTTAGTTTACTTTAGATCTTGATGTCTCTTTACATGGAGGAATTCCACTAGGGAGACCCCTTGATTGGAAGAAGAATAAAGTGTTCTCTCAAATTTGTACAATAGTGACATATTTGGCTAAGGAAGGAGCCTTGAGGGGAGCTAACACAACGCTGAGATCTATTGAGGGATTCCAAGGAGAGCTAAGAAATTTTCTGAAATTGGCTTTGCTATCTTCCACTCATCTATTTGCGTTGGAAAAGAAGAATTTAGAAATATATGATTACATTAGCATGATGTAAAATGGCCACTCCATAGTCTTGGAGCAGCAAATGATATCTCTACATACAAAGAATATTTCTGAAGATGACAAGAGGGTACCAACACTCTTGTATGCATGGGCCAAACTATGGAAGTTTTGGAAGAAAGAAACCTTTCAAAAGGAGGTTGACTTCCATGAACTTAAATCTTGTCTTGAGCAAGATCATCTGCAATAAAGGCAACAAAGATGGAGCTACAACACTCCAACATGTGACTTTGGAATTGAGCATGTCAAAGAGGAGAATGATAATGGGACAACTACTTCATTTCATAATTCTACAGTGTTGTCATTGTTAGGAAGCCTAGATCTCTATTGGGAGTCCCAACTCTTGGTATAATATTCCAAGAACCTCTTCACATGTAAGGTTCTTGAGGGGCAAATGGAAGATAGGAGGTATAGAGTGGTTGATGGAGTCATTTACTTTCATGATCAGATCTATTTGACTGAAGAATCAAGACTCAAAGACAAACTACTATATGCAACCTATGATATCTTGCTTTATACTCCCACTGATTTCATTAGAACACACCATATTATCTTGAATGGATTCATGTGGGAAGGTTTTGAAGAACATTTACATCAGCATTATCAAAGATGCATATACCATATGGATATGGAGCAGCAACATAATTCTATGAAAGAGTTAATTCAGCCCTCTCTTTCTCTTTTTGAGGTAGGAAATAGAACTATGCACCACTCCATTTGTTTGAGGAGGACTATTGGTGAAAAGCATACTTATGTAAATCATATTTTATTTTCTAATTGTATGCACTATTTTACTATGTACATGCAGGCCATGACTCCAAATAGGAGTGTTATACCTTATAAACTTCATGGCAAACTTTGGGCCAAAACTATTTCTAAATATGGCCACTCCCTTGGTGAACAAAGGGAGATTTTGTAGCATGATGGGTGCTTTCCTAAGGAACCAAATATATCTCCCACTTTCAGCCATGGAGATATGTTATGGGCAACAAGTAAGTGGTGGGAAAACCACTTTCCACATCTAAATCTAAGGCAGGAAAGAGATGCATTGCGCTGGTTGCTCTTGGGTGAGTGTGGGTACTACCCAAATATTCATATTTTCTTGTCTCATACCTTTTGTTTCAATGGGAGGATGCATAAGAAGAAGGCATGGTTGCTTTGGTTGACAAGAAGAGAGTTTGGACATCACATATTAAATCTCATGTCCATGTATTTACTTTTTTTGGGGATGTATCTCATGTATTTACATGTATTTCTATTTGGAATGTATCTCATGATCATGTATGTACTTGGGTTTGGGAGAAAATGTAACTCTCACATGAGGAGGCACAAGAGAGCTTGTTTGTATCATGATGATAATTATGCTTTAATTTGTGTTGGGGACATGATAGGGAATGACACATTGGTTGAATGTGTCCATTGGGAATGAAACTCCCCATATTTATTCATGTTTCAAGAAGAGGATGGAACATTATATGTTTGCTACACTACATCTTTGGTTTCCTTATGCAAGAGGCCATATGTTTGGATTATGTCATTGGGAGAAGTCTCTCACATGGGAGAATTTGAAGCAAGACATATGTTGTTTGAATCATATTCAGCCAACACCTATTATCCTCTACTATTTTCAACATTTGGAGAAGCTTATGGCATCAAGAAGGTGGTGGGATGGCCATTTATTGTATTTTGATTTGGGGCAGCAAGAAGAAGAACAACGCTGGTCTCAATGGAGTGACTATTGTCACCATCCAATATATCATATGACACTTAGTCCATGTTTCCTTTGGAGCACATATGGTGATGATACTCTATTCACTATATGCATGGAATATTGGGCAAGGAGGGCCCCTAGAATCAATGAAGGAAATCATGAGGTTCCAAGTATCTTTTGGCTTCATGAGGACTATATTATTGCAAGCTAGGATCAACAACTCCACATTTATCCTAAATGGAGGGAGAGACATCATAATTTGAACATTATGACCTCTCATTTCTAGCCATCTAGCCCCTATACATTGCATAAGGAGGGGATTAGTGATTGTTTCTATGAGCTACCAAGGATGGCTCACTTTGTTTGGATGATAGCATGGATATTGAAGTGTCTCATGGGGGTTGAATCACCCATCATTTATCATCTCTCATGCCTCGAGAAGACCAATGGACAACATATGAGTCTTTCCATGTATCTCCCATTTCTTCATGATGACAGCTGTTTGGGTTATTCACAAAAATCAAACTTGTATTCTTGGGAGGAGACTAATCCATTGTTGATTTTGCAATGTCCTTGTAAGTTGCTTGAGGACAAGAAAAATTTTGGAGGGGAGGACTGTAATATTCCCAATTAGCCTCAAGCTAATTTGAATATTAAATTTTACTTAACTTTTCTCTTCATGAATAAATGTAAAAAGGAGGAAAATTAAAACTCCTAAAATCAATGAATAAATCAATGCCCCATGTGAACAAGGCTAAATTTGGGCTACTTTAATAAAACACCCTTATGTGTGAAAGGGATTGAGACATTTGACTGGGTCAACAGGACCAAATAAACAGTTTTGTCCAGATGCAATGAACCTCCTAGATGCATAGCGCAGTTTTAGATGGAGGCTACACATGTGAAAGGAGCTAAATCATTGAGATGGTTTAGGGTTTTGCAAGATCTCAATCTTATAAAAGGAAGAGGTGGAAAACAAGATGGGGGTTGTTGATGACCATAATATTTCTGAAGAATTTGTTTGTTTAGACATTTCTCATTTTCTTGGTTGTTTCTAAGAGAATAGTACTATTTAAGACAAGGATCTTGTGTTTAGGAATCCTTCTCTTTCCTTGAGTAGCTCTTGGGAGAGACTTGCATTTCTTGTCCACTATTAGGCTTAAGGCCAAGCTTCTCCTTTCAACTACAACTCAGATCCTATTGAGGGTTTGGTTGTCTTTGCAAGATGCAACAAATGGAGGCTAGATCTACTCAGATATAGGTTAATCTAGTGCTCGTTTTCAGTGGGAAAGGCTTCTATCCCATTGGCAAGAGTGTTCTGGATCATTGGAGCTTTAGATCTACATCTTGGCATCAGGCCAAATTATTCTTCAAGCCTATAGCAAAGTCTCTCTTACAGTACTGCGTTATCTACAAAGAGGAAAGTTGCAGGGTGTTTTGGCAAAGTTTGAGGAGTGATCTCTGGTGTTGGGGATCTTCCCTTCACTGTGGGGATCCATGGATTTTTGTTCTATTCCATGTCATATTCATATCTGATATAAATAATATTGTATATCCTTCAAAAATTTTGAATATATTTGCATATCTGCTACATAGAATCTCAGATCTACTCCATGTGCTTCATGATTTGCTGAAATCCCCAAGGGGAATGTAAAGTATAGACATTATAGTGTATGTATCTATCATAGATCTGACTGTTAATGCATTATTTTTCTCTAGATATAATTTGTAATCTACTTTTGTAGTACACTCAGTAAAATAACGTTGTCAAGTCTTTGCAGTCAATATATGTGTCGCATCACCTCTTTTTGAGGGTTTCTTTCTGTATAAGTCTTCTATTTTCTATTCTAAGACTCATGGGCTCCAATATAATTCTGATTTTCTGATTTATATGACATTATTAAGCCTCCATATTGGCCTACTTCTGCTACCTTCCTGAACTACGTTATTTCTGAAGCATTTTTGTTTAATCTTGTTGAAGTCCCATTCTTGGGCATTTTTCAGCTTTACTAGGTGTGGGAGACCTGTTTACCTCACCTAGAAAGATTTTTTTCTGATCCCCTCTTGGATTCAGATATTATATTGTCATATCTAAGGGATCCCAAGGTTGGTTTGCAATCCTGTAGCATACATTTCTGAAAAATGAGCTTTTCAGACATATCTTGCTAAGCAGTCCATTTTGGAATATTACAAGGTGATTTGGATGCCCAATTACTTTTCACTAATACATTGGAATATGTTTTTGATGAATGATCCATCTAAAATGAATTTTTTTTCCTCCTAAAGAAGAAAATGCATCACTCTCATAAAGTGCAGCAAGTGCGCAACACGTATGCAACACAAGGAGAAATGACACCCTTGGGCACCCAAATTGTTGTTCTCAAGGTGCAAGTGGTTTTTGAAGGTGGAGAGAAGTCTCTTGAAGATGAAAAGAGAAAATGAAAGCCTTTTTGTAGCTTGGAAGTCCTTTTCTTCATTGTGGTGTGGGGGTGGCCCACCATGTGATTTCACTTTTTCTTTGAAAACTATGCATCTTTGGAACAAATAGAACTTATTACATCCTAATTGAATAAAATTACATATGAAACAAACCTTTTTTGAGCAAATCCCTATTATTACTCCTTCATTTTCGAGATTTATTAATGAAATGACTAATTTTGGTGACTGAAACCCTATTGACCTAATGGTGACACTGAGCTAAATGAGAACCATGGTGACATGACTCAGATGAAAAATATGACTTTGAAATTATGAATCATCCAATTTAGGGATGGAAATGAGCAAGATAAATTTTTTTTTTAATGGAGTAGTAATAGACCTAGACACCACTAGCCAATGACCAAATGTTTATTTGAAGACCTATTGAAACCATGAAAATTTGACTCGACGCCCTAATAAGAATTTTGAAAGAGCCCATTTGATCACTAATGATAGGAAGAACTCACTGACACTAACAAAGAGTATAGCTGGCTCTTTTATAGTTTAACTGAAACCTCTCTTCATAGTATTCTACGGATTCATCAGGCCTTAGAGTCATCCTGAATATCTCATCTTTAGTTTCCTTGGACCTACAATAGTCCCTGTACTTGTTGTTGAAGACCTCTTGCATATGTGCCCATGTGGTGATGATATTCCTAGGTAGACCCATGAATCATTGCAAGGATGCATCCTTAAGGGTAGATGTGAATAGATTCATCTTTTGATCATCTGAGGCATGGTCATAGGTCCTACACACAACAAAAAATTCAAACATGAATGTGTCAGGATCTTCAAAGGTAAGTCCATGAAAGTGTGGAAGGTCTGAGGGGCTAATGTTCTTCATTTTAGTTTCTCTGTCTACCTCTCTAATGGGAAAGGCTCCCTAGGATTTTGTTTCAGCCATGGTTTGAATAGGTGAAGCAAGTTCCTCGGGTGAAACAAGATCTTATTCTTCTCCAATAGGTTTCTCAAAATTTTTAGAAGGCTCACATTAGGGGAATTTGGAGGTCTAAAATGGGCCTCCTAAGGAAATTATAAAATAATAGTGGAAATAATAAAATAATATTTGATAACATCATCAAATTTTAGAGGGAAAAAATAAAAAACTACTTTTTTCAACTTGTATTTTGAGCTTATCTCCCTAAGGTTTTACTCAAATTTCGAGTGGTAATACTCGTTGGATGAAAAATTTAATTCCTCACCCAAGAAGTACACATATTGCATACTTTTTATGGAATTTGCTACATAAAAAATGAGAAATACATGAAAAGCGTTATTGTAATCACACTTTTTCATCTATTTCTCATTTTTTGTGTAGAGGGGTCCATCAAAAGTATGCAATATGGTACTCCTTAGATGAGGAATTAAATTTTTCATCCAACAAGTACTCACGCTTGAAATTTGAGTAAGCCCTTAGGGAGATAAGTCGAAAATACAAGTTGAAAAAGTAGTTTTATTATTTTATTATTTTTAATATTTTTTCTTTTTTACTCCAAAAATGGTGAATCACCCCCCATGGTTGGAATCATCACCTTGAATCCTATTGGTTCTTATGAATATTATTTTCGTTGTACATTTTTCTTAGGAGGCCCATTTTAGACCTCAAAATTCCCCTAATGCCTATGGTGTGTTCAACCTCACAACCACTGAAGAAGAGTGAAGGGTGGATATGTGGTGATGTGGTGGTTTAAGGTAAAAACATTCCTAGAGTATCCCTACTCCTATGAGGCATGAAAATCATATTTTTTTGTCTATTTTCAATATTTTTGAAACAACATGTAAAATTAAAGTAGAAAATAATGCTAAAAAAAAATCAAACCATCTAATAGACACCTCCTTGGCAACGATGCCAAAAAGTGGTGAGCCTTGGTATTGCACCAAGAATGTTGCAACTCCCAGAGGCTGCCATACTTTACCTTATCGACTTGAGGTTTGTACAAACTTGGAGGTGAGAGTGCTATATACACAGTAGATGCATTCTACTCATTTCATCCTCATCTGAGCTCTACAAAAGGGTGCAACTTCTAGGGTTTCTAGATGAAGTCTGTCACACTTCTGAATTTAGGCCTAGGGCTACAAATGATTCAAAACCATTACTCTACCAGAAATTACAAAAATATTCTACACCAAGAAAGTACATCTAACTTCTCTGCAATGAAATAGATATACACATTAAGCTATGAGAAGAAATGAAAGTAAACTAGGCATCTTGCATGAAGTAAATTTCTGAAATGAAATTTCATAAAGGAAACTAATATAATCAAAATTTGCTGGGAAAATGGATAAACACACTCTATTCAATCTATTTTCTATCTATCATGATTTTAATCATGCATCTAATCATGACCTAACTATGCATGTAAATTCATTCTTTTACAGCTAGGAGAAGAAAGCACTAAGGTCGCTTATGGAGGGCTTGAACTCATGGGTGCAAGGCTAAAGGTGTCTGGGTGGTTTTTGAAAGACTGGATGAGGTGGATGGTGGTTTCTTGGCTTAAGGAGGGGCCCATTGGTGTTGTTTTAAGTGTTGCTATAGGTTTCCTGTAGTGCTACAGGAAAGTCCTGATTGCTATAGAAAACAGTCTGAGGGCAATCCGAGGCCAAAAATAAGTGAGAGAAGTGTAGGGAAGGTGGAGTGAAGGTGGTTTTTGGAAGGTGGCCCACCCCTTGGCCAAACTCAAAATATCTTGGGAGGCCTTTCTTGCACCTCTAGGGTTTTATCATGGTTTAGGGATGAAAAAATATGAAAACATGGCTGATCATGATTTTGATGAAGAAAGGGCTAATGGAGGGTGAGAAAGGAAATTGAAGGTGCTTGGGAAGTCTTCCTTGATTGTGCTACCTAAACCTGTAAGAAAAATACATGTTGATGCAATAAATATGAAAAAATTCATGATAAAGGAAATTGAAAAGATGAGTTGAATTTGGAAAGAAAATATACTTTAACCTACAAACAGAGATCTAACACAAAATTCTAAACATATCTATGGAACTAAAGCAACCTAACTTATTCATTCCAAGAAATCATAAACTAAAAAGTAATTTTGGCCTATGGGGAAACTCTACCCTCCTCAAGCTCCAATGAAAGAGATTAGAGGGGGAGGCTTGACTCACAACTTTCTGAGTTTATAACCTACTCTACCAACATGTAAGAAAGCTAAATCTACAACAAAATACAAATGGAAGAAAACTAAAAACAATGAATTGAAATGAAAGAAAACTAGCTAAAAACTCATAAGCAAAACTAGCTAAAATGACATAAAAGTAAAGAATGAATGCACAAGAGAGACTAAGGCCAATGGATTGGGCCCAATCCCACAAGCCTAGCCCTATGAAACTATTTCAATGAAGCACGATCTGAATACTAATTTTTTTTCAAAATATAGTCTCATTACATCAACATGAAAGTCTAAAAAACCTATTACAAGAGCTAAGAGCCTAATGGCTACCTCCAAATTTAGAGTCCTAATGAGCTCTTTCTCAGTCCTATATAACCTTGAGGGTAGCTACCAACAGTTCCCTAAAAATTAGGTGATGTTTCCACTTTGACTACAAGTGAAGTATATCTTTGGTGCACTTTATCTTGAGTTTTCTTGCGTGCCTTTGATTTCGAGTTGTTGGAGGGAATCTTGAGGATCCCTTGGCTACCTTTGGGAGTTAAGAAGGTGGAAAATCCCCCTAGAATCTCTCCTTGCTATCTTCTCAGAGATTTAATGGAAAAATATTCATAAAAAATGCAATATATTCATGATTTTCCTGCATTTAACTCATGTTAGGAACTTGAAGTATGACAACCCTCAATCACCATCTACACTAGAAACATAAGACCATAATATAATTAAAATTCAAGAAAAAGAGACTTAATAAGGAAAAAAGGTGACGATTAACCCCTCCAAATGTACCTAATGATGGAGCTCATTAGGAGGGTTCCGAAGTTGATGGCCCACCATTGTATCAAGCGGGTTAGATCATTGTCGTCGGATCTTGCGCACTTCTTATTACATAACGACAAAACATACTTTCAAAGAAATTTATTACAAATCAATTAATTGTGCTTATACAATGTGATTAAACAATTAAACATACTTAATTAAAAAACTAATGTACAATCACTTTATTTACAACACTATTTTTTATTTTTTATACCTACTTAATTTATTTATATGCTTAATTTTCACTAGGAAGCATATTTTTTATTTTTTCTAAGTTTATACATCATTTTTCTTTAATTGTGTGGCATTAAGACTAGCTCACTTATTGGGGTTTTTCTCATTTATTTTTTATTTCTTTTATATTTTTTATTTCGTTCCCTTTTTCCCCAAATAGAAATATATATATATATATATATATATATATATATATATATATATATATATATATATATATATATAAGTTGTGCTAATATATTAATTTTGAAAACATAAAATTACATATTTTACAGGCAGGGATGGTAAGCTGCAGTTAGCCTATCCTTGCCTTTGTTACACTATTTTAGGGTTGCCGCAGGGGATGGGGCTGGCCTAGACAAAACTTGAAAACAAGCATTACATCATGCATAGTAGCGTTGATACATCTAGGAGCTAGAGAGTAGAACATAGTAGTAAAGCCTTATAGGCACAGATTACAAAAAACAAAGTAAAACTGAACAGTTACACAGACATTATTCATCCTCATCATCACTGCAATGGGGATTCTCCTCATTGATGGGACAACCAGGGGCCTCCGCAACAGCTGCTTCCACAACAATTTCCACTTCTGCAGTAGTTCACTTGGGGCCATTTACAGGAGCATAGAGGGTGGGGGAGTCTAGATCTACTCCTTTAGAGACCTTCATCCAAACATCGTCAGAATCCATAATCCATATGTTTGTATCCTCATCACCCTATGTAGGATTGTTCAGGGATTACGAAATGTTATGCGAAGAGGGAGCTCTGGGAGAGGAGGTGGACCTCCTCGTGCATTGACTTCCCCTTTGCGTAGGTTGCCTAGGGGATTCTGCTCGCTGCTCGGGGGCATAATGATGGCTGGCAGGGGTGTTGGATGAGGAGCCTTCAATCCATTCGAGGTGGTTATCCTTGCCATGATGGTAATGACCCAGAAGAGCCCCTCTTTGGCCATGGCGAATAGTGTGTTGCCGCATCCTAGGGGCCATTGCGCACTTGGGAGGGGAGGCGGGGGTGACACAGGGGCGCGAGAAGCTGTAGAGGCTGGGGGATAGGTGCACAGGATGCAGAGCACCAAACAGAGGGGGACTGCGAAGCTCCACTCTAGGACTGAGACTTCCCAACTGATTGGAATCAGTGAACATCCATATCAGAAGGATGAGAGCTAAATGCAGCAGAGAGTTGATGAGGGAGGAAAGGAGCAGATGTCTAGAGGATATATAAGATTGAGGATGAAGGTTGTCAAAGAGGAAATAAATGATCTTCGCACAGTACTGCGTGTGGAGCTCAAGCTGATGAGAATGTGCAGAGAGATAGGCATGGCTACATTGCTGGTTAAACATCATGGAAACTAATGGTGGTATGGACGAGCTGATGATAAGGGTTAGGTGACACAAGGCATGTCTGATCTACATTATCTCTAGTTCTGCGAGGAGCGTGTGAGGAGTTAATAGTGATTGGATCCGTGTAGGTGGGGAATTGCGTTGGGGATTCCCGCAGTCCATATGAGTTGGGAATTGATGTTCACTCATGTAAAATGTGTCACCTACATCCGAGGGAAGCTGGTCTTTCTGAATGAGGGTCAAAAAGTTCTGTCTAAATGCCTCATCATCATTCTACTCAAGAGTGGAATGGTGTAGAACACAATTTCTTTCCACCCCTTTGTTTGCATGTAGGTCCGCAACAACATTGGATTTCCTGCACACATGACCAAAAATGATGGCTCGATGATTGTGAAGTAGAAGTTCTAGTGATTTGAGCTTATGAGCAAGTCTCCATTTGTTGGAAACTTTCAAAGATGTAGTGCCTTGAAGGATACAGGTGGTTGCCATAGTTATTACTTGCAAGTCCCCATCTAGTTCCAGGGGAAGTAATGGAATTCTATGGCAATTTGAATACCCTGTATCATTCCTTCCATCTCAGCAGAGTTTTTGTTGTCCCATTCGACATTCCCATAGTAGATTATGAGAGGATCTCCACTAGTGTTCCTGATTACGCCTCTGAAACCTATTGCTCCTGGGTTACCTTTAGAAGCCCCATCATAATTGGATTTGAAGAAGCCCATGAGGGGAGGTGACCAAGTTTCTGGTGCAGGAGATCTACCTACACTTCTGGGAGTGATTTCCATGGGAGTGTTAAGACTCATTTGCCAGTTGTTCCAAATGTGGCATTCAGTTGCCGCGATGGGCAAGTCCTCCTTACTTCATGCATTTAAAGCTAGATTTTCAATGAGTTTGTTGTGAATCCTATCCCAAAGCTGATCCAATGTAGAAGCTTTGTCCTTGAATATGTGACTTTTTTACTCCTTCCAGATATTCCATACGAGGATTCCTGGAGTGATTTTCCATAATCTATTCAGCAGGTTACTGTTAAAGGGATTTTCCTGCCAATTGTTGATGGTTTGAATGATGTTGCCTCTAGCATGGTTGTACCGATGGTATAGGACAACAATTATGTCCCATAGAGAATTGGCATGAGGACATTGGTCTAACAGGTGGTCGATGGTTTCCGAGTTGACCTGACAAAGAGGAAATTTGGAGGGAAAACCTGCGTTTCAAGATATTCTCCCATGTGAGGATGCGTCGTTTACTGAGCATCCACAAGAACGAGCCTATTTTAGGCCATAAATTAGCCTTCCAGATCTTTTTCCAGATGTTGTCAACTAGTCCTAGATCCTGCTGATGGAGGATATTGTAGGTTTCCCTGGTTGAGTAAGTGCCGCTTGGCATGTGCCCCTAGCGGAGGATGTCAGACCCTGTTTTCATATGGATTTTTCTCTTTGTGCAGAGCTCCTCTCAAATATCTATATGGCTTTCATTGTTCCAATTTTCTTGCCATCTGCTTGTGTGAATCCATTGCATGTAGCATTGTCAAATGTCTTCCGTCCAGAAGTCTTGAGCCTTCTATTGTTGCCTACTTTGGAGCACAAACTTCCAAAGAGATCTACAAAATATGGAGGAGAGGCTTGGCATCTATTGCCAAGAATCCTCCAAGAATCTGGCTTGGTTTCCATCTCGCAACTCCAAGAAGCTGTGGTTTTGGATAATACCCTTTTGATGAATAGTTTCTCTCTAGATTTGGGATCCTGGAAATTCTAAGTTGTATCTAATGAGATCTTCATTTGGACAATACTGCGCATACTTGGCCTCCCATAGGTTGGAACAGGGGGTATTGGGATTGGAGACCCATTTCCACCAGATCCTGGCTCCCATTATGTTGTTTTTGTGTTTAGGATCTCGAAGGCCCAGACCTCCCTGATTTGTTTGGGTGCACACATCCTTCTAGTTGACTAAGGCCCATTTGTTCTTTCCTTTTGTACCTCCCCAGAGGAATCTCAATTTCAGGTTGCACATAGCTTTAAGGACCCATTTGGGACCTGAAATAACTGAGAAGAGGTAAATGGGGAGAGATTGCAAGACAAAATTGATGAGTACTAGACGACTGGCAATGTTGAGAGTGCGGTGAATCCAGTTGGAGAAACAAGTTTCCATTTTGTCAAGCAGAGCTCTCCAAGAGGACGGATTTATGGCAGAGTCAGTTAGTCGAGCTCCCAGGTATTTGGAGGGAAGAGAGACGATGGAGAAGCCAAGGATGCACACAATATTGCGTTGGGTTGGAGGGGGGTGTGGAAGAAAAAAAATTGAGATTTTTCTTGGTTGATCTTTGTCCCAGAGGCTTCAGAGAAAGAGTCAAGAACTGCTTTGAGGGTGTGGGTTTCCTGGACTAAGGAGTAGCCCATGATCAAGTTTTCATCCACAAATTGCTGATGAGAGGATGGGGGAAGGTTATGGAGAGATAAACCAAGCATAGCCCTCGTCTGAATATAGTTTTTGATCAGGTGGCCCAAGCCTTCAGCCATGATGATGAAGATGAAGGGCGAAAGTGGATCCCCTTATGCCTCTAGAGGGGTTGAAGGTGGAAAAGGGGATACCATTGACTAGGATGGAGTGAAAGGGAGAGGTGATGAGGCTCATAATCCATCTGATCTAAGTATGACTCAAGCCAAAAGCTGCAAGGATATTTTTTATGTAGTCCCAACTTAGTTTTTCAAAAGCTTTGGAAAGGTCAATTTTGAGAAGCATACCTAGTTTTTTGGTGGTTTTGAGGGAGTGAATGAACTCATGAGTTAAGATGATTCCATATAGGATCTATCTGCCTTCCACATACCCAGCTTTCTCCAGGGAGATGATGAGGGGTAGGAGCTTCTTCAGTCGATTATCTATGACTTTGGAGATGATTTTATAAATGAAATTGCAAACAACTATAGGTTTGTACTTACTTGGAGAGGCCACTCTATCTTCTATAGGAACCAAAGTGATGAAGGTAGAATTTAGTGTAGGTAGAAACTAGTGAGTGGAATTATATTCCTCCCCAAATTCCCATACTTCATTTTGGATGATGTCCTAGAAGATGTGAAAGAAGTTTGTGGTGAATCCATCAGGCCCTGGAGCTTTCCCTGCTTTCAGTTGGAAAACTACCTATTCCACCTCCACTAAGGTGGTCGCAGTGAGAAGAATCTTGTTGTGATATTTTGTTATCAGTTTGGGGATGTGTTGGGTGATTTACCCAATGGCTTCCTATCTCTGGTGGTTGGGCTCTTGAAAAATTTCCCTAAAGTGATTGTTCATCTCCTCCAAGATGGATTCTTGCATTTCCAACCTTTCCCCTATTTGGCTCTTGGTGACAATAATTTTGTTGTGCATCCGGTGTTGTATGGTGGAATGGTGGAAGAATTTAGTATTTCTTTCTCCCTCTTTGAGCCAATCGATTCTGGATTTTTGTCTCCAAAGGGCTTCTTCTTGGTTCCTTCTTTCCTCCAGCTGATTTTTTAGGCATTGCTCCTGGTGCATTGTCTCATTTGTGCATCCATTTTGGATGATGTTCCATTGTAGAGTCTTCATTTTGTCCTCCAGGTCTTTCTACTTTGTGAATATGTTGTCGAATGTTGTTTTGTTCCAGACTTTTAGTTTTCTTTTGAGAATTTTCATTTTTTTTTTTGAACTGGAGAATTTTGGTGCCTTGAGGGGGTTCTATGGAAGATCACTAGTTGGACACCAGTTCCTTAAACTCGGGGTGCCTGAACCATCAATATTCAAAGCGGAACGGTTTGGGATCATGCTTACCTGGTTGGATCCATTGGAGTTGTATCGTCCAATGATCGGCCGCTACTGGGATGATGGTAGTGTCCATATTTCCTCCTAGGCATATGAGATCGTCAGTGATGAGGAATCTATCCAACCGAGACACTATCTGTTGGGTACCTCCTCTTTTGTTGTTCCATGTAAAGATTCCAATGGAGGTATGAAGATCAATGAGGTTGTTACTTTGGATGAATTTTTTGAATCCATTAATGTTAGATTCTAGATACAACGTTATAGCTTTCTTTTCGTGGAGATTGGTTATCATGTTGAAATCTCCGCCCAATAGCCAGAGGGGATGGGATCGTTGTAGATTTATTTCCTCTAGATTGCTCAAGAGCATCAATTTTTTTTGCGCATTTTGAGGTGCATAGACATTGGTGAGAAATCCATGAATGTTCATACCAATCAGGTGAAAATTGCCTTGAATGAAGTTTATGTTGGCATGAATATTCTCTAAGGTGATGATTTGAGGGTTCCAGATGATAGCAAGTCCTCTCGATGCCCCGTTTACATCAACTGCTATAGTATTGCTACTTTTCCATATCTTTTTTAAGATGGTTTCCAGAGTGGAGCTGGTACATTTGGTTTCTTGCATGAAGAAGATTACAGGATGTTCCTTCGAGATCATTTTTTTTAATATCTTGTGCTTTGTGGGGATATTAAGCCCTCTGATATTCCATGAGATGAGCTTCATGGCATATATTTGGAGGTGAGGGCATAGAATCTAGTTAGCTTGTGGAAACATCCTGAATCCACCATTTCTTTCCCCACTTCTATAGTTTGTTGCAGATATGTTTTCCTTCCTCTTTTTTGGGACTCTTTTTTGAAGTACTAGGTGTTGATTAGATTCCTCCCTGTATGCCCAGAGAGGGGAGCTGTTATGCCTTGTCTAATATTTCCTCCATTTTTTCGATTTTCTACTCTGGGATTGAAGTTTTATCCTTGTTGGTGCAAGATTCTTCTAGCCCTGCAAGATCTAGTCCTTCCAAATCTATGCTTTTTGGTTCTTCTTCCATCGCCTATGGGATCATTTCCATTATAGGTTATTATCCCTTTATCTGACCGTTGTCCACTTCAATATTGGCATTGGGAGATTTTAAGAAGGTTTCTAGTGGAAGCTTGTGTTGCTAAGCCATAGAGGATTGGAACTGCATTGTAGAGTTGCTTCCTACCTCATTGACTAGTACTGTTTCATTTTCGCTTAGCTGATTAAGGGCCGCAAAGTTGTTGGTGGCTGTTGGTGCTTTTTTGTTCTGCTGCAGGGTAGCTCTCTTGTTGTGTCTTTTTTTACTTGCTACCTTTGTGAATCCCTCTGTTTCCTATTCATTGGTGTAATATCCCAAAATAGGGAATCAACAATATATGAACGTAAAACTGGAAATAACAGTGAATAACATTAAACCAATATGTATGAAAACCATGGAGCCATTTTATTATATAAATCAACAGCAAATAAGTACAATAGAAGCGAGCAAAACTCAAATAAACAAGGCCAACAAGCCTCCCATGAATACATATGCCAAATATGAAATGCTACTACATAGCAGAAGGCTCATGAACATGTACAGTGCAGTCTTAGATGGTGAATTGCTACTAGAAATGTACAATAACATAAATCTATGAATGTATGGCTCATACAACACTAGGAGTGAAGATATAAGCTCCCAAACACATTTTCAAGACAACCCAGAAAGGATTTCCTGAAATATGCAAAAATTCCAAAATGCTGGAATGCAACCCTAGGCTGAGCAGCAGCTACAACTCAAGAAATGGATGAAGATGTCTGTAGATGATAAATATCATGAATGAATCTCATCCAATAAATTATTTAGGTGAAAGGCTGATCCAATCACTGAATATCTCACCCTCCAATCAAACACTACAACCCCTCACTTCAAGTGCTCACTGAAATAACATAGTCCAAGAGGGACACTACGCTGTAGGAGATAAAAAATATGTTGGCCAGGTGCAGAGATGTGAAATCTACTCTAGAATCTTCCTCACTGATCACCCAAAGGGAAGAATGCTTCCTCCTTTGAAAAACTAGCTCCAGAAGTGGGTTTCTCCACCCTCCACTGCAACACCCTACAACACAACACTATTCTCTACAGAAATAATGTTGTAGTTGAAGAATGAAGCTTTGGACTTAAGCCTGAGTGTGGAAAAATGAAGTGCAAGCTCCCACAAGAGGCCTCTCAAGAAAGGAGATGGGATTCCCACTGAGAAAACCCAGTGCTAAACAGCACAACAATCTCAACTAAACAGTTGAAGAATGCACAATATTCATGCAGACCATAAAATCAATAATCAATAACATCCTTACTATGGCTGCCTTGCTCTCCTTATAAAAAATTGTAAGCCTTCTTACCTTGGGTCCCACTCATTAGGGTTTCCTCCACCAAGGAATATTCCTCCCACTATCACTGTGTTGTCTCCACTGATGATCTCCACCATTCATTCCAGCGCTGTTGACTTGGTCAAACTTGACCTTGTCCACATGTATTTTCCCATGTTCACACATGAGGGTGCAAGATACAGCTATTATTATAATCCCTTTTCACATCATGAGGGATTTTATTCTTGTTTTAGATATGTATGGGCCTCCTTACCCATTTATTCATCTAGCTAAATGTTGGAAACAAAAATTAATACTCCCATTACCTGCATGCTAATTTAGGAATATTACAGTTGGTGTCCTTTTCCATTGTTTCTTTCCTTTTTAGGGGACAATATCTAAAGATATGCCCATGTTGATGAAATTTCCTACATATGAAAGGAATATGTTCATATTCAACAGTTTGATTCCATTCAAATTCTTCATGCAAAAGACTTACCTCACATGGGAGTAGTTCGGCTAGATTCATGTAGACACAGATGCAAGTGTGGGCTGCATACTGATTGATTTTGGTTTCTTCTGCAATCTTGATGAACTCCCCTAGGGCATTTCCTATGTCTCAAAGGGTGAGTTCATCCCAATAGTCCTGATGGAGAGAGTAAAGCCATATCTAGACCAGTGCCCAGGTTAGATCTTGTTTATCTGGGTTGAAGAATTCAGTCCATGGTTTTAGGTATAGGTCTGCAGTGTTGAAGACGTATGACCCTCCATCCATGATCAAGTCCATCTCTTCAGAGTAGGTGAAGAGAATGTTGAAGAAGCCTTTTGCACATAGTTGCAGTTCTATGTGTCCTCTGGGTTTCCATTTCAAGGCTATCCATCCTCTCAGTGCTTTTTCCGTGGACCAGAAGCCCATGAACTTTCCTATCAATGCATGATCTTTCATGAATTGAATTCTTCCATTGATGCGATGCGCAGGGCGTTCGATCACTGCTTTCTTGGTTTCTTTTGGTATGCAAGTGGTAGATTTTGTGGTCGCGTCTGCTACGGATTGGGTATTTTCCTTCTGTGTTGTGGGTGTCACCCTTGTATTTTCTTGAGATGGGCCAGAGTTGTGTTGATTGGCATTTTCATCCCCTGTCACCGTCCCTGTTGGAGACTGGCCTGTGGGGGGGGTGGGGGCGCAAATACCCCCCCACTAGAGTCGGTCATTGGAAATCCTATGGTTGTTCAGGTATCAGGTTGTTGTAGATCTAACTAGGGGAGAAGGACTGCCAAGGGCAGCCATCACCAGAACCATCAAACCCTAGGTCATGGAGGTTGGCCTGGTGCATAGCTCCGCTAAGGTTTTTTCACGTCCTTTCGTTGTTTTGTTTTAACTAACACACTTATTGGAAAATAATGTATATATATATATATATATATATATATATATATATATATATATATATATATATATATATATATATATATATATGTCCCCTTTTTCTTTTTATTTTTATTTTTTTATTTTTCTTTTATTTTTATTTTCTTTTAGTTTTCTTGGAAACAATTTGCAAGATGAAATATTATTTACAACATATTTATACAAAAATCTACAGATAATTATCAATTTATCCTTTAAATATAGGACCCTAACAGTGGCTCCAATGGAGATGGAATCCTCCTTGTGAGGTGTCAAGAACAATGTATATCAGTAGCTTTTATCCATTAGGAAAACTACCCTGATTCTGCAGTTTAATTGATTCGTTGTTGTTATTATAAATATGGCAGCAAGTTGCAACTCATCATAACTTAGGTTATTCTATTTAGGCTTCAATTTGTGATGTTATACACCCACACTTGCAGTAGAATAATAAAATGATATTCACAGTGATATGAATGAAAACGTATCTATTCTGGAGAGAAATAATGTTTGAGGAGTCAACCATTGACAATTCCACTTGGAAGTTCTTCTCTACACAATTCTTTCAAAAAGAATGCATTATTACATTAGTAGGCTTGAATTTGGTAGGTTCCCTTCCACGTACTAAAAAATTTACCATGTTTGCCTTTGTATTCATTTGTGGCATCCCACTTCAAAACTAGATCATTCAATTTTAAATCATCTGCATGATTCCTTATGTTATAGGTCTTCTTGATTTTGTCCTAAATTATTTGAGTTTTGTTGTAGACCTCCTCCCTAAATTTCTGCAAATGTATGGTTTGATTTATACTTATATGTAAGTCATTTTCTTCTACTTGGTCTTCCTACAAAAATATTAACACAAGAATTCCCAGGGAGGTAGGAAAAATTGTATCCATTCCATATACCAATTGGAAACAAGACATTCCAATAGATTTCTTAGTGCTAATTCTATCATCCCATAGGGAATTTATCAACTTCTTATGCCAAGATTTTTTATTTTCCTCCAATAGTTTCTTTATGATGATGACTAAACTCTTATTAGAATACTTAGCTAACCCATTCCATTGTGGATGATAAGCAGTAGAGTGTCCTAAACTTATGTTACATTTGTGACAAAAATCAATCATTCTATTTGATTTGAAAGCAACAACATTGCTAGTAATTGATATTATTTGGACATCCAAATATGGAAATAATATTACCTTCTAAAAATTGAATGATTGTAGTGTTTGTAGCTTGTCTGGATGGAATAGCCTCAATGCACTTGGTGAATTAGTCAGTGATTGTTAAAATCCAATTATGTTGAGCTTAAGAGCTTCCATGGATTTCTCCAACAAAATCCAGACCCCATTGTTGGAAAGGAACCTCAGCTAAAATTGGTTTCAATAGCTAGGGAAAAAGTTTTCTTTTTCCTTAAAATATTTGACATTGATGGCATGTATTAAATTTATTATGAACATATGTAAACATGGTAGGCCAATAAAAACTATCCCTTAGAATTTTGTTCACTATGGTTTTCTAGTATAAATTCCCTCCACAGCCCCCTTGATGGGATTACTGCATGAATTTGTCTGCTTCTTCCTGCAATAAACAATTAAGCAAAATACCTCTAGCATCTTTCCAATACACATTATAATTTAAAATGAAAAATTTCATAGCTTTTAACTTGAGAAATCTATCTTTTGTCTTTGTTATACCCAAGAGAATCTTGTAAATTATGTAATACAAAAATAATATCTGCATACCAAGGAGAGGTAGAAAAAGCTTCTAATACATGTGGAGTCACCTACTCTTCATGCTTATCAAGTGTAGCTACAAAATTTATGTCTAGTGCATGGAAATTGGACTCAGCCATTAGTCTTTCCAATATTTGACCTTTGATGAGCTTAGTGGGTTTTATTTCAATGTCATATTCTAGAATAATTGCAATCCATTTTCCTCTCTTTCCATCTAGATCAATTTATGTAAGGATAACTTTTACCAAAGTATTTGTGAAAAATGCAATGATATGGCAATGTAGAATGTAAACTATCAAATCTTTGATTGATTTTACTAAATCAAAGGATTGTTTCTCCATGATATTGTATTTTACTGAGGCATCCCTCAAAGCCTTGTTGAAGAAAGCAATAAATTTTTCATATCCTTCACTATTTTTCTACAAAAAAACTGTTACAATGGTGTTCAGATGCAAAAGAAAAAATCATGAAATCCTTTGTAAAGTGAGGGCTAATTAACACGGGAGCTCGTGTCAATGCTTGTTTTACTTCATCAAATTACTATTTTTCTTCTAGGTTCCATTTTACTTCAGTGCCTCTTCTTAGCATATTAGTTATAGCCCTTAGAAGATCAGCTAAATTGGGTATAATCTCCTTAGGAAATATCTCCCACGAATGAAATATTGAACTTCCTTTTTGTTTCTTGGAGGATAAATTTTCATAATTGCTTCAATCCTACTGGGATAAATTTTAATACCATCTTTTGAAATTATATGGCCTATACATTTTTCTTGTTCTAAACCAAACAAATATTTCTTTGGGTTCATAGATATACGATATTTCATACATATTTCAAAAACACATTTCGAGTGATGTAGATCATCCTGATCAACTTTGGAGAAAACAGTTATGTCATCTAAATATATCACAATGAAACAATCTCTTTCATTTTAAAAATCTATACCCATTTCTCTTTTGAAAGTAGTCCCTGCATTCATCAAAATAAAAATCATTTTCACATACATAAAATTTCCGCATGATGTTGTAAAAACTCTCTTATCTTGATCATCGGGATGTACTAAAATCTAGTTATAACCAGAAAAACCATCCAGTAATGAAATATTGCTTGATCCAACTACCCTTTGAAGTATATGATCCATATTTGGTAAGGGGTAGTTATCTTTGGGAGAGACTTTATTCAAGTTTCTAAAATCCACACACAACCTTATTTTACCGTACTTTTTCCTCACTGGTACCAGATTTGACACCCATTTAGAGAATCTGAGTGGTACTATAATGCTTGCATTAAACAATTTTTGAACCTCTTTCTCTATCAAAGGAAGTAGAATATGATTAACTCTCAATTTTCATTTAAATGATTTTTTATCTTCTTTGATGTTTATGGTATTTTGAATTATGGCTTTTTCATAGACCTTTAAATCTTTATATCCCCATGTAAAGGCATTTGTATATTCTTTAAACAAATCTATGTATTTTGTTTTTCTTCATGAGTTAATGATTTGGAGAGCTTAAGAATTTTAGGATTTTATTTAGTACCTATATTTCAATCCTCTACTTTGGATCCAGTTGGATGAATTGAAGGCTTTTTTTCTACATCATTAAAATCAAACAATTCTTCAAGTGGTACAAGTCCCCTTGGAATTGTATTATTTTTTAATTGCAATATTTCAGATTCGTCAAAGTTTTTATTAGTTTGATTGAAAATGTTTTCCTCTTAATTTTCTTCATTGTCTTGTCCTATGTCAATGTTCAAATTTTCAATGTCCTCTTTTATTTGCAGGAAATTATTGAGTTGTTTGTCATTATAAAAAACTTGCCAATATATGATATTATCAGGAATAGCAGGTCTATGTTTGACATCAATTGCAAGTTTTCTTCTTTCTCTAAAAGGATTTTTGCAAGTATTTGCAGAAGTAACTAATGCATCAACAAAAACATTTTGATATCTTGGAATTAATGATATTTGGTATTCTGTAAAACACTGAATAAAATCTAAAACATAATTTCTATATGCTCTCATCCTAGGATGTTTAGTTGAATATTCACCTTTGATTTGTTTTATGATCAATTCAGAATATCCATGAATTGAAATCTTCTTTGCTATCATTTGTTTTAATTTTTTCAGTCCTAATAGAAAAGCTTCATACTCAGTTGTATTATTTCTGCATTCAAAATTCAGTTTGTAATGATATTTATTTGTTTTCCTTGACTGTGTATTAGAGATCCGTAATCCAATACCATCTTCTTCTTTACTTACTGCCCCATCAAAATCCATGTTCCACAACCCATCTTGTTTTACTTGTTCTTGAGTTTTCATTTGTTCTTCTTTAACATCTTTCTCTTCTAATTTGATTTCTACAACTTGATCTTCTTTTTCCAAACAAATATCATTGTGCAAGAAAAAATACTCAATATTTGAATGCATAAAGTACAGAGGATAATTATCGGGTTTGTCCTGGCTACTCACCATATATTTCATTAAGGTCTCCCTATACAATATTTTATGTTGGCCAAAAATAGGAATTGTGGCATATGTCATATTTAGTTGTAATGTCCCCTGCAATTTTTCTCCCTATGATCTTAACAAGAGCATGCCATACTTAGGAGGAATATTGGCCAAAACAATATCCATCACTAAAATTTTGGCTGGGATTTGAAGAGTAACACATGAATCTTTGATTAAACCCAAGCATTTTACTCTATTAGAATAAAATGAATAAAGTATTTATAAGGTATTTTTATATATAAACCCAATTTTTCCATGATTTCTTTTGGCATAAGATTGTGTGATGCACCTGAATCTAACATGGAATTATGTATAGAAAAATCATGGATGTTAAGACTAACATAAAAAGGAGGAACACTGGCATCTTGTGGATTACCATATACTTCAGGTTCGAATAGCAATTTGAGATGATAATCAATTACGTTAACATTGCCACTTCCTTCCTCAATTTGTAGTGCCTTTACAACTTGACTTCTATATAAATCCTTTTTAACTAATTCAGGCAATGGAACTGGGCTTTTAAATTTTGAAAGCTCATTTTCAATATTGAAAGAGGTTTGAGACTTTTCCACTTTCTTAATACTTACCTCTTATTTTTTAGGAGTTTGTTTCTGAGGGGTTTCTTTTTGAGTGGTTTCTTTCTGATTAACTTCATTTGTTTCACTAGTAGAAGGTATATCAATGGGTGACTTTTTGGGAGGGTTTTATGTTATATTTTTTCTTCTTAGGTTGTATTGCTTATTTACTTCCATAATAGCATTTTGATATCCTTGTTTATAATATGGTGATTTTTCAGGCATATCCTCTTGTAATGAATATTGAAACAAGTATTTTTCTTCCTTTGTTAGAAAAAATAGGTCTACTTCACCTTCTCCAAAAATATTTATTTGATATTCTTCTATTTCTTACATATTTTCTGATTCTTCTTCAGCAAAATTTTCTTGAAAAGGATGTATGATATATTGCTGATCAACTTGACCTCTTTGTTCTCACTGTTTAATCCGAGTTTGTGGTCTTCAAAAATTTTGATTTCGAATTTGAGGGCCCCCTTGAGGTTCCATAGGATGTATTCTATTTCCCACAGTCATTCTCTCCATCATTTTTTCCATAGTTTTAACTAGAATATCTAGTTTTCATTCTGATTAAGAAGGAAGTTATTCTTTGATAGTGACCTTTCTTTCAGTTCTTATCTTAGCTCTTTTGGCTAATAAATTAGCCTCTACACTAACAACATTACTTTTCATCTCTTCAAGTGTGGTTGGGTTTCTTTCTCTCAATTTATAAGCCACATCAACATCAAATCCTCATGGCAAATGGATTAGGGCACATCAAGGTGGGGGTTTTATTACAGCTTGGATAGAGTTGAAAATATTGTTAAAATCTAGTGCATTAATCCTAGACAGTTTCATTTGGGGCCCTATTTAAACCTTCATATTTTGCAAGAATTTGGAGGGGGTTCTTTTTAACTTCCCATCTAGTAAGAAAAATTTGATGGAATTGTTGCAGATCTGCAATACTTCTAGTTGGTAATTATGTATACCATTTCTTTACTTCTCCCATAAAACTTTATGCAAACAACCTCATTTTCACATCATAAAAATATACTTCTTCTATATCAAATAAGTCATTTATTATATCAATGTGTTGTGCTATTATAGGACCTATACCATCAAATTGTGGTATTCTTTGTGCATAGTTTTATGGCATGTCATGTAATGGTGATTATAGTGCCAATTGAGCATATCATCCTACCATGATTGGAATATGAGTGGTTGATGATATTACATTGTTGTATGATGAAGGTAGCGGTGGGGTTATATAAGAATATGGGAATCTTGTAGTATGTACAATTGGTATTTTAGGAATAAAAGTCGATGCTGAAAAGGGGGTGAATGAAAATGGAGTGGTAGATGTAGGTGGAATGAATGTAGGAATTGGCAATGAAGAAGAGGTAATATCATAATAGTGTTCATCAACACCTTCAATGGTCTTATTTAATATTCTAGCCATGTCTTCAAGTTTTTAAAATTGTTCTACAATATCTTTATTAGATTGTGAAACATGTGACTTTTGTACTTTACGAAAAGGTTTCAATTGAGCTTCATCCAAAATGATTTCAGGTGTAAAAATTTCTGATTTATATCTGAAAAAATATTTTCAAAATGAAATTCAAATTGAATTTCTTTGATTGTTACAAGACTTTATGGAAAATAATTTGTTCTTGATAAGGATCTACTACTAGCTTGAATTTCTGTGGGATTCGTTTTCATTAACAACTTTTTAGGATCTTCAACAATTTTTGGAGGGTTAGGATTTGGATTAAATCTAGTATATGTCCTTTTCGGAGCCAGATCTACATTTGTATATTTAAAAATGTAAAATATGCACAACTTTTTAGTGGAAAACAACCTCAATAAGATCTATTTCTCAACCACATACTTTTAAATAGCTTTAAGCATAAAAATAAATGTTACCAGGGAAAAGTTGATTTTAAATCTAATGTGTTTGAGTCCCCAGTATGGTCGCCACTATGTTAACACACAGTAATTTCCCAAGGCTGGGGAGGAAATATAGAGGTAACCACAAAACAACTTGTAAAGCTGGGATCTAGCCCTTCCAGCTTTAGATAGGGATCTCCCTTTATGATATAGATTTGTTGATCAAAGGTATTAGGCTAGTTATTGAGTTCAGAGATTAATTTTTTGAAAGAATTGGTTGAAACTTTGAGAATAATCCAATGGGAAATGGAGTCATAAACCTTAAGTAAATCAAGTGAAGAAATAACAGATCAAGTGTAACAGGGAAAGGTAGGCAGACTATTGGATCTTTTGAGCATTTATGGGGTGAATAAGATGAAAATATTAGGAATCAGTTAAATATAGAGCATGTTGAGATTAATTATATACTTAATATGAGAGTGAAAAAATGAATATTGTTTATAATCTAGAGTAGAGTGTAGTTAAAAAAATCCAACCCTTAATTTTATTTAAACAATATAGATAAGAAAAACATATGGAAAGACAAAGAAATAACAAATTCACATTAAGAAGAACATCACCAATTCGTGTGACACAAGAATCCTGGAACAACTTTTTGTATTACTGAAAATGATCACCTTTAGCTCAGTGAGCAATTTTACATCTAAAAACTTCTTTCTTCATACAAGTCCCAACCCATTATACTTTGAATTATGAAGTATCTATACAATTCTTAACCAAATATCTTGATTTCAAATATCAATATTGATGAAAAAATATCTCAATTTTTTATATAAAAATATTACATAAATATAGGACAACAAAAATATTGAAGTTGTTGGCACTATCTTCGAGGATTGCTGGTGATGACTAGGCCTGAAAAACTGTTGCTCTGTTGCTGAAGATACAAAACTGATTTTTACTCCAGAATTCGACACAACTTATCCCATCTATTCCCCTCAGGGATGGAGAATTTAGTTAAGTTCCTGTAAGTGTCATCCAACTCAGTATATTTATGGAAATGTTTTTCATGTTTAATGAGCAGGTAAAATTTAAAACCCTCCATGAAGGCTTCTCCTGTGATGGTTCCTTTGATGGTGGAAAATTTTGACTTGTCCTTGGATATGGTGTATAATTTCTGCTCATAATCCTCCAATTTTACTAACTTGTCTCCAATTCCTTTTAGCCCTAGAAGCCCGTTTTGATGTAAATCATTGGATTTTATGTGAAATTTTTGAATGTTGGCCTCCAATTTATGGCATTTATTTTCTAATTGAAACATTAGATTCTTTTTGGTAATGACTCTTTTGAATTCAAGGATGGTTTATGTCCTGTTTGCAATGTAAAATTACTCTAACTCATCCTTAGTTTTTGAATTTAGAACCTTTATTAATGTATTGGCTTCTCCTGGCATCTATCCCAAAATATATTTTACCTTTTCAATGATATCCTTTGATCTTTGTACTAGTTCCTCCTACTTAAAAATGATCTCAATAGAAGGCCATATTTCAGCGATAGTTTCATTTATTTCGATCCATATGTTCTCCGTAGCCTGTGAAATTATTTGAGCCACAACAGACTCATTTTATAGTTGTTAAATTCTCTGTGTCATTATGTGACTCTTTTGAAGCTCTGCTACATATGTATTTCCAATTTTTAACTTTTGTTCCTGAACGTTTTAAAGCTAAGATTTCATATTTTCAATTTCTTTCCCTTTGATGGAAATGTCATCCATGGCATTGATTAATTATATTGATGCATATTTAGACAGTATCCCTATCATGATGGTTGCTGAAGTGGATGCTTTTGTTGTTGATGTACCTACAATGGGAACTTCTGCGAGTGGAATCACTGCTAGCTAAGAGGATTGTTCCTTTTACTTTAACAACTTTTCCATCTCATTCTTCATTCATTTAATTTGAAAATATTGTTTAATGATAATCTTCAACATATCTTCTTTATATTTCTCTAAGTATTCAACTTATTTTTCTTGAGGATATTTAGTGGATGGAAGCTTTAGTTTCTTCCTTAATTCTTGTTGTGGTGTGTTTGGTGCATGTATGTACGCAATCACACCAGTTTAAGGGGTGTGGTTTACCCCTTTAAACTATTGGTAACAGGCAGAAATAAGTGGAGTAAATGAGCATACTATATAAAGTAAAAGCATGAAAATGTAATCTAAAAACTAAACTAAAACTAAATATAAATAAACATAAGGTATGAACAAGTCAAACGACACAATAATGCAAATGGTGGCTTTAGGCCCCTCTTATTGAGTGTTGGTAGTAAGAAGAGTGATACTTTACCCTCTTGCCAAAGGGCCCATAGACAATGGTTCTAGGTCCCGATGCAAGGATGTTTTTATCCCAAGCTTTCCTCGGTGCAATATCCCTCTCTCTTCACTGTGTGGACTAAGCTTGTTGGGTGGCCAACAAGTGCGTCCCCTCTGTCTTCAGCTCCGGGTCACACATTTCTAGTATTGCTTGGGAAATTTTGGCTAGCATAACAAGGTGATCACCCATTCTTCATCTTATGGTGCCTTTATATAGGGGATTTCAAATCCTCCTTCCTTCCCTTGGTACATTGTGGATGGTGACCCAAGGGAGAGGAATGATTCCTTTGTGTGCTCCAAATATTCCATTGTGTGCTCACATAGTGTCTAAGGAGGCGTTGATGGATGTCCTTAGGCAGCTTCAAGTAAGGAGTAAATTTTCCTTTTCTTTATGTGGTCTCGGATAGTGACATTTCACCACTCTCAGGAATACACGCTTATCGAGCAAAAGGCGCACAGAAGGCGCTCTTCTCGAAGGATAATGTGCACAAATAGCATTTTAGGACTAGTTCAAATTTGATTTTCCTCAAGCCTTTGAGATTTGAAATACCTTCCAGATTCTGTAATGACTTCTTGCCCTGTAAATTATTTGGCTTTACATTAATTAATGTCATATTATGCTATACGATTTTCCAGTGTTAACATTTTCCCCCTAATGTGTGAGGTCTAGGAAGGACTGTATAGTTGAAATACAATATAGTTTCTTTTATGTATCGTGCATAGAGAGAGAGAGAGAGAGAGATCTGCGTGAAGTCTTGGGATTGAAAACACCCTGCACCATTTCCAAGAATGACCATATCTAAGGGATCCCTGCAAGAAAATAAAATTTACAATACATATACAAAATTTCAACGAGGTAGGCATGTACCATGCTCGTGATGCTATGGCTAGTTAAAAAAATTGATAGATATATTTTCTGTCTGTGTCACTATTATGGTAGTGATGCATGATGGCGGTTGTTGACGACGATTGCTGATGCCCTTAGGGGAAATTTTTCTTTGACAATAGGTGGAATGTGGTACCCATATGTGTAAACATGTTATGTCATATAGTTGCGCAATGTAGGCATAGGTGTTGGCTGGGACCTTCTAGTGTAAGCATTGTTGAAAGAGACGCTTATGGGGGCACAGGTCTTCAATGGATCTGATCAAAGTGAAATGTTTGTAAGGTACAATACCATCGTGACATGAAAGCTTTTGTTGCAGTCGAATTTTAGGAGGATCGATGACATCTGTGGACAATGTTGTCTCCCACAGTGCCACCCGAGGATGCCCCTTTGCATGGAGAGGGGTGATCTAAGGTACCACTTCATTTTTGGAATATAGGTGTTGAAGTCGAAAAAAAGGAAGCCTCAACCGAATGATGGGTCATCGATATGAGGAATCGGGGTCCTAGATGTGGTGGGTTTAACCTAGGCATGTTGGCGAGAGGTTACTGAAACTGATCATGGGGATTTAGTGGCCCTAGGTTGGAGTATAATTAAGCAGCTTGGTGATAGTCATAGTTATTTATGAATGGAAAAATCCCTGGAGTAGGTAGGAATTCCAGGGCGGGTGTAAACCGGATATGAATTTCATCATGGTTTGTGTGTGGGGGTGAAATAATCCGACCAAGGGTGTTCAGGTACTACTGCCATGGGAGAAAATATGAAATTCAAGGGTGAGGGGATGAAGTGCACCATTTGTGGTATTTGTACACTTACCAAAAGAATAAAAAAATGGGGTTTGGTTTGTACAAAACATAGAGATGGGAACCCCAAAACATGAAAGTGTTCACTCACTATTGGCGTAAGAAAGGTGTTTTGCTGAGGGTGGGGGTCCCATTGGTTGGTCTCATGTGTGGGGTTGATGAAGCGGATGAAAAAGTGTCGTAGATGGGATTATGCTGGTGGAGGTATGGTGGGCCAAATGCGAGGCGTGGTGGTGCACTTTTGATCTGCTTGTACAACATGGTTGTCGGGAGGGGGGCTTCAACTTGTACGGTAAACTTGACCTTATGCATGACAAATGGATAGGCATGAGGTGCTTTCTGAAGTGAAGTGGTATGGCCATGGTGTCACTTTTTTTGTAATATGATCTACTGTGGGTGACAAGCGCCATGGAGGGGAGGCTCTACCAACCAACGAGGATGTTTATCATGTGCAAGATGAGGTGATGATAAGAAAGGTCGGATATGAGGACCCTATGGTTCATTTCTGAAGGGGAAATGATTTCAGGATATGCAAAGTTCTCTGGGACTCTATCATGTTGGGGGTAGAATGATACCTTCTTTGGAACTTACAAGAGATAACGTTTTGGATGGTTTGTGAGATTTTCCTGCAAAAAAAACTTCCTCAAGTGAAAGAATATTATTTTTATCAAATATTATTGAAAGGCGTGAGCTTTAAAAAGGAAGATGAGAGAGGGCATACTTGTCGGTGCTGAAAATTTATTTTTCCTGGAAAGCGAATGTGTGGCATCACTTTTGTTCATCATGGAGTGTTGATTACGGTGCAACATATGTTTCACAGAATGAACCCTCCGATCTCTCGTTATGGCCTTCCAGAGTTTTTGAAAAGGAAGATAAATAGGTGAATATGGTCTTGATTCAATTCATTTGTACTTGCTAAGTTCTGAGAGGTTAGAGGCATTTGCGTAGCATTCCTTGCCATTATTGTCAGCCCGTGTAGCAGGGACTAGTGATACTATTCCTAGGTAATTTCCATGGCGTCCTGTATTTTTATTTTTACAATTTGATGGTGTCAAGGTCTGTATAGACTGGGTTTGTATAGATTCTGGGTGACTTTTGCCCTAGATTGCGTGGGTGGTCTGGGAAAAAGAGCGCCTTCGTTGCATGCAAATTTGACGGACATGCACGTGAGGGCGCTCTTTTCCCCAATTTTAGTGTGCCTTAGGCACGCTAAGCACGCCTGTCTGAGGGACGGGTGCATAAAGGCCGATGTGAAAAAATTCTTTGGTTTTTTTCCTTTGTTTGTGTTTTTTCTCTTTACTAATGGGTACCTGTGTTGATGGCAGATTAGTGTAGAGGGATCGGGACTGGCTCGAGATCAAAACCACTTTAGCTACTAATGCTGCGGCACATGATAATTTGGCACTATGGGGCCTTCTGAAGTTTGCTTAGAATGAGTTTCTTCGGTCACAAGACCGATTACTATGGTACATTATTCAACACTAGCGTAGGAGGTGCAACATGTTCATGTTGTGTGGTACAAACCTGATCATCCATCCTGAGATGGATATATATTTTGTGACCGGGTTAGTGCCTTAGGGTGAGGCATTGAAGTATCCAATCCCTACAGGGAGAGTGGACTTGGATAGATTCCGGAGGTGGAATTGTGGTGGGGAAACTCTTAGAGAGGATTGCATCAACATTGCATCAGTTACAGATGTGGAAAAGCGGTGTGCTCTGGTAGTGATTGTATGAATGGTAGGGTCATTTGCTCCACATCGAGTATCTTTCCCGTAGGTTGGAGTTTTTCACTAGCTGAGGTCGGGGCACTTTTTAGACTTTCCATGCTTCTATTTTTACAGGATGGTGTCGTAGTTGAATAAGGTCCAACGTGGATCTAAGTCATTTGCATATGCCAGTATCTTGTGTAGCAACATGTACGAGAGAGTAGTGCTGTTGAGGTCGGTAGTGGCGGTCCCTATTGGGGGGCCATGGGAGGCACGTATGAGAAGGTGGGCTTTGGTGATGCCTTGAGGCAGTGGTGGGAAGGTGGGGCATTATTGGAACATCATTTTGGAAACTCAGGGTGGTCAAGGAGGAGGTGATGTAGGTGGACTAGGTGGTGGTGTTAGCGGTCCTGCTGGTGGTGTTGGCCCTAGTGGGGAGGGTAGTAGCTCAGCTTCTAGAGAGGTTGCAGCTGAGCAAGCTCATGCTGATGCGGCAGAGGCTCGCATTGCATAATTGACAGCTCAGGTTTATGCTCCGATGGTGTTACCGGGAGTAGTGGTAGGTCCAGGTGCCCCTCTTGAGGGGGCAGCCCCCTAGAGTAATTTTGTACATAGGGAAAGCACCTGTTATGAGGATGCTCCCCTTATTTTTGAAGACTATTGTATCTTTGGGTTGGAAATTGGGCCAGTGACACTATTTTTGTACTCAGATATACACATTGTGATATATATATATATATATATATATATATATATATATATATATATATATGAGAGATATTTTTGCTGCTCTACATGATGTATCACCTACTTCAATTTATGTATTTTGTTATGTTGATGGATTTCTGGTTTTATGCATGATGGTTTATTCGAGATGCATTCTAGTTTAGGATATTGTTAGCTATGTGATCAACTGTTTGGTTTTGACTCCTTGGTACATTTGTAAATGTGATATAGTCAAATTGTCTGCTTAATATTTCGACACACAAATATTTTCTAAAGAGATGTGTATCTCTTGTCTCAAATGTTTGGTTTAGCTGTGATACTACTAACTTGGAATTGAGGTAGACATGCATATGGCGTATGCCCTAATGGAGGGTGTCACACATAATTCTGATGATGACATCATATTCTACCTTATTTTTTGTCGCTGAATAGATGCACACCCCATTTGAGAAGAGTGGCGATCGGTCAGGGTTGTAAATGATCCAGGCAACTACGGCTAAATTTTGAGACCATCTTGATACTGCATCAACAAATCTAGAATAGGGTTCATTTTGGTGATCCATGGTGCTATTTTGAGCACCTTTAAATAATTCTTTGGGTAAAAAATTTTGAGTGGTTAGGTTTGTGTGTACTTTAACTCAATGGGAAGGGTCGTCTTGGTCCTTATGGGTAGAATTTATTGAGGTAAAGGCCGTTGATGGGGTTATTGAGGCAGGTCCCATCTGGTTCTGTCAAGATGTATGCCCCTTGTCGGAGGAAATTTTTAATGATGTGGGGTCCTTTCCACAAGGTTTCGAACTTTCCTAGCCCTAAGGCCTCTTTTGCGACATCATAGCAGAAGAATAATTCTCCCTCGGTGAATGATCGAGGGGTGATGTGGCGGTTGAATGATGATTTCAACCTTTTCTTCTGGGCCTCGTTGTGCTGCAGTGATTATCATTGTTTTTTGTCAACAAGCTCTAGTTGTACTAGGTGTTTCTCTAGAGGCTGGGTGTCATTGAGGAGTTCGATGGCGGCATGCAAATTTGGGATCTTGTGGAAATCAATGCGAAAGTGCAAGGTACCTTGATCTTTTACGATAGGAATAAGGTGGAAATCCTGGGAAAGGGAGAAGATAGTAATCCTATTTCCAATATGTACTGATAAAAATTGTATATGGTGGATTATGTCATTTCCGTTTGGTGAGGGAAGAATATTTGTAATTGGATTTTGCATGAGCGCAAGGTTGGGTTCCCTGCTAGGATGGTCGATTTCTAGTAGGTGGAAATTGTGCCTACCACAAAGGTGTCTGAATGTTTCCATTAGCAGGCATAACTATGGTGTGTGATTTTGGCCAGTGCAGATGGTGCACAGTATCACTGAGCCAATGGAGTAGATATTGTGAGATTCTACACTACTCGTTGTTCCTGATGTTAATGCTCGGAAAGGTTTTGTGGTAGAAGAGGTTGTTTTATGCTTCCATTTTCATATTGTTGGCTTAGGTGTGTCTACCTACTTGGTGGAGTGTGGAATCAACGCAGCTCTTGCCGCTCTCAATTTGGAGACGTGCACACATTTAATCATATGGTGAAAGTGTGAACCAATCTAGAAATAAGTACGTGTGATCTTCTCTTGGTTTCAGAGAAGTTTTTGAGGGAGAGAAGAGACTATGTTGTAATATCCCCAAAAGGGAGAATGCAGTAATACTTCACACAATATAAGAACTTGCAGCAATATAAAAAATAAATCTAAGTACAAATCAGAATATGCAGAAAGAGCTAAGCCATTTTATTATATTGGAGATGAATCAGTTACACAAGTACAAGATATAGGTAGATCTAGCCAAAAAGATGAGCTAGGATCACCCTAAAAACATGTGTGAAACATGTACAACATAACTTTTGAGGCTCTGCAGCAAATACTGTGTTATCTCTTCAGCAGAATATAAACATGGAGTTCTAGGCTAAAAAGGGAAATTCAAATCTACTCAAAACTAGATTTCTAATGATGTCAAGATTCCGGATCTCGCCAATGTGATGGATTCGCAAGATAACCCAGAAAGGATTTTCCAGATCTGCGAATTTGGAAAATTCACCTCCCCAGGGTTTGATCCTTGATCTGTTGGGAAATACATATCTGAAGCTAGATCTGAAGAATATATGGCTAAAATATATGCTCAGATCATATCTATACTTGAAGGGTTGATCCCTTCCTCAGATCTATGAGCTAGAAGCTCTAAATCTAGCTTCTCAATTCTCCAAAAGATGATTGCAACTGCTGCAACACAACTTCCTCTAAAAACTGCGCTGTGAGGGAAAGAGAGGCCTTCTTCCTGTTGAAATATGTTGCAATTAACTCCAGGCTGATGGTGAGAGTGATGGAAATGTGAGGGGGATGATCCCTCATAGGATTGCTAGCTAAAATACTAGCAACTTCCTTCCTCCTTTCAGATCTGCAATATGGACAGCGTTATTCTTGAGAAGAATACTACTGCTAGGAGGTCAATAAATTTTGGCCTGAGGCCACATCTGCAATGTGGCTCTGGGGGTGCTGAAATATAAGCCCAAGTGATGGGAATAATCCCTCACATTGTTCTCCAACTGAAGTATTGAAGACTGTTGTGGAGGTAAATCCCCTCTGCGGACAGAGGTGATCCCTACTAGCCCAGACCAAGTCTAGCAACAATCGTTCATGCTATAGTGCATGTCCTTAATTGCAAATAAACCAACTAGCGATGAAGGCTTACCTGGAATCCAACGATGTTTCTTGTAGAAGGGGTAGTGCTCCCGTTCCTTAGCTCTGTCAGATCACGATCCCCACGATCTTCATGATAGGACACCTGCACACGCAAGAAACAAAACAAACACAAGCGTAAAATCTAGTAGATGCAACTATATGTCAGTCATAAAGGACATAACTCATCATCATAAACAATAACAAGAGTGGAACCATAACCAATAGTCGTTTATTATTAATAAATCAAAGGAAGAATACAGCCATAGTTCTGACGCTGAATTCTCCTTCGGTGGGTCGCCAGCAGAACACATCTCGAAAGCCTGTCAAGGATGGGACAAACCTCTCTCTTCGGATCTTGAAAATAGTCTCCTTGCTTAGATTCGGCCTTAAGGGAATTATGGAGGCTCTTGCAGAATAAGGCTCTTCGGAATTTGGGAACTTGAAGACTAGCTTGCAATGGAGATGGGCAAGATTTTATAGATGGAGGAAGGGGAGTTGGGATCCCTATAATCATGGGATTGGCCCTATCCTCAAGGAAGCTTCCATGAGAGGTGGCAAACCACTTCCTCTAAATGGAAATCTGGAGCCAAACCTCCCAACTCAAGATAGATACCAGTTCATGAACTGGTTAGGATGAAACTTCCGCCATTTATTTTTTAAAAACACTCCTTAAATTGGCTGGCACGAGTGTGACTCTGGGATAGAGCGCCAATTGGCGTGGCATCTTTGAATGATTTCCCCCATTAGCGCGGGTTATGAACTGTCTGCCCGCGCCAATGCAAAAAGGGCCATTTTTAGGGTTTTTCACAAGGAGATGTCTTCAGCGCAATGAAAGCTCTTGTTCAGAGGGATGTTATGAAAGTGGTTTCAAGCCATGTTACTACTCACAGGTCACAAAATGAGCCCTCCAATGTGCGGGACAGGGATTGTAGGGACGATAACAAATTACTGTGTAATAGATGCCCCCTAAAGCATGAGGCCCGAGAGAGAGAGAGGGGCGAAATGCTTTACGAGAACGTGTCCAACTGAAAACACCACCACTGGAAAACCTGCGTAGAGAAGTACAAATGATATCTCAAATACATGATATATATGCGATATGGGCGTAGCCATCCATAACAGAGTATACAATAATCCAGATCCAAGGCATGGGCACAGCCATCCAGTGAGGATCGATAAATAGACTCAAGTATGGTTGCAGCCATCCAGTAAGTGAGTCATGTAATCAATCATAATAATCCACAAAATCGTAGCCTGGATTACAACAAACACAATCTAGGGTCTTGTGCTCCATCTCGATCGGAACACAGTACAAGTCCAAGCATGTGAATAAATGGGCTGAAGTTGAACATGTGAGAACATCGTCTAATTACCAGCCAATGATGAAAGCTGTTAACATACGCGAGAGGTACCACCATTAATGCCAATGGTCCTCAAGGTACTACAGGTAAAATCTACGGCATGTGAATCAATGAGTTGGTGTCGAACACCCGTAGAATCACTCGATCGGGGGCCAATGATGAAAACCTCGCGTCGAATGCGAAGAACCTGCCATTGAGGCATGCAGGCTCCAAGGTAACAGAAGGGAGTCTCTAGATTAGCTTCCTGGATAATGATCTGAAGTCGATAGGAAGTGACCTTGATCGAAGGTGGGCCATAATTTTTCCCACATCATCGACATGAGACAGAGAAACATAATGTTTTTGTGAATTAGGATCAGATGAGAATCAGAGGGAGGTTGATACTTGCAGAGGTCAACTTCTCTTGAACATGTAAACGGCACGACAATGAGTTTGGCAGCATTTGACATCAACGGATAAAAGGTCATGGTGACGAGGAAAAGAGCAGATGAGAGGTCAAAAGGATCACCCAAACCCATGGAGGCAAGTGAAAAAAATATGAGATGTCCCCAACCCAACACGAATGCAGACAAGTGCCATGTTCAAGAGCGACATACTGTCGGCACGACAATGATGTTGGTTCCATTTTTTCCCCGCCATTTCTGGCGATTACCCCAATTATTTTTTATAACAAGCTTGAAGGGGATAGCATATGCTTGTGATATAAGTCCGTCCTAGTACGTTTAACAAGCCCTAGGAAGGAGAGACTCGAGCAGCGTTATCATGACTGAATCCAATGTCATCAGGGTTTAACGAGTCTGATAAAGGAAGAACTTAGCATCTTTTCATGTTTAGAGAGTTTGAAAAGACAGCTGAAAAGTAAACTCCGATGGTCCCTTTTCGTAAATAGTTCCTTAGATCCGAAAAGGTAGAAAACTATGTCTGAGAAAACCTCCTAGTCACGATAGGCTAGGGTATTCCTTTTTCGTAAATAATCTATCCCAGCCCGAAAAAGGGGTAAACGTATGCTGGGTAGATGTCGTTTCACAGCCACTTTAACGAGATCAAAATGACAAGGGCCTTGGCAATATTTTCATGTTTAGAGAGTCAGAAAAGAGCTGAAAGATGACTCCAAAATGACTTTTTCGTGTTTTTACCGAGTCTGAAAAAGTATAAAATACAACTCGTTTCACCGTTTAAGTCGCGTAAAAAACCTGTTGCTGCACACAGAGGCAAGTGTAAAATCCATTTTCGACAAAATACGTTGAAATATTAATAAAAAATGACTTTCAAAACCTAATGAGATTTCAAAAAGTTATAAATAAGTCTCAAATGGTAAAAAAAAAAATTACTTTTACTATTTACCTCATAGGAGAGCAACAGTGGTTTGTTTGTGTGCAAACTTCTGACGGCGATTGCGACTAATCCGGGCTACCATTCAGATTCTCGTTCGTTCCAGGTAAGAGGTGCTTCCCTGTACTCCATTTTAATCCATTTTTTATAGTTTTCCATTGCTTATTAGACTTCTGTGGAAGATTTTTTGTAATTTTAGGGCTCCGCCCATTGGCACGGGTATCGGGCATGGACCCGTGCCAATGGCCTTTTGCATACAAAGGGCCCGCGCCAATGGCGCAGCGCGGTTTCTCGTTTCAAATTTCCAAACAACTAGCGATTTACATGAAATTTCGAGCATAACAGAGATCTAATCAAGGGTTTTTGATCATGTTGATGCAGGCAACCAAGCAAAATGGCTATCGAATGGAAAGAGAGGGAGCATGGGGAAGACGATGAACAATCTATGGAGAATGAGACTTGTATGAACGCCCTCAAGAAATGTGGGCTTAAAAATTTCTTCCTGACACCTTGCTTATGAGCTCAACCGGAGCTCCTGTAATACTTGATCGGCATATGGGACGAAAACGAACAAGTGTTCAAGCTGCGGGACCAAGTATTAGAACTTGAGGTTTCTGACGTATATTTTATAACCGGACTATCGCGCAGAGGTCCGGTGCCTATTCTGACAGGCAGTAGACCATCTGGAGAGAAGATGGAGTAGGTGATGGCAAGAGTGTGCCAAGGGGCACGACTGGGATCGGGAAGCGGCAAGGTAGATATCCATACCATCCCTGATCTAGCACTCAGAGTGGTGCTACATACCATCACGCGGGCTGCGAGGTCGCAGGCACCGTACGAGGCGACCAAGGCCCAACTCCTCCTAGCTGCTGAGTGTATGAATCCAACACTATTTGATTGGGCTACTGCAGTGACAACAAATATGAAAAGACAGCTCACAAAGTGTAAGCAGGCCAAACTAAAATATTTTTTCTACGGTTCCATCTTGGTATCGTTCATACTGGAACGACTACCTATCTTTCAAGGCCAAGGGGGCATAGTAGCTGAGCCGGTACCAAGAGAGCCGAGGATGGCTCGTTGGGCAGCACTGATGCCCAGATCAGGAGGAGGCCAACAGATGTCCTGGAGGCCGGAGTTTTTTGGATGGTTACGGCGTCAGTTGATTGTGGTCAAGGATTGGCCATATGCAGGGACTGATTTCACTGGAGACCCAGACCTTCCACTCCCAGAGGGAGATGACTGGGACGAGGAGTTGGGTATGATCTCTCTTTTTTATTTTTTATGTTTTATGATTTTTTTGGGTAATATATGCCCATTCTAACAACAGTTTTATGTGTATGCGGATGTCGGCCCAGAGAGACCTGCTGGTATGTCTCCTATTTCACAAAGAACTCAGCCCGCAGCTGACCCTCAGGCAGAGGGTGCCGAGGGGGGAGAGTTGGTCCAGAACCTCGAGGGGATCGCCGGGGGGATTCCAGACTACGCCCGACTGGCAGATGTTCCACTAGCATACCAGAGACATACGGTGGGAGTGCCTAGTCGCCTCCACCGTCTTCTGAGACGCTTAGTGCGTGCGGTGGCTTGTTATCATGAGCACCACGCAGATTAGACACCTAGGGCTTATTTCATGCATATTTTTTGAGAGACATGTCGTCTCCGGATGTATTAAGACGAACATGTATATTTTTTTATTTTATGTGGTGCACACTATGTAAACATTTCGATACATATATATATACATACCTATTTCTGGATGGATCTTTCTTTTACATGTCATGTTGTTTTACAAATTGCGCAAATGTCTATCTAGCACCAAATTAGCCACTGCATCTGTCAATGTATTCATATGTCTAGGTATGTGTTGATATGTAATATAGTCAAAATTCCTTTCCAGTAAACAAATACGCAGATACAGACGTAAAATGGATGGGTTTCTGACTGAATAATGACCATTAAGTTGTGATACTACAAGTTGTGAGTCTAGATACACAAGTAATTCATGGATACCAAGGTTTACAGCCTCAGTTAATAATTCTAACACAGCACTATATTCTGCGATGTTATTTGTAGCACGTCCCAGACACACACCTTGCAGGTTGACTAACTCACCAGCAGGATCGTAGATTACCCAGGCTGCCGAAGACAAATTCTTGGTACTGCGGAAGGCACCATCCGCGAAACCAACAAACGGATTGATGGACATCTATACAATCAGGAAGACCCGATCAGCAGAAAGATGTTTACATCGCACACCACACCACACATGCACACAAATGAAAATACACACCTATGTACACACACCACACCAAAAATCACTTCAAGCGTAGTATTTTTTGAGGTACAGCCCATTTCTGGGCTGCGCCAATGGAACTCCTTCATAATCAATGAGCTCATAAGCCCCATTTTTCAAAACAAGTTTTACTATATAGGGCCCATTCCACATAGGTTGGAACTTACCGGCCCCAAGCTTGTCATGCGCTTGATCGTATAAGAGGACGAGGTCCACTTCAAAAAAGGAACGTGGAGAAACTGATTGATCAAAGTGAGCTTTGACCCGCTTCTTTTGTGCTTCAATGAATAAAGCATCCAAATGGAGGGTTTCATCTAACCGTTCCAGATACAAAAGATGCTCTTCCTCAGGGGAAGTGTCGGGCAAAATTTCCACAGCTAACTTCAAAGAAGGAATTTCGCATTCAACTGGCAGAGTTGCTTCCAGACCGTACACCAATTGGAAGGGTGTGAATCCAGTTGCATTATTTGCTGACATCCGGTAGGCCTAAAGAGCTGAGAACAGTTGGAGATGCCAATTGGATTTATGGATACCAACTGTCCGTTGAAGCATTGTGACCAAAACCTTGTTCACAACCTCAACCTGGCCATTTACCTGGGGGTAATATGGCGTTGAGCTATCGTGGCGTAAGCCCAATCTTGATGTCAGGTCGGCCATCATATAATCTCGAAAGTGAGTACCATGGTCGATAACAATGGCCTGAGGGACCCTGAAACATGCAATAATATGGTTGAAGATAAATTGGGTAGCTGTCTTACCGTCAGAAGCTAGTGTAGGCATCGCTTCGGCCCACTTCGTAAAGTAGTCTACGGCAACAATTATATATGCATTCCCCTCGGCCGAATGAGGGTTACATGTCATAAAATCTACTCCCCATTTCGCAAAAGGGCCAATGTTAATAACAGGATGCAAAGGGAGAGGCGGCGTGTGCATCTTGCGCTGAAAGACCTAGCATGAGTGACATTTACAGACTGTGACGATATAGTCTTTGAATATTGACGGCCATAAGTAACCTTCTTGCAGAATTTTCTGGGCAGTGGAATATCTAAACATATGACCGCCACAGGCGCCACTATGGTAGTCATTTAGGACCCTTTCAACCTCTTCCAGGGTGAGGCACCGACGGAGCACCGAATCTACTCCAACATGGTATAAAGTATCTCCTACTATACGGTAGGGTTTAGACTGATGCCAAATCTGACGTCAGGCATCTTTAGTCAACTCAGACCGAAACGTTGAGGTCTGAAGATACACAATAATATCACCATACCATGGGTCGCAAGTGCTAATAAGGAAAAGAGTTTCGTCTAGGATATGATCCTCGGAAGGAGATGGGGTGGAGTCCGTCGGGAGCGAGCAAATAAGATCCGCAAAAACCAATGATTTGGTCGACTTAGTAGTGGTAAAATCTAAGTCAAACTTCAGAAGGATAACGATCCATTTGGAGTATTTTCCCCCTTGTAATTGTCGAGAAAGAATATATGTCATGGGGTTGCAATCCGAAACCACAGTTGTTGTGCGCAACAGGATGTAATGGCGAAAGCACTGCACAGCGTGTACTGCAGCTAACGCCAGCTTCTTGACTTGAGCATAATGTGTTTCTGTGTCGAGAAGGTTCCATGACAGATAATAAATGACATGTTCATTTCCATCATCATCATCATGCAACAGAACCATAGCTATGGTGCTAAACGCGGCGGCGAGATACAAAGTGAAATCATGGTGATAGTTAGGAGGATGAAGCAAAGGAGCATTAACAAGTAACGTCTTAAGCTTCTCAAAGGATTGTTGACAAATTTCGTCCCAGTGGAAGGGAACGTTCTGCTTTAAGAGACGCATGAATCCTTTGGCCACCTCCGCGTAGTTCGGGATAAAGCGTCGAAGGAAGTTAGCTTTTCCCTGTAGACTCTACAACTGATATAACGAGGAGGGTGATGGGAGATTAATGATAGCCTCAACCTTTAAAGGGTCAAGGCGAATTCTGTATTTGGAGACTATGAATCCAAAAAGACGGCCAAAATCCACGCAAAAGATGCATTTATGAGGATTAAGCCTAATATTATAGTGCCTACAACGAAGGAAAATCTAGTGGAGGTGTTCAGGGTGGTCCTCTCACCTAGCTGAGTGAGCTGGCAAGTCGTCCAGATAAGGCTGAACGATATGGCGTATGTCATGGAAATCGTAAGACATCACACACTGGAAAGTGGCTCCAGCGTTCTTCAAGCCGAACAGGAGCTTTTTGTAAGCGAAAGTACCCCACAGACAGATGAATGCAGTCTTGTGTTGATCCTCAGGTAGAATGTTTATCTGATTGTACCCAGAGAAGCCATCCATCAAGGAATAAATCTCACTCCTAGCACATTCGTCGATGATTTGGTCTATGAAAGGAGTGGGATAGTTGTCTTTAGGACAGGCGCGATTAATATCGCGATAATCAACACAGAATCTGATAGTCCCCTGCTTCTTATCTACAGGGACAATATTGGAGACCCATTCTGTGAGGGGAATCAAGTAAATGAAGCCCGCGTTCAGAAGTTTTTCAACTTCTGCTTTGATGGCAGCGGCTTTGCGAGGGTGCACTGGGCGTAGGAATTGGCGCACAGGTTTCGCACCAGGATAGGTAGGAATCTCGTGCACTACTATGATGGGATCAATCCCAGGAATTTCCTCGTAGGACCACGCGAACACATGTCTGAACTCTCGAAAAAGATCGGTATAGACTCGTATCTCATCATGAGAACAAGTCACTCCCACGTGTATATTCTCAACTATCCCCGGTTTAATAGAGATGTCGATTGGAATGGTTTGAGTGATGTTGCTCAGGTTTCCCTCTGAAAGCACCTCATGTGTCAATATGGGCGTCTGGAGAGGTGGAGTGGGAACTTGAGATGAAAAACGCTCTAGACAATCTGACATTGCCCCCAAGCTAGGCATGAATGAGGAACGATGATGTCCATCGCTCCAAGGTAGCTCCTCAAGATACATTGTTTCGACAATGGCTTCATCAGAAGGAAAAATCTCTTTGAGAGGATCAGGCGAATCGCCCTGACCGAGCTAGGGGGATTGAGACTAGATGTTTAAAGCCATGCTCAAACGAGCATGCTGAGGAGGGGGAGGATCAGATGTGGCGATTATTTCACAGTAGCTAATCTCTACTGGAGTTAAGGGCATCGATTCTCCAAACTCAGTCACCTGCTCAGGCGTAGGGATGAGCCATGGGTCGTCAGACCTAGAGATCATGTTAACTTGAGCGGTGTGCGGTGGTGGTGTGGGAAAAACACCCATGAGGACAGGGTCTTTGAAGAGACCGGGCCCTACACTGTCAGGGGGATTTTGGATCTGATCCACGTACGTAACGTTGTTCTCGGAGGTGGAGGTGAAGAAAGACAACTGATCCACCATAACTATTTTGCCCTCGTGAGGGAACTTAATAAGTCGAAAGAGGGTGGACGGCACGCATAACATGGCATGAGTCCAGCTGCGGCTGAGAAGTATATTGTAGTTAAGATTGGCGTCAACCATTTCTACTTCTACGTTGACTGTCTTCCCCTGTAAAGTAATCGCTAGACTCTCGAGAACACCCAGGGGTTTGGATTCCCGACCATCGAATGCCTCTAGGGCATTGGGAGATGATGAAAGGGCCGGAGAGCCAATGGCCTTCCAGAAAGCGGACGACATGACACAAGTAGAAGCACCTTCATCCACAATGTCCCTATGAATGTTAAGACCGTCGATCCGGAATTGAATAGCAAGAGCGATCTGATGTGGAATTCGGGGGGTGAAATTTTCTAAGTCAAAGGTGAGAAGACTAGAATCGGTGGGATCAATTCCACCGATTGCAGATAATAAAGCTTTCCGTTGCGAAGGAAAACTTTGAAGAACTTCCAATGTAGACATGGCAGAAGGCGCCTATGCCAGATCCTCAACAATACTATAATTCTAAGCGGCACGGGCATTCGGATTGTAGGAAGACTTTCATAAAACACCTTTAGAAGGTGGCCTCACAACAGGTTCAGTAGTAGGTTTCTCAATTTCCAACGAACTGGAGACAGGTGGGGGAGGTGGACCATCCGCAACTGCCTTCTCTGGTGCTTGACTCGATTCGTTGTAATCCTTCGAACACGTAGCAATAAATATGGGTGCAACACCATTCATCATAAAGACCTGGGACCCAAATGGTGTAGATGGTGAAGGTTGTTCAACCATCTGGGTCTGCTGGGATGGGAACGGTTCTTTAAGAACTTCCAGAGTCCCTTTGGAGCCTTTTAGAAGTTGACTAACTTCAGATCATCATGGAAAATCTTTTGTACAGTGATCTCCTTCACAAATGAGGCAGGGGTACTTCGGTTTGCGTTGGGAACCGTCCTCGGTACGAGGTTTGGACTCTGGCTTTGGGGCATTGGATTTAGATTTTCCTTTTCCCTTCTTTTTCCCTTTGGAGGATTTCTCCATAGGATTGGCCTAAACAGCATTAACCTTCGCAGTTTTGCCAGAATCGGGATGGGCGGGAGGAGCAGAATTATGAGATGAGTTGGACTTCTGCTTCCCATTCGAAAATTTCTTCGAATTCTGAGAAACGAAACCAATAACACCATCCACCGCTGGGGTAGGTGGGGCTTTAGAGGTTCCAAACCATGGAGCATCAGGAAAAATATCATACAGCGTGCCAGATTGTGAATATACCAAATCTAGATATTGAGCATGCACTATGGCTTGTTCTTCAGTCACACACGCTCCCATAGCAATATCTTGGGTGATTTTGTTAATGAAGGAGGTGTTGAACCAATGAGTTAGTATCTCATCAGGTATATGGAACTTGATCAGTCTACGATGACGTCGCCACTCATGAATGTGATTAGAAATATGGGTGGCTTTCTTTTGCTTCAAAGAAGTCAGGAGGTGCGTCCCGGCTTCATAGCAAACCGGTAACTGAAAGTGAGTCAGAAAAGCCATGGCTAACGTATTGAAATCTTGAAAGATGCCATGGGGTAATTCAATATACCACTTAGCTGCAGCGCTAGTCAAAGTGCGCTGGAAGAGGCGTAGACGAACTGAATCATCCACCCAAGAGTTGGACGAACACCAAAGATGATAAGTCATCACATGAGCTTGGGGATCCTCTCCAGCTTTACCCTCAAACTTGGGGCAATCACTGGGCACTTTAGTAGGAACCGGAGGCCAATAAGGATTGTGCAAAATCAGATCATTGGTTAATTTCGAAACATCCGGTAACTCCAAGGTAGCCAGAAATGGCAATGGCGGATTGGACGGCATACCTGGCCCTGGATAAGGACCAGTACCTGTACTCCACGCTTGTTGGGAATATCCTTGCCCCCATGGGTTTTGTCCAGTAGGATTCTGACCGTAGGGGGTATAACCAGCCTGATTCGGTTGCTGGTAACCAGTGTACGGGGGTTGATAACCAAAGTATGGACCCTGATTATGAGTCGGTCATGTGTAAGCAGCATTTGGATTCAGCTGCTGAGTATAGGTGTAGCTGGGTTGTTGAGGATGTTAGAACCTGGGGTCGGCTATAATCTTTGGCCAGACGATCATGAGAACAAGAGCGTCGAGGTCGAGTGGGCCGCCGACAGGTGGGACCGCCGAGCTCGACAATTGTGATGCGCGCGATCGGCCGCGCATGAATGCCGGTCGGCCGCGTGCTGACAGACGTGTTGCTGCCTTGGTTGACAGTCGCACCGGGTTAAGTGGGTCGCCTTGGTTAATAGGCCGGGACCCGGCACGAAACAGCCAAGGCGCAGTGTCGACCCGAAACGTCGAGAAGCACTGTGTTGTACCGGATGAACTTGCTGGCTCGGGGTGGAACAAACAGAAGTTTGAGACCAAGTTGGGCTCGTGAGAATGGAGCCGTGTGGTCAAAATGCTGACCCCAGTGAACGTTAAGATGGTTCAGTCGTGAGCAACGTTGGGATTAACAAAGGAAATCGAGGTTGAAGGTTGTTGTTGACATGCCCCCAGACCACATTCGCCCCTGCTATACCCGCTGAGGTCAAAGTATGCCGATTCGTAAGGTTGCACATCGTCCTCGCGTACCGTACGATGGCCCTTGTTGGCTTGCTGCCAGATAGCCTCTTATAAAGGTTGCTCACAAAGCCAGGCATGATACGTTGTCCTAAGGTTGCCCCCGTGAAAAGGCTTCTCGGCTTCTGTGGGTTATAAGGATGTCCATTCCGTTGTTGCAGCAAACCTTGGACATGAAGGTGAGCCCCGTAGCGAGTAAACACAAATGTCTCCGTTCACCACATCGATGTGGAAAAGCATACACCAGCGTACCATTTTTTATGCATACGTATAAAATCCCGAGCGGCTAGTCTTGGAGAGTGTTTTTCCAACCCTTGCTTAGCCGTTAGTAGGGACAACCCATACCCTCCCAAGAAATGTTCTCCGCGCGCGCTCGCTATGACAGTGTTTTCTAAGGCAGCACGCTTCACGCAGTGTGCCACCACGTTAGGCGGGTATGCGGCCACACAAACAGTGGGCATGGAGGGTACAAAAGTAACCTGAGGGGATGATGTAACGGGCGTTCGTGGAGACATCCCCAACGAAGGAACAATTGGCCTCGTAGAAGGAGCTGATACCCCCATAGAGGCAACGGCGGCAATGATTTGACCCAAGGATCTATACCTGGCTGGTAATGAGGGGCCGGGTGATGACATAATAGCTGGTTTAGGGTTGTCTCCTGGAAATAATCTCCAAGGAAATAACTGGTAATCCTCACCAGATGTGGGGATTTCCTCGCTGGATTCACTCATGTTTGAGCCTGCCGCTAGATCTCATAATAGACGGCGAGGACTAGGAGGAAAAACAACAGCTATAAAAGGTGAACCTGATGTAAGAGAAAGGAAATCTGCCCCTACTCTTAATTCAGACCAAGGGTCGGAAAAGGGCCAATTGAACTCAATTGGTCCCCCAAAGGGTTGCTCAGAAAGAACTGGTCCCCCATCAGGAAATTTGGAAACAATGGGCTGCTGAGGTTCAACAGAGGGTTGGGAAGCCTCTGATGAATCGTCTGTATACAGACTACCAGTAGACGAAACAGAAGGCTCTGCCACTGTGGTAGCAACGACAAGAGAAAAATACCAAACACACACACGGGCTGAAAAAGAGTCAAGACACACAATCAAACGGCCAACAAGCATAATCTAATAGGGCGTGTGATCACGGATGTTTTGTTTTACCACATTGAAACTTTAGAAAATTTATCGTTTCATGTTTTAAGAGTCGAGAAATGGCTGAAAGGTGACTCTATCTCTTTCAGTTTTGAAGCAAGCGTGAAAGGACAAGCGCTTGATGATTCTTTCAAATTTAAAGAGTCAGAAAAGATCAAATGACTACTCAGGAACACTAGGCACAGGGTGTACCAAATAACTATGAACTGCAATATACACCTTGGTTTCGAAATGAAAGAGAAATCAACCAAGGACTTAACGTACGTTCAGGCAATCTCCCCGAATGATGTGTCTGGTGTATCATGGGTATAGGGCGGCAGACTCGGCTTCCTATGGATAAAGGATAGAAACCTAGTGGGGTCTCCCTTTATATACACGATGGTACGGGGAGCACAAGTCCGTACTAGCGCTGTCTAAATCCAAGAAGCGAACGACAACTACTAGGTTTTAAGACGCCGGAACACGTCTCTAGCCTAGACCTCTAAATGTATTTCGTTAGATTTCAATGCTGCCTTAGTGTAAATTGAGTAAATTTTAAAGTTTATCTTCAATTACGTTTCAGTTTTCAAGCCCTAGCAAATGTAATGTCTCAAAATCTCCTAAATGCACTCTATATGCCACAGTATATCATTTCATTTGATGAAAGCTATTTATGAGAGAGTTGAGAGCTTTTCACACAATAATGAAATGAACAGAAAAAAACCACTGATGTCTCTAATGCAGCTAATGAGAACTAAAAAGCTTTTCATTCAAAGTTACCAATCACTAATAACACCAAAAAGATCTAATTCACATTAACTAATGAAGAGCAAAAGAGATTTATTTTTTATATTTTCAATATTTCAAAGCAAAATGCGCTAAAAAAAATGAAAACTAATGCAAGAGAAATTTGAGAAATGATGACAAGAGAGCAAAAACAATCAAATTTCACTCAATGCAAACGTACAATCAGACCTCAAATCAGCGAAAAGTCCCTCAAAACGAAAATAATCCCAAAGACTCCAAATGAGCCATGTAATCTAGGCCCAAAACGAGACAAGGCAGAATTCGAATGAAGAAGGAAACAATCACTCAAACAACGCAATGAGACAATAGAAAACCACCAAACGAATGCAAAGAAGTGATCACAAGGTTGACTGAACTGATAGAAATCGAAAAACTCCCAAGGGAGGCTCGACACAAAATAGCACCTAGATGACCTAGGGCTAGAATGAAAAATCGATGGAAATGGGAAAACAACCAAAGGATGTAGGTAACAGTCAGTCAATCAAGGCTCCAAAACACTCAAACAGTGGAAAAATCAAGACCAAACACACAGATCAGGCTCAGGAAGCTCAGAACTGAGCAAACCCTAGTACCTCACAGGATTGGGGCAACTGTGAGGCTGAAACTAGTGCCAAAGACGAATTGGCGCAGGTGATACACAAGCAACCTGTGCCAATGGGCGCGACTGTCAAGCTAAAAAGTGCGCCAGTCGAGTTTCCCAGTCAAAAATGAAAAAGAGCAATCCAACAAGCAGACCAGTGATGACCAAGCTATCAAAAACCCAAATTCACAGAAAGAACCAACCCAAAAGAGCTGATCAAGCAAGGAGGATCGAGAATCGACCGAAAAGACAAGACAATGCTCCAAGTGTTCATTTTACAAACTAAACCGGAGATTGAATGAAGCAGATTTGATCTACTTCGCAATTGCAGAGCAAAAGCGTTTCGAAGGCTATTTGGCTAACTTCAGGCTCCGTCTGTAGCTTACAAAGCAGAACAACAACAAGCTAGACGATCCCCAGTGGAGTCGCCAATTTGTTGTGGAGGTAAATCCCCTCTACGGATAGAGGCAATCCCTACTAGCCCAGACCGAGTCTAGCAACAATCGTTCACGCTATAGTGCAGGTCCCTAATTGCAAATAAACCAACTAGTGATGAAGGCTTACCTGGAATCCAACGCTGTTGCTTGTAGAAGGGGTAGCACTCCTGTTCCTTAGCTCTGGCAGATCACGATCCCCACGATCTCTGTGATAGGACACCTTCACGCGCAAGAAACAAAACAAACACAAGCGTAAAATCCAGTATATGCAACTATATGTCAATTAGAAAGGACATAACTTGTCATCATAAACAACAACAAGAGTGGAACCATAACCAATAGTCGTTTATTATTAATCAACCAAAGGAAGAATACAACCATAGTTCTGACGCTGAATTCTCCTTCGGCGGGTTTCCAGCAGAACACGTCTCGAAAGCTTGTCAAGGATGGGACAAACCTCTCTCTTCGGATCTTGACAATAGTCTCCTTGCTTAGATTTGGCCTTAAGGGAATTATGGAGGCTCTTGCAGCATAAGGCTCTTGGGAATTTGGGAACTTGAAGAATAGCTTGCAATGGAGATGGGAAAGCTTTTATAGATGGAGGAAGGGGATTTGGGATCCCTATAATCATGGGATTGGTCATATCCTCAATGAAGCTTCCATGAGAGGTGGAAAACCACTTCCTCTACATGGAAATCCGGAGCCAAACCTCCCAACTCAAGATAGATACCAGTTCATGAATTGGTTAGGATGAAACTTCCGCCATTTATTTTTAAAAAACACTCCTTAAATTGGCTGGCACGAGTGCGACTCTGGGACAGAGCGCCAATTGGCACGGCCTCTTTGAAGGATTTCCCCCATTGGCGTGGGTTCTGAACTGTCTGCCCGCGCCAATGCAAAAAGGGCCATTTTTAGGGTTTTTCACAAGGAGATTTCTTCAGGGCAATGAAAGCTCTTGTTCAGAGGGATGTCATGAAAGTGGTTTCAAGCCATGTTACTGCTCACAGGTCTCGAAATGAGCCCTCCAATGTGCTGGATGGGGATTGCAGGGACGGTGACAAATTACTGTGTAACAAAGACAACTTCCACCTTCCAAACTGATCTTCAAAAAACTACCATTTTCTGAATATGAATGTTCTGCAGAAATTAGAAAAAGGAAATGACACTTAAAGCCAGATGTGTAATGAAGTACAATCATCTTCCTTAGAGATTACTCAAAGAAATAGGTGGGATTCGTGCCCAGGAACACCCTGTGCTAAAAAACACCTGCAATCTATGCTAAATAGCCCAAGAATGCAGTGGAATGTCACTTGACAATTCCAGATCTAAAATATCATACATCAAAATAATCCAAGATGCCTCTCACCTTTGACTTCATCTCCTTTATGATATTTGAGCCGTCCCAAGCCTTGGCCCTAATCTCAATTGTGCAGTCTCATGTGGACAAGATCCTCCAAGTGGGACTGCGTTGTTTGACCAAATCAACCAAACAATCTAGGTGCAATGTACACCTCCTCCATCATGTGTGCTTCATTTGCACATGATCCTCCATCACTTGATCATTAATGCTCAACTAACCTTTGTTTGACATCTTCAACATCTTAGTTGACTTAATCAACCCTCCATGATCTCTCTCATTAAATGAGACATGATCCCCAATCTCATTCACATTAGTAGTTTCTCAACTACCTCTTTTTGTAGATCTAGTCTAAATTAATCCACATTCACACTCAGAAAGTGGATATTTATTCTTATTGAGGATTGTGGGTCCCTCCACCCTTTTATTTACTTAATTCATTAAGAAAATCAAGGACTCTAATATTCCAAATATGATGTGAAAATTTGGGAATATTACAGTCCCCCCCAGCAAAATATTGCTTGTCCTCAAGCAACTCAAAAATTAGATGCAAATCCATCTATTCCCCTCCAAATGGCATCCACATAAGGAAGGCTTCCTCCATTTGCTGCAATAGTTTATGCATGTTTGGCTCCAAAGTTGTCTTTTAAAAGCATAAAGAATGACCTCCAACTGTTTGGTTAGATGTCCTCTTCCCATCATGAAGTACCAAGTGACAACCACGTGATGTCCAACATCATCATCAATACATGTGGTGTATACAATAAGGTGGTTCTCCTCATAAAGGAAAAGCTCCATCATACAATACATATCTTCATCCCATGTTTCATGAATTAGATTGAGCATTGAGATGCTCTCATACTTAGCCCCATTGGCCTTGTTGGATCCAAACTTCATCATTCCAATGTTATGCAAAAGAATAAGGGAAGAAGTAATATGGGTGGACAAATATGTCAACCCATATTCTCCTAACAATAACCACTAGAGCAAGGCCCTTAGCTACCATCCTCCATCTTCTCTATGTAAGATGGACAAGCCAAACTCCCCCATAAGCAACCAAAGCAACAAGATATATTGTTGCCTCCTCTCCTCCTCATGTGCATCATGAAACAAAATCATACTAATGGACATATGAGATGTCATATAAGCCCAATACAAAGAAACATCATCAATGCACATCATGAGATCATTATGCCAAATTTTACACAATACAAAACACATAGACATAGGAGATGTCATGTGGTGGCCAAAATCTCTCAAGTGAAACCAAAATGAACATGCCTTATTTTGCTGCATACTATCATTGATACACAAGGCATGAATCATAAAATCATGGGCTATTGGGTGGTATCCATACTCACCCAAGAGCAACCAGCGCAGGCATTCCTCCTCCCTCATCTCATATGTGCTTTTCAAGGCATGGATCAAAAAAATAGGTGCCTTTGGAGAGTGACAGAAATCTCCCAATGGAAACCAATGTAACCAAGCATGCTAGCCCATACAAATCTGCAAGTGGTTTTGCAACCCCTTGCTTATCAACCTTACCCATTCACTCCCATGTGGATGATGAATGAGGTACCGCATAATCATGGCATCCTCCCTTTGTAGAATGCCATCCTTCCCAAAATTTAGAAGAACTTTGAAATTCTTGAAATGTTGAAATGCATCTATAATGAGATATCTTAATGAGATTATCTCTCCATCAAAGGCCCTCAAAAACCAAAGAAGTTTTGGATTTAGTGCAAGTAGAAGTTTCTCTTTGAGTAGTGAGAGGCTCATTGAGAAAGGGTCATCTAGAAGGGAGAAAATTTTTCTCATTTCAAGATGTCTACCATTTGCCATCTTTACTTCCATTGCTTAATGAGTGAATCTACCTCCAGAATGCTCCAAGAATTATGAAGCCCTCTCTTTTTCACAACTACTAAGTGACAACGTTGCAGATCTACAGGGTGATACATGCACTGTCTCAAAGCAAGTTACAACACTGATCTCACAATCAGTCATTGTACATAGGTTAATGCTAATCCCATTTTCTGAAACTCTACATCTCAACTCAAAGGGTTGAATGTAGCTCAAAAATGATGAACATGGATGGGTTTCAGTCTCCTTCTTGATTAGATCAAGGGTCCTCTGTGCTGTGAAATGTCTCTAATTCAAATCAACATTTTTTTCTAACCCTTGGTTATGCATTGATCTTGAAACCATATGTGATAAATTTTTATGCATACCTTGGATCACCTAATATGTGGGAACCTCTTGACAGAACACAAGAGTTCCTCTAATCGAGACAATAGTGTCTCCAAATGCTACTGAGAATGATGGCCTCCTTTCTTAAAGTGTACCAGCGCTGGTATCTTCAAGAGCTCTGGGACTCTATATGTCAAGAGCTCAAGATTACCTTGCAAATATGCAAGTGCCTCTTCTCTAGATACAAGTACTTTTGTAGTAGGTGGCAAAAGTAGTGACCTCTCCACATCAAACCTCTTCCTCAACTTGTCAAAGAAATCTGAATACATGGTCCCCTTTGCATGCTCTAGGTGCCCAAACCACCAATCTTCTACTTCATCTGAGAGATGAAGTGCTGCAATTTGAACAACCTCTTCTTCAACCACATGATGTAGCTTGAAAAATGAATCTAACTCCCTCCTCCAAGCCTTGAGATTGCTTGAGGAAGATCCATCAAATGTAGGCAAATAGAATCTATTATGCCTCTTTCTTCTATTGCTACTATAGGATCATCTCTCTTATTTTATCTAGAAGAATAGAATGCAGTAATACTTCACACAATATAAGAGCTTGAAACAAGATAAACAATAAATCTAAGTACAAATTAGAATATATAGAAAGAGCTGAGCCATTTTATTATATTCGAGATGAATCAGTTACACAAGTAAAATATATAGGTAGATCTAGCCAAAAATATGAGCTAGGATCACCCTGAAAACATGTGTGAAATAGGTACAGTGTAACTGTTGAGGCTCTGCAGCAAATACTGCATTGTCTCTTCAGCAGAATATAAAAATGGAGTTGCAGGATGAAAAGAGAAATGTAGATCTACTCAAAACTGGAGCTCTGATGATCACAAGATTCTGGATCTGGCCAATGTGATGGATTCCCAAGATAACGTAGAAAGGATTTTCCACATCTGCAACTTTGGAAAATTCACCTCCCCAGGGTTTGATCCTTGATCTACTGGGAAATAAAGATATGAAGCTAGATCTGAAGAATAGATGGCTAAAATATGTGCTCAGATTAGATCTATGCTTGAAGGGTTGATCCCTTCCTCATATATATGAGCTAGAAGCTCTAGATCTAGCTTCTCAATCCTCCAAAAGATGATTGCAACTGTTGCAACACAACTACCTCCGAAAACTGTGTTGTGAGGGAAAGAGAGGCCTTTTTCCTACTGAAATATGTTTCAATAAACTCCAGGCTGATGGTGGGACTGAAGGCAATGTGAGGGGGATGATCCCTCATAGGATTGCTAGCTGAAATACTAGCAACTTCCTTCCTCCTTTCAGATCTGCAATATGGACAACATTATTCTTGAGAAGAATACTGCTGCTAGTAGGTCAATAAATTTTGGCCTGAAGAAAAATCTGCAATGTGGCTCTAGGGGTGCTGAAATATAATCTCAAGTGATGGGAATAATCCCTCACCTTGTTCTCCAGCCAAAATACTAAAGACAACTTCCACCTTCCAAACTGATCTTCAGAAAACTACACTTTTCTGATATGAATGTTCTGCAGAAAGTAGAAAAAGGAAATGGCACTTAAAGCCTGATGTATAATGAATAAAAATCCTCTTCCTTAGATATTACTCAAAGAAAGAGGTTGGATTCCCACCCGGGAACACCTTGTGCTAAATAGCACCTGCAATCTCTTCTGAACAACCCAAGAATGCAGTGGAATGTCACTTGACAGTTCTAGTTCTAAAATATCATACATCAAAATAATCCAATATGCCTCTCACCTTTGCCTTCATCTCCTTTACAATGTTTGAGCCATCCCAAGCCTTGGCCCTAATCTCAACTGCAGACTCTCATGTGGACAATATCCTCCAAGTGGGACTACATTGTTTGACCAAATCAACCAGACAGTCTAGGTGCAATGTACACCTCCTCCATCATGTGTGCTTCATTTGCACATGATCCTCCATCACTTGATCATTAATGCTCAATGACCCTTTGTTTGACATCTTCAACATCTTATTTGACTTAATCAACCCTCCATAATCTCTCTCATTAAATGAGACATGATCCTCAATCTCATTCACATTAGTAGTTGCTCAACTACCTCTTTTTGTAGATCTAGTCTAAATTAATCCACATTCACACTCACAAAGTGGATATTTATTCTTATTGAGGATTGTGGGTCCCTCCACCCTTTTATTTACTTAATTCATTTAGAAAATCAAGGACTCTAATATTCCAAATATTATGTGAAAATTTTTGAATATTACATATGCAGAGACTGTTTCCAAGAGGCTTCATTTCTCTGCATTGGTTGATTCGGTGATCGTTCAGATCACATAGTCCATATGTTATCCTAGGCTTGTTCGGGGTTATGTTTTCTTGGTGTGTTGTCTTATCTTTCCTAATACACCAGTGCGGGGGTGGGGACATTGACTCAGAGATGTACTTTTTATGCCATTCTCGGAGTTCATCCTGTCTCTTCTCTATGGTATTAATCATGTCGATGGTGGGACGAATTCGGGAGGAATAGGTACAGTGTCGCTCATAATGATTGCCCTGATATATAAGGAAAAATATCCTTGATATGAAGGTTATTTCGAGTTCAGTTTGAGGTCTAATGGGGAACCAGGGCTAGAAGGTTGCTAAATCAGGGCAATGGATGACTGCATGGTCTATATTTTTGCATAATGTACATGTTGGTCGTCTCTGTGGAGAGCGGTTGGGGGTAACTAGAGGTTCCCTGGTGGGTTGTTCTTCAACTGTCAAGAACATGATGGATCCACTCATCACATCCTCTTGGGTCATGGAGCTACCCGTGGACTCTATATCCATGTCATCTTCTTGGGAAAGGCAGAATATGGTTGAGCGAAGGCTAGCGAGGGTTAGCTGGAATCGAGGTATATAGTGACAATTCTCCAAAAGGTGATTGTCAGCGCATAATGGACATGTGAATTGCGCTGCTCGCAGTCCATTGTAGTAAACCCTTTCGATTGGATACCATCTGAGGATGAGCTCTAGGGTTGCGCACTCTTTGAGGAAGTGACCACATTAATCGCATAGCATATAAAGTATAATGGGCATAACTAGAGGGCTTTGTACAACAGTTCATTCTTCATGCAAGTATAGGATGGTACGAGGTTCATTTCCGGATTCCTGGGTGGAGGGATCCTCTTGATAGGATCACTTTATGGCATGTAAGGCATCTCTATATCATGGAATCTTAGGACAATGGTGCGTATAGTTCCCATAGTTACTGCAGATAGCGCATGCGTGATTGGTCCGTGGCACTTTGCCTTTACCTTTGCTAGTAGGTTCCTTTTTATGGGAACGTGGCGTCATGATTTCTGCCTTAGATCCAAGGAGTGGTTTTAATTCATCTAGCTCTGGACAGATGTGGGTAGGATGACCTATTATGTCACATATGGCACAGACGGGTGATTCCCGTTGAATGGTGGGGGTCAACATCTTCTTTCCTCTCTTCTCATTTTTCTTAGCGGTGATTATCGGTTTTTCAATGGGAACTTTCTTTGCAAGGGTGGTCTCAACCATTTCTTGGATGGGTGAGGGCTCCTCAGGACTGAGGGGCTTCAACCTTGTGGCAGTAACATGGGTGGCTCCTATTCCAAGGTACCATACTGGGAATGCCAACGATATGTTGGGTAATACCAGTGTTTCCAAAACTTGATGGGAGATGAAGCCAGCTAGGGGGTAGAGGAAAGGGGTTTAGGAAGTGGCATAGGCTAGGGATGCTACCGTGGCTGATGCCTCGGTATCATTACTGCTTGTGTCTGTGTCCTGACTAGCTTCGGTGCTTGATGTGGACATCATGCACACTATAGCCCTTGTGATATCGAGCGATGACTCAGGGATTATGGGAGGATCTCTCTGTGTGTTAGCTGGTCTACGGTAATTATGCAGTCCTCGTGGGGGAACATCATAATGCAGAAGATGGAGGAGGCTATGGTAGACATGGAATATATATAGCTCCATCCGAGGAGTATATTGTAATCCAAGTGAGAATCCAAGACTTCAATGTCTATGTGGACCATATTTCTTGTTAGTCATCAGTATTTTTCACCTGTTGATGATGACTAGTTTTTTAAAACCAAATTTTCTAGCAGCTGATCTCCAATTTGTCAAATTTTCCAGCTAGAAAACACCCATAAACATTTTTTCCCTCCTACCTTTTCAAATCAGCCCATGATGAGATAAAACCTAATTTTCAAGCCCTATCTAGTCGCAGTCATACAAACTTGTTCATCAACTCCAAAGAGAATACTCCAAATCTGTCCAAAAAGTCTCCCCTAAGTTAGGTAGTGGCGCTTTAGGCGATCCTCCCTTGGCAAACTATCCTAAAGCCAAAAGAACCTCTGTCTAATATCAACCAGTGATAGATAACCTTCCTATTCTACAAATAAAGCTTGATACACCCTCAAGTCGCGCCACTAACAAACCTAGATGTCTCAGCAGTGCATATGCCACAGGTCAAATTGATATTAGGTAGATTTACAATGTTTCAATGTCATTTTCAAGAGCAGAAGTGTACCAGTGTTCCAGAAGATGTTATTAAACTTAACATGAGAAGACAACTGCTTCTCATGTGGTTTTGAGCCTGGGATGCAAGTACTGGACAAAGAGGTATTTCAATGAGTTCCTGCAAACACAGTCAAAAGGTTAGTGACTTATGAATAACAAGTAATACTCTGCAGATACCGTTCAGGTTTCTTATGATGTCTAAAGATGCAGAAAGGTATTTTAATAGCAGGATTACATATCTCAGAGAATTTCCCCTCATGGCATATTGTCAATTTGTCACTTTTATTTGCTTAACTATGAATAGGCAGTGAAAGGAAAGATGACACTACTTGAAAGCAGATGAAATGGCATCACTGTGTAAAACCTCCTACAAAAATGAGCATAGGGTTGGGTCACTTATTTTAAAACCTCCTCCAAACATGAGCAGAGGGTTGGGTCACTTATTGTAAAACTTCCTCCAAATATGAGCAGAGGGTTGGGTCACTTATTGTAAAACCTCCTCCAAATATGCGCAAATGTTTAGATCATTGGTTGAAAACCTCCTTCATTTAACAAGCAGAGGGTTTGGAAATGTGATAAAGGCCTCCTTCATTTAACAAGTAGAGGGCCAGGAATAGAGGTGTGGCCTTATTTAAAGGGCACAAAGCTAACAATGATGCAAACTACCTAAAAACTTGTTTAACACCTTGTCTCCAATAGATGAAAACCACTAACACAGTAGTGGTGTTTCAAAGATTGATTATATGTCTTCACTGATTGAAAGGAAAAGTTTAAATGCAGTGGGAAAGCAACTGAAGTCTTATGGATAGAAAAATGGTGTTAAAAACAGAGGGAAAGAAGTGGTACTATGATAATCAAAGAGGTTTGGTTTTACTTCTATCAGAGATCTCTTTCAAAGGAAATCTGAAGCTAAAGTGAACAAAGCTTGGAAAAGCTAATCAATGTGAAGAAAAGGATATGACACCATGATTCAAACTCAAGACAATATTTAAAGAATTAAGCCATATTATCACTATCATAGTCAAAGGCCTCTTTATGGACATGTGAAAATAACCTTGTTGTTGCATATGAATCCCAAGGGTCTCTAAAGGAATTTTTTTTCCTTGATGAACAGATATAGGTAAAGCCATGGGTGAATGCAAATAAGGTTTGTCATCCACAGTCAAAATAAAATCTCAAAAGGGCACCTAACATTTTTGGTTAACTTCACTATGGACATAATCATCAACAAACATCAATAGAGTCGAATTGTCAAAGTAGGTCCTATAAATATGGTTCATCTCCTTCCAAGATATGGCAAAGGAGGCATCAAAAGTCTCAGATGTGACTCTTTGAGCATATTTTTTTCCTTTAAGGGTCAGAAATAGGCAAAAAAGTGACAGATTTTCTTCTTTAATAAGAAGCAGTGAAAAGGCAGTAAAAAGGGTCATGACTTTGGTGTCATTCAAAAGTAGCCTCCACAGCATTTAAAAACGAAATATGGGTGTGTGTAGTGTTTTAAAGGAGATTTTTGTTTCATTATGACCGAAAATCTTTTTCAAAAGGCCTCCAAAACCCTCACAAAGAAATTTTAAAAGGTGGTTGACTTTCTTTCAACTTTAAAAGGGTGGGGAGATCGTTGCAAAGCCCATTTTGTAAATTCAAAACACAAAAAGCGCTCCCCTAGCTGCTCACTGGACAGAAACAAGACTTCGAGCAAATTTCAAGTTTTTTCAGGCTTTCAAACCTGCGCGGCGCACCTGGGAGAGAAAATACACTGAGTTTCTATTGATGCGCGGCGCGCCTATAGCGCCGGTCACCAACTGCCCGAAGGCCGACCCGACACCCCTCACTACACAACGTTCTTTCTTGTGAACATGCTGCTCACCTAAATACCTTCAAAAAAATATTTTGAGAGCTTCTCCACCAATCAAAAAGGGCCCTTAAGCGTTTTTAAGGTATTTTTCTCACTCCATGACAAATTTTGAGTTTAAGAGGTGATGTGCTCTTGCTGTGTTTCTAAGAGACAAATAGTGTTATAAGGTGGGGTGTTTTGGTCAAAAATCAAAGGTTCTTGTTAACTGTGAGTGTAAAATATTCACACTGTGGTAGGCTAGGCTGTGTTTAATCGGTTTTGGAGAGCCCTAGTTGCCTTCAAACACGGTGATAACCCACAGTTGCTACAAGGAGAAGACTTTATCAAAAATTCAGAGGATAAAATAGTGAATGAGAAAGGAGGTGTGTTAAACCAAAGTTGAAAGCTCTTCTAGGGTTATTAAAAAGCCAAAACTAGCCCACAGTTGCTAGACAGATAAACAAAGGTGTAGAGACCATTTTAGGTGATCATCTATATAGTGGAAAAAATATGAGGGCTTGGTAAATATAGAAACTTCCTATTTATGTTATGAGACAAAAAACCTTGTGCAACCTTTATAAGTCCAAAAAGCAGTGTGTGAGAGGCTTTTCAAATCAGCTGAGAGGGTTTTGTCTACCTTTGTAAAAGAAACAGTGAATAGCAAAAAGGGTACTGATTGAAGACAAAAGTGTTCTTATCAAAACAAAGGTTCCTTCTTCACCAATAACCACAAAAATATCTTTTCAGAGTTATTTTCCCAAGAATAGTGATCAGATTGAGTTTGTTTCATTTAACAAATACTTTTTGTTTGGCATAAAAGAGGACAAATAGTGATTTATAAGGAGGACAGGGTGTGTTCTTAAGAAGCCATTTCAAAGACCATTTGAGACAACTTGTTTTTTCAGTCAGCAAAGAATATTAAAAAAAAAATGCCTCCCAGGCAAGACAGTAGAAGTGGCCTTCACAGGAGGTTTGAGCCAGTTTCAACTGAAGGGGTAAATGCTCATCCATCAGTCTTGTTTAAATTTCATGAGGTTGGATGTCTAGAGTTTTGTCAAAGGGTGCAGGAGTTGAAAAGATATTCCCCTTTGACACATATTTGTGCTTTGAGATTTCAAGAGAATCACTTTTAGCTGGCAGGATTGGATTTCAAGTTCTCTCCTAGGTCCATTTCCAAGGCCACCAAAATCCCTTATGTCGGAGAGAAGTGGTTTAAACAAATTCACCTAGACTAAGAACAGTACAAACCCTTTTTGAAGCCTGAGCATAGAGATATATGTCCATCCATCTTTCCCTTCTCATATATGTTGACTAGTTATGCTCCCCTCATGAAGATAATCATGAAATACTTCACTTGTGAGGGAAGATTCTCCTGGGTCTATGCCTACCATGTCTGGTTGTTCATGCATTTCACAAGAGCCAAATTTTTAAATCTCCCTTTATTCCTCCATAAAAGTATTGAGAAAATGGCCTCCACTGTTCAGAAAAACCTCCTCAGCAATCAGCTTGCCTCTTCCATCATTCCCTCATCAAGGTTATCATTCTTCATCAGCTTGAGAAGAAGGAAATCTCTTGGGATACTTTCATTGCACATCTATATTTTTCCACTGTTCCTTCATTCCATACATCTCCTTCACCTTCCACTCACCATCCTTCACCTTCTTCAAGCAAGCCCATTCCCAAGAAGCTCAAATTTAACATTGAACAAGAAGAAGAGCATGATGAGGCAGGAGAGCATGAGCAAGCAGAGGAAGAGCAAGATGAACAACAGCATGATGAAGATGAAAAGAAGCATGGTGATGATGAACATCAACATGATGATGATGGACAAAAGCATGATGAAACAAGGCAGCAAAGTGAAGAAAAATAACAGTAGCAAGATAAGGAAGGGCAACATGATGAAGACGTGAAGCACAGTGAGGAAAGGCAGCCTCATGAAGAAGAACAGCAGCATGATGAAGAGGTGCAGCACAGTGAGGAAAGGAAACCTCATGAAGAAAAACACAGTGATGATATACAACACAATGATGGAGAAAAGCACCATGAACAAACTCAAAATAGTGGCAAGAATGATGAGGAAAGTAACAAGGGAAAAGAGCCAATAGAGCATGTGCTAGTTGCCTCTCCTAGGTAAGGGGCCATGCTTTCTTCTCCAAAAGTGGCCAAGCCCCGGAAATCAAGGAAAAGGGTTCCTAAAAATATAACTCCAAATGTTACTAGGGCCCTCCGAAGCAAGGGGAAATTTCCTAAGTAGCCCATTGTCGAATTACCCAAGAGGAGGAAGACCAAGAAGGCTACCCAAAGCAAAGGAAAGGAGAAAGAAGAAAGCAGCCATGAAAAGGAGAAGGACTTAGACATAATTCAAATCCAAAGTGATGATAGCGACAATGAGGCCTGAATCCTAGAGACTCTCTTGATCAATAGAGAAAGCCAAATTGATGCTTTGAGGGTAGATCTAGAGAGGGCTAGAAACTTCAATCATTTTTTGAAAATTCAAAATAAACAGATTGTTGGGTGTGGAGCCTAATTATCTTGTTTACTTTGTATCATAGCATTGGACCCCTATACCTTCAAAGGGGTGGCAACACCGCCCAAAATTAATCGCTGTCGTGGGGGGTCAAACAGATGTAAAATTGCCTTGTAAAAGTATAGTAATTTCTAGTCAATCTGGGCCATTCATTAGGCAAATGATCTGACAATAGAAGTTATGTTTAGATTAGGGGTTTTTTCCCTAGAAGGCAACCCCCTTGTATATATGAGGGTATTGTATTGCAGCTATGTATTATGCGTGTATTCTCGGAGCGAGAAACAGAGAGGGAGACTGTGAGAGATAACAGAGGATATTACAGCGGATCTGCTATAGGTTTTGTCTCTTCATTTTTGCTGGATAATAGAAAGGAAGGACTGGCTATTCAGGGTAGATGTAGCCCAAACTGGGTGAACCACGTATATCTGTGTCTCTCTGGTTTTATGTGTTTTGTGTGCTTGTATTTTTCCGCATATTTTATGTGTTGCATTGCTCCATAATATTTAATTTTCTAACACAGATGAGTGTCCACATGGCGGCATATGAGACACGGACCATAAAATACAAAAAAGAGGCCTCCAAGGTGCAAGTTAGATTGGAAGAACTCATGGGTGATTTCAATGATAGCGAAGATGAAGAACAGCCCAGAAGAAAGAGGCCAAGGACCATGGGACTCAAAAGACCCCTTGAGAAACAAAAGGAAGAAGAAGATGCCCTTCTCCAATCTATTCCTCTCACTAGTTTGTTCACCCAAGAGATAGAGAAAAATCAAGAAGCATGGCTCGAGAGGGTGAATGATCACTTGAAAAGAAGTTGGAGAAGGCCAATAGAAATTTTGACCTTCAAAGGAGGATGACCGGGCACTATAAAAAGCTTAATAAGTTCGCCCGGTGGAAATTGAAGGCCACACAGGAAAAACTCAAGGAAGCTCAAAGGAGGTGCCCGACACCAAAATTGAATAAAGACACCTCAAAGCTCCAAATTTTTGCCTCAACTTCACAACATGTTTCTAAAAACCCTTGAGGGTCATGCTCACCAAAATTGGGCGAAATTCAACAAGTTTTGGTTTTTTTGTCATTTTTGGGTTTTTGGCTAAAACTCATGGGCATCACCATTTATGTTTGGGGCATCCTCAAAGGATGAAAATGGTATCATTATATGTCATAATTTCAGGGGCATATAATCAGCAATTTTCAAATCAATTTAAGATTATTTTCTCCTCCAAAATGGCAAAAAACACTCACTTTTTCCACACTCTGCCCCGTTTATCAGCAAGGTCTATTTTTTGGGTTTTTACACAAAGGTCAGTTTTTTGTGGACTTATAATGGTAATTTTGGAGAAAAATAAGCCTTTTCAGAAAATATACATTTAGATATTTCCAACGAGCTATCACGGGGCTCGTTTCGACATCGGGAAGGCCTCCAAAAGTTGCCGGAAAGTTAGAGGACTTTCTGCTGATATATTTCTTAAGTATTTTTGTAAAAAATGAACCTTTCTAAAGTGACTTTTCCTCATGTGAGTTTAGCTATTTTTGGGCATTATTAGTTATGAAAATTCAATATATTTTCCTTTTTTAGCATTTATTGAGATATTTTATTAGATATTTTGTGCCTTGGGCTTTGCAAAGCCTCAAGGACAAAATCAGATATTTTGGATAGGCCAATGAGATTGCAAGTTGAACTAGGAAGTTTTCCTCACTTTGGCCTATATATTCCATGAGAATTCCTTGTAAACAAGGCTGAACTTGATGAATAGAAGCAATATATGGTTATACAAGCTTGGAAGAAACACTTGTCTCATGCATTGGATAGTTTCTTGAATGTTTTTGGATGATGAAGGAGGTCTGTTGTTGGATTCCTTGACTTGGTAAAATGGTATAGTGTCCCTCTCTGTTTTGTTTCTTAGTTTTTATTCATATTTCCATGTTCTTTCTTGCTATAAGACAATAGAGAATATATTTGAGACATGCCCTTGGAGGCAGCTCAAATTTCCTATTTCTTTATAGCTTCTATGTTTTCTTCCTTCTTAGTCATATCAAAGAATCCTTGATTTCTCTTTGATAACTGAAGAATATTGTTTTCTTGTTTCATTTATGGTTTTATGCATGCTAATTATGATTCAAGGTATGCCCTGATTACTCATGGATAGTCATAGCTCCACCTCTGAAACCTTTCTTTGATTGATTAGATTGTAATTTTTTGAACCAAGGAGGTCTTGTACTGATCTCGCCCTTTGCCTAAAACTATGCAATCTTGCTTCAAAGTGCCCAATAGCTTGAAATAATATGCTTAGGCATTTCCTCATAGTGACTTGAGTTGTTTGTTTGTATTAAATTTATTTCCCCAAAGTCTGATAGCCATTTCCTAAAGTTAGAGAGTCATATATCTCTATGCATGGCTTGAATGTTTATTTCTATACATTGATCAGTTTATAGTTACATTTCTCATGATTAATGGTTAGCCCTACCATGTTTATGTTAGCTATTAAAATATTTATGTTTGAAATCCTTTGTTCTTCACAAATTTAATGTCCATCCCACTCCATTTTACCCAAAGATCCATTTTACATCGAATCAAATCGGCCCTTCAACAACCTTGTATCACCATCTAAAAGCTTTCTTGACCTTTTTGACCCCATAGCCCAGTTGATCTGACACATTTTTACCTATATTAGTCTTTGATCAGTTCATCCCTCACAAACCTAAAACCAAAACAAAAAACCTACTTCATAACTAGCCTAAAATCAAGAACACAATAAGCAAACACACAGATATCCCTTACACAAATAGAGACAGCCCGCTCTGAGTCCAGGAAGGCTAGGTCCTTGGGCTCCAAAGACTGGTTTGATGCTACACTGTCATTTGGCTTGCCAATCAGCCAAATCATGGGACCCTAAAATTTTTGGCTAAACATACTGGGATATTTTGGTAGAGGCCAACAGGGGTTGGGGGAGGACTGTCGTATGCTTGAAGCATGATGACTGAGGGTTTTAGTTCAGGAGAAGCTAACTTCTACCAAAAAATTTTGGACATGATGCATGTGGATGCACCCTCGTCTATGACACCTCGGTGGATAGTGATATTCTGCACTCACACTAGTATCTAGAAGGTGACCATGGAAGGAATCTGGGGGGTGGATTTGTCTAAGTCAAAAGCCATCAGGTGCGTGTCGGTAGGGTCGATAGCACCTAATGCGGAAAGTAGGGATTTCTGTTGCTTTGGGCATGACTGTGAAACTTCGAAAGCTCACATGGCAGCGGGAGATTGTGTTAAATCGTCCACAATGCTATAATTATGGTCTGCTTTGGAGTAGCTTCCTACTCACCTATTAGGTCCCTTTGCCATCTTCGGAAATGGTTCTATAGGCATCTTTGAAATCGTAAAAGGTGTATTTAGTGCACTGGTACTTGCCCCTGATGTATTGGTGTCTAATGGGGGTGTCATAGTTGTGATTCCGTGTTTGGAAAATCATCTCTTATCGAGTCATGTAGATTTCATGGTTTCTTTTCCTGGAATCATCTGTATTTTGCTGGTGAGTGCTTACTGTCCCTTGGCTGGGGAAAGGTTCTTGAATCACGGCTGGTTGCTAGGAAGATTCTCCTTGTCCTTGGTTACTCTTTAGCTTCTTTAGCTCAGGTAGATCAGGACAGTGGTGAGTATAGTGCCCGTACTCACCACATATCGAACATGAATGGTTTGTTCGAAGAGGTGGCCTTTTTCTCTCTTGTTGGGCATTTCTTGCCTCCTAGTTCTGATTCCAGTTGGAGTTACCTCTAGTCTGGGATCGCGATGGGCACTGCTGGTTGCTTCCCCCCTGTCCAAGGTTCCCTTTTGGATTATTTTTGGATTTTTTCTTTACCATGTTAGGAGGGTAGTTCTCCTATTTATATTGGTGTGGTTGGTTTTGGGATGACTGCATAAATTTTACCTATTCACTATTTTGCATAGGTGGGTTGTGTGATAGGGAATGAGCATAATGTGGTCCCGGGTTTGCACCTGATTGTTGGAGGGGAGTTCTTCTGTCATTTTTTCTTTCTATGTATTGATTCCCATGAGCCGGAGGAGAAGTTCCTCCCTGGTGATACACTTGCGCCCTATTAGTCAAATTTTGTTGAGGCATATGATGAATTTGAAAACCTTGTTGAGGCACGTTCTGGGTAGAACTCTATATGTAATTGGGGTTTTGACTACTGCTGCCTAGGTAACCATGGGCCATTGACCCAATTAGCCTATCTGTAGAGTTCGATGCACCTGGAACTTCTTTATAAGTTTGAAGGCGCAGGGCATTAGGCAGGATGTTATAAATGTATCTTGACTACGTATAAATCAGCTCAAGCTTCTGGGTTTTGCTGATTGCATCATCTTCAGATGTGGGATTCTACTATGCCACATCATTTGAAATCTCTGTCATTCAATTTTTTAAGAAAAAATCTAAGAGAACCCGGTTGTCAAGTTTGGCTTTACATAAATTGTGATGCCACCTCCATTCATGGAGATGGTTCAAGATGTGGATGGCGGGTTTTTTTCTAAAATGAGTGAGTAATTCCATTCCGAAATCATGGTGAATGGGTAGCTGAAAATATTTTAGGAACGCAGTAGAGAGGGCACTAAAGGTTCCATGTGAAGCTGAGGGTTGCTCCACGTACCATTTCATGGCTACTCCTGTTAGAGTGCATTGAAATAATCTCAATCGAATAGTGTCATCAATGATACTATTCGATGAGGACCACAGGTGAAAGGTCATGAAATGATTACCTGAGTCTTCCACTTGCTTGCCTTCGAACTTTGGTATATCTGAAGGGAACTTTGTGGGCATGAGAGGCGATGTAGGATCGTGAGCGATGGGGTCATTCATTAGCTTGGTTAAATCGGGTAGATTCAATGAAGCTAAGAAAGGTGACTGAGAAGTTGACGCCATTGCAATTTATGAAGACACAACGTTCTGGTTTGAACGAGGGTTAGTCTGTGACATACCCTATTGTGTATTAATCTGGCTTCCTATATGGGATTCACTCCTTTGCCTCCTGGGGGTTGTGGGAGGAGTGGTATGTGGTGTGGTGTTGGGAGACCGACTAGGGTTCCCAACTATGTTTGCCCCAATAAAGGATGAACCAATGATGGTGGAAGTGTTCCATCTTTAACGCCTGAACGGCGAAAGACCTGGAACCCCTCCCGGTAATAGCGTGAGGTCCAAAATATGCCCGGATCGACGAGGTTCTTTTGGGACCTATCAGGTGTCACCCAGATTTCAGAAAACTTTGAGAGGATAGAGTCTATGATCAAAGAAATCTTCTTGTCACATACATAAAAAAAAGTGAAAAATAAAATATATTTCCCCTTAAATTAATGTATGTGATCAAGCAATCAAAAAAGTGGTTTTTGTTCATTTTCGTATGATACTCAAAATCCTAGAAGACCTATGTGTCCTCACACACTCAAAAGTAACTGGGCCTTGAGAATATTTCTTGCAAGTTGTGGCACAATGTCCCGTAAGAGTTGGCGACGCCCCCAGTTAATCGAAGAGAATCCACCAAGGTAAGAGTAGAGGTTCTAGCACTTGCCTGCACCGTCACCTATAGGGTAAAGGTTGCCCTAGTTTTTGGCCACTAAGAACTGTTGTCCCATGTGAGTATTCAATTCTTGGGCTTCTTAGTATTCAACTAACAATACTGAGAATCAGTCGGGTCAGGTAGCCCCAACTAATATCGCACACACTGTGCCTAAGCCTAACTCCCTTTGAAATGGGTCTATGTCGCACTCAGGTTTTCTTTTTCATGGGCTGATAGGTGGATTTGAAGCTCCATAAATACACAAATTATATGTTTCAATATAAAGTATGATCAAGGCGGCTTATTGGATGCCTACCCCCTTTATCCTAACTTAAGCTATAAATTATTTTGTGGCCCCTATGGGGAGAATTTAGTGAGTTTGATTAAGTTAGCTTTAGGTGTCTTTGCTTCACTTAGTGGTTGAGTGTGTGTGAGCATAAAGTGGAAAAGAACATAGTTTGAACATGTGGATATCATTGATTCTTTACAAAATCCCCTATTTAAACTATGTTGTATTGTTCCTGGCTCAAATGGAAAACATGTGAGGATAATGGGCCGCTTTCAAATTTTCCTAGTTAATCTATGTGACTAACTATAGTGAGATGATGAATTGTGAATATGGAGCATTCATATGCTCACCTAGGATCACCTAAGAGTGCAAAGGTAGCAGATATTACTTTCTCTTCTATAAACAATTCAATCCTAGTCTCACAATTCCTAGTGCAAAAATTGAACTAAACTAAAAACTTTTACACTAGAACAAAGAAAAATAGCTATGCATGCGTGGTCCTGGGCCACTTACTTGGACTAGTTATCTAGGTGTAAGTACCAAAATTTCAAAAACATAAAATTTTTGGAATGCAAGTTACTTTTCCCCCTACTTACACTATGTGTAAATTTTGCAAAAATCAACTTGAAGTAAAACTGACACTAAGCCTACAGAAAGTAGCTAAAAGTGAGTTTTAACAAGCTGCGAGGTACCACAACCAGTGCTGGCAGGTGTATTAGGGGCTACCAAGCACCTTACAAGCAGAAAAAGATATAATTTAGGGAGAAATTTATCTTTCTGTAAATTTCACGCAAAAGGCTGAGACAAGTGCACTTTCTGCGTGCAGGTCAGCACTGAATGCACACCTTGTGCGTCTGTGAGGAAAAAAACGCGCGCAAAATCCTGCAAGTAAAAAATTTAGGAGTTGCGCTTCTTCAGTCTATCACTCGGGGTGAATCTAGGGACTGCAAGAGAAATCAAAGGACATTCAGCTCCACTCCACATCATATACATAGGCCTCCTGCAAAAGAAGGCACAACCACATAAAATTGTTAATAAAATTTTAGTGGAGTCATGTGTTTGGTGCACGTATGCACGAAATCACACCAATTTAAGGGGTGTGGCTTACCCCTTTAAACTATTGGTAACAGGAAGAAAGAAGTGGAGTAAATGAGCATACTATATAAAATAAAAAGAATGCAAATGTAATCTAAAAACTAAACTAAAACTAAACATAAATAAACAAAAGCTCTGAATGAGTCAAACGACACAATAATGCAAACGGTGGTTCTAGGGCCCTCTTATTGAGCGCTGGTAGTAAGAAGAGTGATACATTACCCTCTTTCCAAAGGGCCCCTAGACAATGGTTCTAGGTCCTGATGAAAGGATTTTTTATCCCAAGCTTGCCTCGGTGCAGTCTCCCTCTCTCTCTACTGTGTGGACTGAGCTTGTTGGGTGGCCAACAAGTGAGTCCCATCTGTCTTCAGCTCTAGGTCACACATTGCTGGTATTTCTTGGGCAATTATGGCCAGCATAACAATGTGATCACCCATTCTTCATCTCATGGTGACTTTATATAGGGGATTTCAAATCCTCCTTCCCTCCCTTGGTACATTGTGCATGATGACCCAAGGGAGAGGTATGATTCCTTTGTGTGCTCCAAATATTCCATTGTGTGCTCACATAGTGTATAAGGAGGCATTGGTGGTTGTCCTTAGGTGGCTTCAAGTAAGGAGTAACTTTTCCTTTGCTTTATGTGATCCCAGATAGTGAAATTTCGCCACTCTCAGGAATACGTGCTTATCGGGCAAAAAGGTGCACATAAGGCACTCTTCTCAAAGGATAATGCGTGCAAATAAAATTTTAGGACTAGTTCAAATTTGATTTTCCTCAAGCCTTTGAGGTTTTAAATACTTTCCAAATTTTGTAATGTCTTCCTGCCCTGTAAATCCTTTGTCTTGACATTAATTAATGTCATCTTCTACTGTACGATTTTCCAGTGTTAACAATGCTGAAATGTCTGCATTTTTTCTTTTAAAAATTTCTTCAACAACATTTACATCTTTAGGATCATATCCCAGTTTTATCACTAGATCGTCCAATGATTTAATATTTGTGTCTTTATCCAAATAGGATATCTTCTCAAGTTTTAATTGAGACTGGATGTTGTTAACTGAAGCTTGCAATTTGGAAGTTGTCATTGCATTGTTTGTCAAAGTAGAATATAGCATCTCACATGTTTGTTTGTGCATGTCCATTTGATCAATCGCCTGAATCTGATTAACATCGAATGAAAATATATACTTCTTGTAGTCATTTGCTGTTTCGGGAAAAGGAACTTCTACTTGGAGGAAAGAAATCTGCATCTATCCTTTAAACTTTGTCAAAGGCAGAGAGAACCCTATTTTTTGAGGTTGTTGTACGTCTCCAAAATTAGGAATAGGTGGTAGCCTTGAACATCTAATTTTTCTTCTTAATCTCTTTGTACTTAGAAAATATGTTTGGTTCAGCCTGGTCATGAACTAATTCTTTTGTTTGAGATATTTCTAGAGGCTCTTGGGAGATCGAGGAGGATGGATATTCTTTAAAATATCTTAAGTTCTTGTAAAAATAGAAGCACAAGAACCCGTTGGAAATATATTACATTTTGTATCATCTTCATGCAGAAAATATGATGTTGGATAAGTCTTCTGCTTCTTCATATAGATTTGGAATTATTTTGCTCCAATCTCTGTGACTAAAGGGAAAAAATCTTGCCTTGGCCTCTTATCCTACTCTTCTTTTAGCTCTAAAGTCTATGAAATTTTTGCAGATATTACCTACTCTTCTCTCTCCTGTAAAGTTTTCTCCTCCAATTGATCTTGATTCATAAACTTTTCTATCTCAAGCCTTAGAATGTGAGTATAAGGAGTAGTCTTGTGTTCTACTTTTAGTTTTGAAATGATGCCAAAGAGGTCATATGACCAGGTGAAGATGAGTTTGAAATTCATTTTCTTTAGGTGCAAATCAAATTTCTTTCATGCTGCCATGGTGTTGCAAATAAAGGGTCCAACCTGTGTTTGTATTTTAAATTGGGACTTCTTCTTTGTTGCAACAAAATGTGTATCATCTATATTAATCATCTGTATGATATACTCTAATGAAAATAGCCCCATGGGGACAAACTTAGGTAACCTGTATGGAGGTATTTCACATCCATACACTCTTATTTCAGTGTAGTTTTTGTATAGGTATGTTAGGTCCCTATATTACTAGTGTAGTCCCTTATTGTTGTTAGTGTAGCTCCCTTATTTTTACTTTTGTATCCCTGCAGCCCCCATATTCTTATTATCGTGCCCCATAAAAGCCACTATTTTTATTATTGTGCCCTTAAATTATTATTTTTAGGTTGGCTAGGATTATATTGTGACCCCATGGACTCCTATATATAGAAAGGAGGTTTTTTCGTTTGTATCATCCAAGAATTTTTCATTTATGTAATGTGAAGGAAGTTTCCCCTTTGAAGTGGTTGATTTATAAGGCATTGATCTCTCTTTTCTTCTATTTTTGGAGTTGGTTTCATAACATTTGGTATCAGAGCTTTGGATTCTAGGGTTGCACAGCTTGAAACAGGTCATCGTGGAATTTTCGCTATAAAATATTTTCTAAGAAGGTTTAGAAGCTATAAAAAAACCCATTTTCCACAAATGCCAGAGGAACGTAGTGTAAAAATTTCAGATCTTGGTTCCCAATATTTTCAGAGATATGATCTGTGGAAGTTAGGGTTTTTGTAGGCTCATGAATTTAATCTCAAAGAGGTGACCTTGGGAAAATCATCATAACTCGCTCTCTGAGCATCGGATTGGAATTCTGTAAAAACTAACCGAAATCAAATGGATTTTAGTTTTAGGTATATCAATTTCAGATCTGAAGGAGGAAACAGTGACACATGGCATGCTGTAAAAGTTATCTCTACTAAACGATTCCCTAATTAGGTCATTTTGGAAGACTGGGCATAAATTTGTCTTGAAGAATCCAAATCAGGTCAGACTTGTGGCATTGGAAAGAAGTTTAATAGGGATACTAAAGGACTGAAGATAAAATCTCGGGGATCCAAAATTACAGAGATACATCATTTTCAATATCGAGCTCCTCAAAAGCAAGAAACAAGTGTGTATTGTTTTTGCAAATTGCATAAGTCTTGTTTGAAAAATCAATTTGAAGTGATTCCAAAGGAATATTTAAGCATAGATATCAATAGTGTTCTCTAAAATTTCCCCTAAAAATAATTCAACACCAATTAAGCCCTCATAAGGCTATACTATGACTCATGAAGAGGAAGAAGTGCAACATTATATATCAAAATTACAAGAGAAAGTGCAACAAATTTCACTCTCGCAAAAAGTAACCAAAAATGAAATCGATGGTTTGAAGAAAGGCATGGAAGCTAAAATGGAAGGTTTGAAGAAAGGAATGGAAGCTAAGATGAATGGTTTGGAAGCTAAGATGGATGGTTTATAGAATTGCATGGATGAAATGGAAGCTAAGATCGATGGTATAGAAGAAAAAATTAAAGACAACTTGGAAGACATGAAGGATGATATAAAAGAATACATGGGTGGTTTGAAGGAAATTTTGACAAAGTTGATACAAGAAATAATTCCCAATGGAGAAAAGATAGTAGAGGAAACTCATGAGGATACAAAGAGAAACACCTTCTTTAGCCAATTGATAAATCTCAAACAAAAGGGTTCAGTGGTGGAGCACATTTTGGACTTTCAAAAATTGAATATAGGGGTAACTGATATTCTAGAGGAACATAGGATTGATGTCTGCATATGGACTTTAAAGGATAACATCCGACATGAGGTTCACCTTTGGGAAACTGATTCATTGGAGAAGGCATTCAGGTTGGCAAGAAAAATTGAATGTAAAATTATGGTGACAAGGAAGCCTACCACTCACATCTATAAAGATGAAATTTTTGCTACTCCTAGACTTCCACAACCTATAAGGTTGATACCAAAACAATTGGAAGAAAAAATAGAAAAAGTGCTTTGCTACAGTTTTGATAGAAAATACACTAAGGGTCGTAAGTGTGCTGAGAAGAAATTATTTTACATATATTGTGAAGAGGAGGAAGAAAATGAATAAGAAACTTCAGAATAAGAGGATATACAGTAGGAACAAACCATGGAGAAAGAATAAATGAGTCCGACCATATCCTATAATGCATTGGCAGGAATTACCACTCCTCAAACTCTCAATATAGAAGGACATATCAAGAAGAAAAATGGAATAGTGTTGATTGATTAGGGTAGTACCCATAATTTTATTCATTATAAGGTATCCAAGGAATTGAATTGCTTCCTATACAAGAGTGTCAAGTGATGGTTGCAAATGGAGGAACTATAAATTGCTCTAGAAAATGCCATAATATTAAGCTAACCATGGGGGAATATGTATTTAATAGTCCAATGCTTTCCATTCCAATGGGAGGTGTTGATGTTGTATTAGGAGTACAATGGCTACAATCTTTCGGGATGGTAGCTTTTAATTTTCAAGAACTTTTCTTCAAATTGTTTTTTGAAGGAAAGGAATTTGAATTATGAGGTATCACATGTAAGTCGAGAAAGATAATAAGCTCTAATTTCATGACAAATATTCTGAAGAAATAACAACGAGGCGTAATCACACAATTACGCTCACTAGAAGTTCCAACATCAAAAAACCTCTATTTCTCCAGATCTCCAAAAAGAATTGGACAACCATTCCAAGGTGTTTGAAACTCCCAAAGGACTCCCACCTATTCGTGATCATGATCATGCTATTCATTTCATTCCAGGAATTTTTCCTCCAAACATCAGGTCTACAGATATCCTTATGTTCAAAAAAGCGAAATTGAATGTATGATTGCAGAAATGTTAGAGGCTAGTATAATTCAACCTAGTCAAAGTTCTCTCTCTACTCAAGTAGTATTGGTGCAAAAAAGGGATGGATCATGGTGCATGTGTCCGGATTATAGGGAGCTCAATAAGCTCACTATTAAAGATAAATTTCCCATTCCTGTGATTGATGAGTTATTAGATGAATTACATGGAGAAATTTATTTTACCAAGTTGGATCTTCGTTCAGGATATCATCAAATTAGAATGAATACCGGAGATCTTCTGAAAAAAAAAAGTTCGAACACATGAGGGTCATTATGAATTTTGGTCATGCCATTTTTCCTTAACGATGCACCTTTTACATTTCAAAGGTTGATGAATTCCATTTTAAAACCATTCCTTATAAAATTTATGTTAGTATTTTTTGATGATATACTAATCTACAAGAGGTATTGGAAGGATCATTTTCAACATGTTGTCAGGGTGCTCAAACTATTGGAGGAGAAACAATTATATGCAAAAACCTCCAAATGTTTCTTTGGAGTACAAGAGGTGGAATATACAGGCCATATTGTATCTGATGAGGGTGTTAAGGTAGACCCTAACAAAATTAAGGCCATTAAGGAATGGAAATTCCCCACAACCATAAAGTAGTTGCGAGGATTTCTTGAGTTAACAGGGTATTATCACAAGTTTGTCAAGAATTACGGGAGAATAACAACACCTCTAACAACATTATTGAAGAAAGATTCATTTTCATGGACTCCTGAAGCAACTAAGGCCTTTGAACATCTTAAAGAGGCAATGTGCCTAGCAGTGGTCTTAACTACACTAAACTTCACAAAAAATTTTATTGTGTAATGTGATGCCTCAAGAAATGGAATTGGTGTTGTTTTAATACAAGAAGGAAGACCCATTTCTTTTGAAAGTCGTCCAATCAAAGGAAAGTATTTACAGAAAGCTATATATGAGAAGGAAATGTTGGCAATACTAAATGCACTAAATAAATGGTGACCTTGCCTAATGGGAAGACACTTCAAGGTAAAAACTGATCATTATGGTCTTAAATATTTTTTGGAACAAAGACTATCTTCAGAAGAGCTACAAAAATGGGTCACAAAGGTGTTGGGTTATGACTTTGAAATCATTTACAAAAAAGGGAAGCTAAATTTTGTTGCAGATGCACTCTGAAGAAAGGATGAAGAGGTCACAAGCATTTCTTTGTGCCATTTCTATTATCCAACCAGATTGGATAACCAAAGCAAGGGATGAATGTAAGAATGAAAAAGAAGTGTGGACACTCATTCAAAATTTGCAGCAAGATCCTAGTACATCGGATACATTTAGTGGTAAAAATTATTCCTTATGGTACAAAGATCACTTATATATTTGTAAGAATTCCCAACTAAAACAAAATATTCTTTTGGAATTTCACATCTCTCCCTTAGGAGGATACTCAGGATTTTTAAAAACTTACAACTGGGTGAAGAAATAATTTTTTTTTGGATGGCCTTAAATCTGATATTCAAAAGTTTGTGGAAGAATCTTTAGTTTTCCAGCAAAATAAATTTGAGATAATTAAGACCCTAGGCCTTTGTCGATTCCAAGTCAATGTTGGGAGGAGGTTTAATGGATTTTATCATAGTTTTACCTAATTCCAAAGGAAAGAGTGTCATCATGGTGGTAGTTGATAGAATTACCAAGTATGCACACTTTTGTGCATTATCTCATCCATTTAAAGCAAGTACAGTTGCTACTGCATTTATGGAAACAATTCAAAAGCTACATGGAAACCCAAATATTATTGTAAGTGATAGAGATCCCATTTTACTGGAAATTTTTGGACATAATTATTTTCTTGTTTGGGTACTCAACTAGCTCATATCTCATCTTATCATCCTCAATCTTATGGGAAAACTAAGATAGTTAACAAATGTTTGGAAGGATATCTTCATTTTTTTGTATCTGATAAACAAACACAATGGGTCAAGTGGTTACCCTAGCTGAATGGTGGTATAACACTTCCTTCCATACTGTAGCAAAAATGACCCCATTTATGGCACTTTATGGATATCATCCACCATCCATCACATCATCTTTAAGAGAAAATTATAAGGTTCAATAAGTGGAGGATCAAATCATATTTAAGATAAAATTCTAAGATTCAAGCAGTGGAGGATCACACTAAGCATCAACAACAAGTTCTCCAACTCTTAAAGGATAACCTAAATTTGACACAAAATCGAATGAAATAATAGGCATATCAACATCGCAACGAGAGAAGTTTTTATGTAGGAGACTGGGTATTTTTACGGCTACAACCATAAAAATAAATTTCCCTCAAGAAAGCTAATAAGGATAATAAATTATCGCCAAAGTACTATGGTCCTTACAAGATGTTGCAAAATATTGGTACTATGGAATACAAATTGGAGCTTCTTGATTCTTCTCGAGTGCACTCATTTTTCCATGTTTCATGATTAAAGAAGGTTGTAGGTGAAAAAATTCCAGTTCAAACAATATTTCTAGAACATGATGAGGAAGGAAAAATATTATTGGAACCTGAAGCAGTCACGGAAATAAGAACTTGATAGCTACTAAATTGATCAATTTCACAGTATCTCATCAAGTGGAAGAACTTACCCACTAAAGATTCCACATCGGAGGATGATAATTTTATACAGAATCATCCAAAACTACTCAAGCATTGAGGACAATACTTTTTTGAAGGAGAAGGGCATGTTAGGTATTTATATTACTAGTGTAGTCCCTTATTGTTGTTAGTGTATCCCCCTTATTTTTATTTTTGTACCCCTGTAGCCCCCATATTGTTATTATTATGCCCCATAAAATCCACTATTGTTATTATTTTTCCCTTACATTATTATTGTTAGGTCGACTAGGATTATATTGTGACCCCATGGACTCCTATATATAGAAAGGAGGATTTTTCATATTTATCATCCAAGAATTGTTCATTTATGTAATGTAAAGGAGGTTTCCCCCTCAAAGTGGGTGATTTCTAAGGCATTGATCTCTCTTTTCTTATATTTTTGGAGATGATTTCATAACAAGGTACCAATCACCTATCTTAGTCTCCTTAATGAGGTGCATAAATCGCTTTATCTCTGGCCCTATTCTTGGTTCAATATCACTATTCAATAGGAAGGAAGCTACATATAAGAATTGGTCAACATAGTCACTATAGGTAAATTAATTGGTATGCTCCCTTGCCAAGGAATTCCAATGAATTAGATATTGGGAATATCCTTTCTCATTCAATTTATGTAATGTAAACTAAAAGTGGTCCGCTTGGTGGAATAAAAATAAATACACTAAAACTAAAGCATACTTGAAACTCCCTTCTGTGGAAAAATTTAGGAATTTTTCATGAATGGAATTTTCTAAGAACTCATTGTAGTTGAAGATAATTGAGGGATTTTCATCCTTTGAGAAAATTGACAAAAATTTCATGATTGCTTCATCAACCCACTGATCAGATTGATATCCTAGTAAACAAGAAAATATGGAGATGATTTGCTTTGTCATTTCAGGGAACACAGAGGATGGATAAGGAGGAATTTTCTTAAGTAATTAGGCATCCTCAAGTAATAAAATCTCAAAAATTTTGGCTCTATTAGGAAATGTAAGGTTCTTGTAGAGATCCACAATGGACTTTTCAAGGAACGGTTTCAGAGATCTGATATTTGGATTTTGTAACATTTGATTTATTGATTCGGGAATTTTTAGTGTTTGGTTTATTGACTCAGGGGTCATGGTGAAAATAATGTCACCATTCTGGGCTACAATGGCTCTTTAGCTAGGGATATATCTATAATGGTACCATGACAAAAATTCAGGAAAGTGATGGGTTTCGGGAAAGATGAATTGGGGTTGGAAGGAGTAAAAAAAACCCAATTCATAACTTTGATCAATGAATTTTTGTTTTAACCAGTTGTGAATTTCATGAATATCAAACTCACAATTGGATTCAAGGATTTTATACTCCTCATCTACCAGGGGCATGTGGTCTAGGTCTATGATAGGAGGTAGCATGGGGTTTTGAGTTGTTTCCTTAGATTTTCCTTTAGGGGTCGTGATGAAAAACAAAAGAACATGATTGTTGTAATAACCTTGGAATTTTATCAACTGAAGGTTGGTGGCTCGATAACTATAGCTCTGACAAGTAACCTTGGTGACTAGACATTGTACAGGTTCTTGTTTTGATGATTAGGTTTGTGATGACAGGTTCAGTTGTTCATTGGTTCGTTGTGGAAAATTTTTCTACTTGGCAATTTAGAACATTACATGAGAGGGGCCAGTAGAATGGGAAAATGGTAAATTTATAGAAAAAAGGCTTACCATTGGGTTTTTATACGTTATGGAGCAGATTCATTTATTAGAGTAATGGTTGGCCATGTGGCGGGACTTGGTTGGATGGGAAGTGTAACGATAGAGGGAGCAAGGCTGAACGGGATATATACATGGAAATAAGGGAGTGGAGGTGAGGGTATACATGGCGAGAGAGGGATGGAGGAGGGAAATAGAGTTAACAACTAACAATTTTGGTAGAATAGGGATGGAGAGAATTTCAGAGGGTGGGTGGGGTGGTAAACAGTTTTGGGCTGGTGGGGGGGTGTGAATAGAGTGAGAGGGTGCCACGTAGTGAAAGGTTGGAAAGGATAAACCCACTTTTTGGACCCCCACCCACCAAACTAGTCGTCAGAGTGGCTCAGGGATTCTAAACTAATGGCCCTCCGTTGTATCGGGCATGTTAGATTGTCATCGTTGGATCTTGCGCACTTCTTATTACATAATGACAAAATGTTGTTTCAAAGAAAATTATTACAAATCAATTAATCACGCTTATACAATGTTATTAAACTAATTAAACATACTTAATTAAAAAACTGATGTAAAATCACTTTATTTACAGCTTATGTAATCGCACTTAAATGGTGCGATTAATTTTTTAAACCTACTTAATTTATTTATAATGCTACATTCTAACTAGAAGCATATTTTTTATTTTTTCTAATTTTATATGTCATTTTTTTATTCAGTGGCATTTAGACTACGTCACTTATTACGGTTTTCTCATTTATTTTTTATTTTTTATTTCTTTCATTTTTCCCACAAATATATATATATATATATATATATATATATATATATATATATATATATAATGTCCCCTTTTTCTTTTTCTTTTTCTTTTCTTGGAAATAATTTTCAAGATGAAATATTATTTACAACATCTTTATACACAAATCAACAGTTAATTATCAACTTATCCTATAAAATATAGAACCCTAACAAGTAGCATACCCATTTATTTTTTTATTAATAAAATACAAAGATGTATGTAAATGTATATGTATATGTAAATGAATAGGAAGATTTATGTGTATAAATCTCTTGTAAATAGCGTGTGTAGGTATATAACATTGAGCACGGTGTTCCTGTAAGGGTGTAAGGGGGTGGAGTCTGTGAAAACACTTTTCTCAACCCTCTTGTAAATATTATTATGAATTTTAATTTTATGTAAATAATGCTTAATGGTGAATAATGACTAGTTGAGATGGGACATGGATTCAAAGGTCTGTAGGAGGAGGAGTTCCTTGTAAGCCAAATATGAATTTAAGTTATCACCAAAATTCCTGTTGGAGGAGATGGACCTGCTATAGGTATTTAATGAAGGAAATGGGCTCCTAAATGAGAGGAAAAGACTGCAAACTACCTCGGATGTCATTTTGACAGATTCAACATGAAATAGGAGCCATTGAAGGAAAGAGAGAACATAGTTCCATCAAGGAATTAGACAAAAAACCATGAAAGAGGAATTATTATGCTTAGGATGGAAAAAATAGGAACACGCTGAGAAAAAAAGGAAGCATTGGTGTCTCCTTGCTGGTGTATTTTTGTATGTGCTTGATCTTGAAACAAGGATTTGGGATTTTGTATGCTGTGTGGAAGAATATAATGTGTTTGTGTTTTTATGAGGCTTGTGTTGATCCTATGTGTTAATTCCAAAAGAGAGTTCGATGGAGTAGGGAGTCTTTGGTGACAGCCAAGATAATAAACCTATGGGATTGTTGGTTAATAATCACTAGGGTTGTTGGCTTGTTCTCGGTCCTAATAAAACTACTCGATAATATGCTAGTTAAGAACTTACTGGGAGGTTGAGGCACCCCAAAACTAGTGGGATGATAACACCTGATGTAGCCTTAGGGGGGACTAAGAAAACAAGTATGAGAACCACTGAAAAGTTACTGGAAAGTGCATTCTTATTCCTACATAAGTAACACAACTGAAAAACTTCCTTTTTATTTATACATATCTCTCTCCACGACTAAAATCATACTATATGCCCCTACTTGAATCCCTATGTTGTTTTATTATTGATTGAGAGCCAGTGTGGTGTTATGGTTGGGATATGTGATAAACACCTGAGAAATGGGCTATGTTCCTTTGAAGTGGGCAAATGAATAAGAACTCCTAAGAAATTTACTTCTTCAGACTCTAAATTTTGCTCAAAGGTGGTTGGATGCAAGAAATATTTCAATTCAATCAGCCAATGGTTGGGTGGAGAATTGAATTCTCACTCTTAGTTTCCAAACATTTATTTTATAAGATAATTTTCTTACTTGTGTCACTATTTATCTCAATGCAATGTAAATGTATATGCTATAGTTATATAATTGTGTTGTTGATAAGGAATTCCTATTCCTGTGTTTTTTTATGAGGAACTCTTATTCCTATGTAATGTTATGAGGAATTCATGTCTCTATGTTCATGAATGAGATTGAAGTTTTTTTATTTCCATGGTGTGAGAGTGATGTAGAGTCTCTATTTTCATTGGTTAATTCTATGATGCATGGCTTGTGTTGTGGATGACCTTATGTCTTTGAGCTAAATGAAAAGAATTCTTGCCCATATATATATATATATATATAATGTTGGAGAATCATGGAAATGGCTATGATTCAATTTGTGTTGAGGGTGGCTACATAGTGCTTGAAAGTTGGGCCAAGTACTTTATTAAAAATATTGAAGCTCATGAGGGATAACCCATTTTAAACTAAGTGGTCGAAGGAATTCCTATAATATGTGTGTGTGTGTGTGTACACACACACCCAAATGCACACAAATATATATATATATATATATATATATATATATATATATATATATATATATATATATATATATATATATATATATATATATATCCCAACTCTCTGGAATACATCATAAATCTTAGCATACTCCTTCACATCATTGAACAAAAGTGTCCACCATAGTCCTTCTTCTAGTACCTTTATTGCATTAGCTTTTCTTCCTACATGTCCTCCTACAATGCCACTATGGCATTCCAAAAGAACATATTCCCTTTCATGATTCAAAATACATCTACACATGATACCGACAAGCCCCATCTTGTAAAAATTACCTAAAATCAAATGATGATTTGTTGCACTCATTACCAAATGTTTCTTAAATGTAGTCGAATAATCATCTGGACACTTACTAGTGGCTAATAATAGTACAATTTTGTCAAGATAATCCAGAACAGATTCAGTTATGAACAAATCTACATGAGTTAATTGATCGTCAAAATAAACCTCCTGCTTTCTTAGACTCCGAGCGAGAAAGATGATATGGACAAACACTAGTGTGGCCTGGATTGACAATAACCTCAAAAGATATTTCTTGAAACAATAACAACTATTTACAAATTATCCCTTCCAAAATAGGTTTTTTGAAAAGATATTTTAGTGAATAGCTATTAGTGAACAAATTTAAAGGTCCTCCAAGTAAATAGTGCCAAAACTTTTGAAGTGAATACACCATAGCAAGAACCTCCCACTCAGTAGTTTTATAATTTCTTTCTGCATCAGAATTATTTCAGTGAGAAAAATAAATAGGATGATCAATATTACCTTCATCAGGTTGTGCCAGAATGACACCAAGAGCAATACTAGATGCATCAATGTGCACATGAAATTATTTTATCAAGTTTGGATATAATAGAATAAAATCACTTGAAAGCTTCCATTTCAAAGTATCAAAAGCGGCGTCACAATCAACACTCCATATAAAATGTTCAACCTTCTTCGGTAGCTTCTCTAATAGCGTAGTAATTATAGCATAGATGCAGAGGAATCTTAGATAATAACATGTATGTCGCAATGTGGATTGCAACCATTTCACACTTATATTTGCAAGAAAATTAATGATTAATGCAAATTTAGTAGGATCTACACATACACAATCTTTGAATACAACATGCCTAAAAAAAGTGCCAAAAGACACAAGAAAATACACATATTTTGGTTCAAAGAGATCTACAACTACATGCATCTATCAAAAATAACCCATAATATACTAGAATGTTTTTTCAAAAGCCTATAGATTGTCTAATCATCCATATAAACTTCAAGAAACTTATGAATATACTCCATGAATGCAGCAATAACTATTCTAGAAAAGATATTTGGATCATTCTTAAGGCCAAATGACATAGAATGATATACATAGGAACCAAATTAAATGGTGAAAGTGGTTTTATTGTTATCCTCCTATTTAATGTTGAATTAATGATATCTAGGAAAGCCATCTGTGAAAGAATAGGCTTCCTACCCTACAACATTGTCTAACGCTTCATCACTAAAAGGAGTGGGAAAGGGATTATGAACACATACATTGTTGAGACTGTGATAATCTACACAAAATATGATATCAACTAAATCCTTCTTATCTTGGATAACAATAGGACTAATCCATTCAGCTTCATAGATTGGAAATATGAGACTCGTAACCAATATTTAATCAATTTATCTTTTAATCATGTCTTCAATTTGTTGATTCAGATGATATGGCAAATTATTAATTCTCTTAGCATCAGGTTTTAGAACAATCTTCATCTCTCCTAGATCTCATTTTATTCCTTTACATTTTGAAACTAATACAGGGAATAAATTATCATTCTCTTTAAAAAAATCAAAGATTTCCTTTATATTTTGTTCATCCCAATAATCACCAAGAGAAGCCATCTTGGGTTTTTCTTCAGTTCTAATGTTATGCTTGAGAAACTTCAAAGGTTTCATATGTGGAGCATCTTTGACAAGATCGTCCTTAATACTACTTTCACCTTAATATTCCTTGAAGGAAAAATGCCTTAGTTCCTCCAAATCATCCTCTTTGGGTTCTTTGTTAACTTTACAGCAAAAAATGGCTTCTTGGAATATTGACTCATATAGATTTCCAAAAGTTACATTGTTGTTGAATTCAACAATTGTCTTTCTCGTAAGGAATAATACCTCTTAATTTCCTTCAAATATTAAGCTATGTGCACATCCTCATCTAAGAAGGAAAATTCAATATAAAATTGACCTATCAATGCATCCCAAGTAGTCTTTTTCCTTTTCGTTTCTTCATTTAAATACCAAGCTTATGGAAATGTTCCTAGTCTATGAATAATTTTATGCACCCACAACTCAACATGAAATCCAGCCTTTTTCCAAACAACATTGAAAACTTGAACATGCTTTTGAGGGCTAGTATAACCCTCGTACACAAGGATTGCATCCGAGCTATTTTTAGGAGTATTGAACCGACATAGAATAGCATATTTAACAAAATCCCAATTCTCAAACTAGTTGTAATGAAATCCCCACCATCTTATAGGTGTTGCATGGAAAGAAATATCCATCAAGGGAATTCTCTAATTTTCCTCAATGTGCAACTTAACTTCTTCGATAGAATTAACAAAAAATCCAATTCCATTAAAAGTAGGGTAATTCCTTACCTATGTACCAATCCATCCAAAAAAGTGAATGCTTGCACAATGTGTATAGTGTAACTCACGATCTCCGTATTTTTAGTCATCCAATGCAATGTTTGAACCAACTATACTATGTTGAACACTCCTCGGAGTGATAGAACCATCTATTATAATACTAATGTAATCCTCCCTCTTCCCTATAGTTAAATAATATAGTTGATCCATAATATTAGGCTCCTATACATCATGAACATGCTCTGTAAACCTTGGACCTTGATAGGGATCCAATGGTTGGATAAATATGACTCTATCCACTTCAAAGGTCATAGTTTCTCTCTTAGGATCAATAATTTCATAGTTTTCAAATGCTCAATATACTCCCAAAAAATCTGGATAAGGATCCTTGTCACCAATAATATAAATGACTTAAATGTTTTCATATGTCTTTACTTCGGTGATATCAACTTCTACATCCTCAAAACATCCAATGGGGAGAATGCACCACTAGTTGGACATATGCAACTGCATACGAGAGAAAACCAACTTGGGTCCTCCCAATTCTTCCCAAGTCTTCTGGAGCAAGATATTCACATCAGAACTTAGATCTAACGTAATGTATTTGATCTCATATCCAACCATTTGGGAATAAATACAAAACACCTTTCTTATCTTGCGCTTGTTGTGGAAAACGCGTCTGGAATTTCATTCTGGCAACATAGCAGAAGTGGGTTGCTATGAAATTTCATCATACTTCACAACACTTGTCATTTTCTTTTGCAATTGTCCAAATAGTTTTTCGTTATTCATAATATGCAGAAAATTATTAAACCATTCTGTAATAGGTTAATACATCTCTTATGGAGACTGAGGACTCCTCATATGTCCCTTTCTTGTTGTTTTGCTCAAGGACTATAAGAAGAAATCAACAACTTGAAAATATCAGTAGCATCCTCATAATATCTCGTTAGAAAAATAGGATCATTTGGATTCTTTGAAGATATAGATTTTATAATAGATGGTTTCTCAGGAAAGTCCCTGTCATGTTTGGTGAGCTTACATCCTCTAGTGATAATTTTAATAATTGGCTAAGAAATATTTTCAGGTTCCCTTGATTTTGTGTTAATAATATTAGCACCCCTTTTTTGTTTCCCTCTTTCCAATGACAAAATTATTCTGAAAAATCTTCAGTAGCATGAGTATTTACTCGGTAATTAGAACACAATGGACTCCTTGGCAATGGATAGACACAAGTTGCATGGCCTTCTTGCTCATAATTGTAGCATTGAATCAAACCTCTACCTCCAATCCCCCCCCCCCCCCCCCCCATTATTCCACCTCCTCCTCGTCCTAGACAAGATTTATTGAACTATAATGTTGTATGATATATACGATGAACCAAAGCATTCAAAGTTATTCATTGGTTAATATGATGAGTTGGATACCCACATAATTCACAAAAAATATTATTAGGAACACTGGAATACTTCTACAAAACAAGGTAAATTCAAGGCGCATGACCATAAGTGTGAAATATCTCATAATATCCATTATCAGACATACCTTGGTGATTAGGTAACACATGATACCGATTGTGTCCTTGAAAAGGAACACTATTTGAAACTTGTGTGATGCCTCCAGAGGGTCATAACTACGCCAGAGGTAGTCATATAGTTGCAGTAGAAAGTCCTACACTCCATGACCTCGAGAATTTTGTAGCATTGTTCCCTTCAATATGAAATATGGTATCACTACAAGTAAAAGACCCTCTAGCAGATGTTTTTGAGGAACCCCTTATGAAAATACCCCAGACATCCATTTATAGCAGAGGTTACTAGAGGAGGTTGGCGGGTGGAATTTTTTGCAGATGCTTTTTGTCTGGTGCGCTTATCAACCTAAACCGCACCGGCACATTCAATAATAGAAAGCACCAATACACACAAAACATTGGCACACCAAACATCATGCGCTCCTTACAAACCCACCTGGTGCGTCTTATTACTATAGCACACCGGTGCTTTACAAATATTTTGCACCGGCGCATCATAAAACCCCGCGCCAAAACAAAAATCGCCTAGTGCAGTCTTAAGAAACCACCCCGGTGCACCTATAAAACCTCGCACACCGGAACAAGGTTAAATAAATAAAAAATTACAGCCAAAAAAACACATTTTTCACTTTTTTCAATGCTCTAGAGCTCTCAAGCACTGGTGCAATTTATCCTTGTCTAAGCCACCCTAACATCGGTGCTCCCATTGCACCCATTACACACACTACTACTATGCATTGCCCACTAATCTCTAGCTTGAATTTTGCAAAATGGTGGGAAAATTTTATTTTGCAAATTCTATAGCCAATATGCCTCCTCAATGGCCAAATGTATAGGTAATTTTCTTGTTTTTCCATAATTAGGCCTTTTAGCGGTTTATAATTTCAAATTACCTTAAAATTAACCATTTAAAAGAAAAAAAAATTATCGCGTGGTGCGCTCGAGCTGTTCGGCTCACACTGGCTCGTAGTGCGGCCTGTAAATTTACAGGCTGCACTACAACTGGTGCTAATGGTATTCGCACTAGTTCTGGGGCGATACTGAAGCCGCACGGTGTCATTTTAATTTTTTTTTAAAATGCAATGCGGTAGATTACCCGGCTGCATCGTTGACCATGTGGAATAGCGGCAATGTGGTGCGTTGACTTAAATATCCACCCCAGGGGCAGATATTTTTTTCAGCGCACCTCATTCCACATTTTGATAGGACAGGGTCAAGGATGCAGCCTCGTAAAAGACCACATCGTTGGCTATGTAATGTTGTCAGGAGGTCGGTGCATTGACCGAACTATAAGCCCCAGGGCATAGATTTTAGTCAGTGCACCGCACTCCTGACCCTGTACATAGTCAACGGTGCATTGAAAATTTTCAAGTGCACCACTGTAGGTGCGTTGAATATTATTTGGTGTGTTAATCAGGTAAATTCTCTCTGCAGACAAAGACGATCCCTCTAGCCCTAGAGTGGGTCTAGAAACAAAGAGACATGCTAGAGTGTTGGTTCCTAATTACTAAATGAAAAGAGGATATGGTAGATTGACCTACCTGCAATCCAAGGTTGTCGTCGTGACTGTAGTGGTGGTGGCCTCTCGCTCCTGCCTCGGCAAGTCACAATCCTTCTACAGTCATGCTCGGATACCTACACAAAGATCAGCAAACAAGAACAACATACGACATAATAACTTCATTCATAACTACTAGCCAGTTAAAGAGGGCTAAGCATGTTGCATTAAACAAATAACATAACACAAAATGGGAACCAAACAATAGTCGCGTATATGTATTGATAGAAGGAAGAGTTACAACCAAATCTTTGACGTCGCAGTCTCCTCCAGCGGGGTTCAACCAAAGTGCGTCTCGGATGCTCATCAGGGGATTCAAACGGGATGAGGGCATGGAATTAAGCTCTCTCAACAAAGTTCCTTCTTATTCTATCTCTTCAACAGTTCTTCTATAGTATACTCAGTTCTCCATGTTTAGCTAGCTTATGCAAGGAGAGATAGTGTCTTTTTTATAGAGGAAAAGGAGGAGGTTGGGATCCCTACAAAGGTGGAAGGGAGGCCTATCCTTTAGAAGGTTCCAACAAGAGGTGGAAACCATAAACTAAAGGAGGGAGTCTGTGGTTATTCGGTCCAACCACTCCCAATGACTCATCCTCGAAGTTGTTAAAGTGGAATCTTTGCCTCTATTTTTAAAAAACATTCCATAAACAGCTCGGTAGGGGTGGCTAACTAGGATAGAGTGCCAGCTGGAGCGGGGCCCAGTGTTAATCTTCCTCATTTTCATGAGGACAGAATTAGCTACTCGCGCCAAGGCAAAAATAGGGGTTTCTGAAGCTCTGATCAAGGAATTTTCAATAAAAGGAATATTTCTCTCATGTAAAGGGACGCAATGATGATCTTTGCAAGGCATGACACTTCTTATTAGTCACAGAAATGACCCTCCAATGTATGAGATGGGGATTGTAGGGATAGTGAAATTTTTTTGTGTAACAGATGCCCCCTAAAGCATGAGGTCCGAGGGAGAGGGAGGGGTGAAATGCTTTATGAGAATGCATTCGAACTAAGCACCGTTTTTGGAAAGCCTGTAATTACAAATACAATTGATATCTCTGATACATTAACATGTGGTATGGGCGCAACCATCCATAATAGAATACATAAAAACTGAGATCCGAGGTATGGACACAACCATCCAGCAGTAAGGATCAACAAATAGACTCAGGTATGGTCGCATCCATCCAATCAAAAGAGTCATGCAATAAGTCATGATAATCCACAAGAACCCACAGCCTAGATTTTATCAGACAAAACCCAGGGTCTTGTGCTCCATCTCGACCCAAAAAATTACAAATTCAAGCATGCGAATATATGAGCTGAAGTCAAACATGCAATAAAATCTGTAATATCCCAAAATAGGGATTTTCTATAACAATAAGAATATCTTAAGATATTCTAAAGTTGGAGATCTAGCATTACTTAAACACAATAATTTAAACTATGTCAAATCAACTTCTTAAATCAGATTAGGAGCATATCAGCAAAACTATGCCTCCATATTTTATCTTCAAGTGGGGAAAAGCAATGATTTGGACCATAAAAATGCTATTTCTAAGAAATAACATTGTAGAAATAAGAAGTGGGACATGGATCCCTTATTTCATGCAATATAAATCTCACATATAGAATGGGAGCTGAAAAAAATCATTCTAGCTTAGTTAAATAGATCTCCCGATTCTTATATGGCTAGAAAACACTGAAAACCCATGACTTATACCTTACAGAAAAATATGAAGCAAGAATACCATAATTACAAGAGGGTTCCTATAGGAAAATGTTGTAAAAAATAGATCTGGAATTTATTTAGCCAAAGCATAGAGAAAAACAGAGATCTAGCCTCTTTTATACAATGTGAAGATAACCCGGTAAGGGTTTCACGAAAGTACAAGTACAAAAGGAATAGATCTGAATATTCAGCAAAAAAATAATGCATTACCCTACAAAATTACATTAACATAGCTGAATAAAGTACAATAGGGATTAAAATCCCTCTTTCTAGCTTTCTGGGGGAAGGGTTGGCCCTAGCCCAAGGAAACTAGCCAAAAACCAAGGTATCAAACCTTGCTGCAGCTGCTCTCTGGAAAATTACGTAGTTCCTGCAAGGGACTACACTGTAAAAGTGTAGAGATGCTTTGGCCCAATGAAAAGATGTGAAAATATGCCTGTGAGCCTCCCTTGCTGATCCTCCAATGGATAGACAAACTCTCCGCTGAAAAACAAGCCCAGAAATGACTCAAAGAGATCCTCCTTTGTTGCACCCTTCAACACAACCCAGCTCTAAATAGAAATTGCGCTGTAGTTGAAGAAGGTAGCTTGGAAAAATTTTCAGAATGAGGAAATTAAGCTCAAGAACCTCTCCTTCCCTGAGGATGAGGTACAGATTCCCGACCGGGAACACCCTTGTGCTAAACATCACTGCAACCCTGCTAAACAGTAAGAGGAAGCAAAGTCTCAACAGACCAAAGAAAATAATAATCCAAGCATGAATGAAAATGGCTGCCCTCCTCTCCATATATAGCAAGTGCTCCTCTCCAAAATGGGTCCCATCCATATGTGCCACCTAGCCCATGCAAGTTATCCTCCATTAAAACCGCGCAGTCCATCATGGAGATACAATGTATCTAGACAGTGCATGTGGACTTGGTCAAATATGACTGAATCAACATGATCGAATCCTGTTCACACCTATAAGTGCTCAATCCAGCTGCTTATTCTTCCCATTTTCACATGAGGAATGTTATTTTCCCTTCTAAAGAGGTTAATGGGCCTCCCTACCCATTTTATTCATCTACCAAAAGATAATGCTAACTATAATGTTCCTTTTAGCTTGAGGCTAAAATTTGGGAACATTAAAAAATCACCTGATTACTAGCTAATGATGAAAGCTGTTAACAGGTATGAGAGAAACAACCAATAATGACAATGGCTCTCAAGGTACAATAGGTACAATCCATGGAATGTGAATAGTGATCTGGCATCGAACCCCTGCAGAATCACTCGATCGCAGGCCAATGATGTAGACCTTGCATCAAATGCGAAGAACCTCCCATTGAGGCTTGCAAGCTCCAAGGTACCGGAAGGGAGTCTCTAGATCAGATTCCTGGATAATGAGTTGAAGTCGACAGGAAGTGACCTGGTCGAAGGAGGGCCATAATTTTTCCCACATCATTGACACGAGACAGAGGAACATGATGATATTCAATCAGGACCAACAGAGAATGAGAAGGAGGTTGAAAAATGAAGAGGAAAACTTCTCTTGAACATATCAGCCACATGCCACTATATTTGGAAGTATTTGACATGAAGGGATCTGAGGTCATGATGATGTGGCAAAGATTAGATGAGAGGTCAAAACAGATTACCCAAACCCATGAAGGAAAGAATGACAAAATGAGATGTCCCCAACCTGACATGAATGCAAACAAGTGTCATGTTCAAGAGCAACATACTGCTGACACAAATAAAATATGGTTCAATTTTCCCCCACCATTTCTAGTGAGTACCCCAATTATTTTATAAAACAAGCTTGATGGGGATAGCATATGCTTGTAATGTAAGTTTGTCCTTTGGAAAAATCCAACCTAGTACATTTTATGAGCCCTAGGAAGGAGGAACTTGAGTAATGTCATGGAGACAAATTCTGATGTCATCAAGGTTTAACGAGTCTGACAAAGGGACAAATTGACATATTTTCATGTTTATAGAGTTCTAAAAGAAGGCAGAAAAGAAAACTCCAGCATGTCCATTTTTGTAAATAGTCTCTCAGATTTGAAAAGGTAGAAAACAATATCTGAAAGAACCTCTTAGTCATGATAGGCTAAGGTATTCCTTTTTCATAAATAATATATCCTAGCCTGAAAAAGGGGTAAATGTATACTGGGTAGATATCGTTTCATAGCCACTTAATGAGTTCAAAACAACAAGATTCTCGGTAATATTTTCAATTTTAGAGAGTCAGAAAAGAGCTTAAATATGACTCCTCCTGGAGGAACGAGTGGTATTAAAGGTAGCAACTAGTTCCAATGATGGTGGAACTGCTTAGAACAAGTAAAGTTCAAGTCTGGCTAACAATACCAATCATTGCAATGGTTCCTTAGGAATGGGTAAAACAATCAAGTGAAGGCATATGATCAGCCAAGCAGATGGTGACAACGGAATGAGAAAACCAAGGCTCATTTGGCAAAGCAGGCTGATAAATGGCAATCACGAGAGGTAAAATAAGAATGGTTTCATTTTTACACAAGCTTGAAATCAGGAAACTTTGCTTGAGGTTGGTTTCATTTTTACACAAGATTGAAACTTTGTAGAAAACTATGCTTGAAACGAATTTCATTTTTACACAAGATTGAAAAGGAAATAAACTATGCTTGAAAATTGGTTTCATTTTTACACAAGCTTGAAACAAAGATAAATTATGCTTGAAAAACAGGGAAAAATGGGCATGCCATTAGCATGGTGACTCAATTCGAGGTACATGCCCCCAAGCTTCAGTGCATTCACTGGAGTAGACTAATGGTTACTAACAGGTGGATGGAATGAAGGTTCAAATGACGAGATCAGAAAAATACTCGACAGGAAAAAGGAACTCGTTTCATTTTTTTAACGAGGTTGACATAGTAAAAGAACTGTCCTCGTGAGCTAATTCATTTTTTAACGAGGTTGACATAGAAGACGAACTATCCACATGACACCTTGTTTAATGTTTTAACGAGCTTGACACAAGAAAAGGAACTCTACTCCAAAGAGCTTGTTTCATTTTTTAAGGAGCTTGACACAAGAAAACGATCTATGCTCCACACGCCCTTTTACCATAACGAATAAGAGGTCATGGCTTCCAATAGGTTCTCATCAGATGGGAGAACAACATCTCAGAAATCAAGAGCAAATGCCCCCAACACACGATGCACAATGACACTGTCACTGAATGCGGGCATGGGACAGGTAGCCACATAATTAACTTGCGACGGAGAAGATACAACTGGTGGATAAAAATCCAGTAGAGATGATGGTGGGCCAACTTCCACCTCAGTGTTGGAAATACTGAGAGGGGGGGTGAATCAGTATTTATTTCAATTAGAGCATTAGTTAATATTCAATTATTATCAGTGTTTGTACAATGATAGCAGCAAACAAGAGGAACAAAAATGCACAAAGTTTCTAAGGTGGAAACCCACTCCGAGACAAAAACCACCTAATGATTTTCTAATAATTCTTTAATATTCAACTCCAATTGAAAATAAAGCTCCAAGTTCCTATAATCTAGAAAAGAATTCTTCTCGATCTCCCACTGGATGGATGCTCCAATGCCCAAGATTCTTCAGTAGTCAACTGAATAGATGCCCCAACACCCAATGAGCTATAACTCACCCTAGCACCACCCAACCACCCTCTAGAAGAATAAAAGAAGAATGGAATCTCGTATCAGGGAAAATGGTCCACATTACAATGATATAAAATGATGTAGAAGAAGAAGATATACTAGACCATAACCCCAACTTTGACACAACCACCTAATGATGATCCTAGACCTCCCAACACTACCTCTTCAACCCTTGGCAGATAGAAACTAGTACAATTTTTACAATAATGTATTTACAATGACTTAGTACAATGATACCTTTACAATGATTGTATGCAGTGCTGCCCATTTGAAGACTTAAAATGATGAAATTCTTGCTGTTGTTATTCACCTTGGTTGCTGCTCTTGTCATGCCACCCTCTGCTCCACCTTGCTTTGCTTTTCTGTCATAGAAAGTCTGGTCTTTTGCAATCCTTGACAACACATGATCTAGCTTTTTCTTGCCTTCTAGGAGCTCAATATTGAATCTAGTGTATCCTATTATTTCAGATCCCAAATATATGATTTTAGGTCCTATAGTATTCCTCTAAGTCGTCTTTCCAATGCGAGAGGACTGACCCAATTTGGATTCTTCAAGGGAGAGTTATACCCAATCTTTCACAATGCCCTAATTATGGACTGTTTCATCAGAGTGCACTTGTATGGCAGGCCACGTGTCACTGTTTCTTCATTTGGCTCTGAAATTTATAGATAAAAAACTATAAACTATCTGCCACTTTTTACAAAATTCTAATCTGATACTCAGAGAGAGAGTTATGATGATTTTACCAAGGTCACTTCTTTGAGATGAATTTCAAGAGTCTGCAAAAACCCTGACTTCCAGAGATCATATCTCAAAAAATGTTGTGCACCTTGATCTGAAATTTTTACAAAAGCTTCCTCAGGATTTTGGATTCACCTCATAAAAAATTCAGCTTTTTAACCTTCGTAGAAAAAAATTTAGAGCAAAAATTCCACGATGACCTGTTTCAGATAGCAAAATCCCTTGCATAAGCAGGAAATGAAGATCACAATTTATATAAATGCTTAAGTTGAGAGGGGCTTCAACAAGTGAATGTGGGAGTGATTTTAGGAGCTTAAAAAATATTAATTATGAATTTTCAATGACCCATGCCCCAACCCCATAGGGTTTTAGCCCACTAACTGGGGGTACATACTTCAAACATGAATATCTCTCAAACTGTGAAGAATTACATGGCATGCCATATACCAACGAAAACATCTCAACAAGTAGAAACCATCAAAAGAATTATTGACCTAAAATATATTAATTTGGTAGGTCAAAATTATCATTCAATATTGGGTTAGCCCCTAGTGTTCCTTGGGTTGACATCAATGACAACCGTTGATCAAAAATCTCCCCCTTTAGCATTGATGGCAACACAAGTACTCCCCCTGCAATCATGACACCTCTTCCTACAATATTCTCTCCCCCTTTGACATCAATGGCAAAGGGTAACTCCCCCTAAAACACAACCATCCTGTGGACCTGTACACACTTCCACTCCTCCTGACACACAACTGTCCTGCAAACCTGTAATCTACTTCCACTCCCCCTTTATATTCTGAAAAATGAAAATCTAATGAGAACTTAGGAGAATCCCAAGCTTTTGGCAAAGATATTCCAATGCCAATGAATATTTAATATGTGATTCTTCTGGTGCTACTTGGAATCTTGCTACTTGTCGATTTGCTTGCATAACATCTGGTCAGGAGGCTGTTACATATAGAAGACTACTAATCATAGATTTGTATAACCTTTGATCCACATCCTTAGATGAGTCGTCTATGCTCAATTTGAAACCTGTTACCATTGGAGTAAGGATGGGTTTGAAATCTTCCATTTTAAATTTCTTAAACATTTCCTTGATGTAATTTTCTTGACATATAAATATTCCTTTCTCTTGCTGATTAAAGCCCTAAGAAGTATGTCAGCTCACCAAGTAAAGACATCTCGAAATCACTTTGTACCTTTGTAGCAAACTTCTTACTTAGTCTATCATCATTGCTACCAATTATTGTATCATCCTCTTTAGCTATTATACATGCTTTAGTTGCTTCATCCAGAACATATATGTCATTTGGAGCTCGACTTGCTGTAGCCACAATTTCACCATACACTCCTTTCCTGCTTTCACATTTCATGGAGTTGAATAGTATTGTGTGTCCTTGATCACACATTTGCCCAACACTGAGCAGATTGTGATTCATGTTTTCAACCAATAGAAAATTCTTGGCTAGAGCATCTTTGCTTCCGAGAGTGACAATACCTGATCCTATAACATTTGAAGATCCATCATTTCCAAAGGACACAGATCCGTCCTTCTTCTCTTTCAGAGATACAAATTTATTTCTATCTCCAGTCATATGCATTGAGCAACCGCTATCAACATACCACACATATTTGTTCTTTTGAGCCTTGAAAGCTAGAGCACAATTATCATTATTCTTCTTCTTCCATGTTCATTTCTTCTGTGGCTTCGAAGATTCTTCTAGAGGATTTTCAAGTCTGCAGTCTTTGGCTATGTGTCCAAAGTTTCGAAATTTGTAACATTCAATACTACTTCTTAAATGTTCAAATCTATTGATGTTTCGCTGAGCCCTGGGAGGTTCATAGTTGATAGATTTCCTGCAATTTCTTTTTTTCCTAGGGTATGTGTGACATTTTACAGCTTTATGACCAAATTTTCCACATGAATAATAGTAGCCATAAAAAATATGTTGGTACCTGGATGGAAATTTTCATTGAGGAATTGTCTTCCAAGGCTATTCTTGCAAATCTTGTCCAATGAAGTCTACATGCATGTCAGATCTCATAGGTTCATTGTATTTTGTTGTAGAAGGTCCTGCTTCTTCTTCTTTGTAACCAATGCCAGTTTTGTCGTTGTAAGATCGTTGATTGTTGATGAGTTCTTCCAATTCCCTTGAGCTGTTGGCATAGTTTTGGATAGTTTTTCCTTTCTTCACTTCCTCATGCAGCGATGCTACTTCAGCTTCTAATTCTTCTCTTTCTTGGTTTCTTTCTTCCAACTTCTTTTGAAGTGACTCTTCAATGCATTTTTGTTCTTCAACTTCAATTTTGAAACCTTGAACTTGTTCTTTAAGAGTTTTGGAATGGATATTCTCTGCCTTGATATCTTTTATAAGATTGATTGCTTCCTCATAAAATTATTCTATGTTCCATCCTTCTTCTTCGTTGTTTGATACCTCTTGTTTATTGTGCTTGGGTTTATTGTGCTTGGCCATAAACAATACTCTCTCATTGGCTTCTTCTTCACTGTCATTGTCTTCATCGGATGATGAGCTATCTTCTTTAGAGAGAAAATTCCTTTTGGATCCTTACTTGTTGAATTTATTAAAGCCTTTCTTTCCTTTTAAGTTGCCATTACTTCTGTTTGGAAATTTTGTTGCAAAATGCCCAACCTCATTATAGCTGAAACATATCAATGGAAGTTAACCTTTGAATTGTCCCTTACCAATTTTTAGTTTTCTCGTGAAGTAAGCATATTCTTCATCCAAAAGACCTTCTTCATCATCTTCCTTTTCTTCACACTTGAAAGTGCATGTCTTGTCAATTGAAGGTTGTTTATCCTTATTGGTTTTCTTAGATGCAACGAACGCAGTTTCTAGATGTGAAGTACCCTCTTCTTCATCAAGTCTCATTTCATATGCTATGAGAACTCCATGTAATTCCTCTTTGCTGAGTTTTTCCTTATTTGCACTGTATTCTAAGACCGATACCTTTGGGTTGAATCTCCTTGGTAACGTTCTAAGAATCTTCCATATAATAGTATTCTCATCAACTGGCTCTCCCAATCCTTCCAGAGTATTGGTTATCTCATCAACGTATTGGAAGTATGCAGCAATGTTGCAATCTTCTTTCATTCTGAGTTGCTAAAATTTTTCTCTATATATTTGAAGCTTTGCTTCTTTGACATTTGAGTCACCTGCATATATATTCTCAAGATTGTCCCATACATTTTTGGTAGTTTTACAACCCAACAGCTTATGATAAGCAGATTCAGTAAGTCCACTGATAATAATGTTCCTTGCTTTTGCATCATTTACCAAATTCTTCTTACCTTGTTCATCCGTAGTTGATGTAAATCCATTTTGAATAGTGTCCCATACTTCGTAACCTTGCGCCAAGAGATATACCTCCATTCTACCTTTCCAGAGTGCATAATTATTTTCATTGAATAGAGGTAAACCATTCTTGGTATGCTCCAAGACCTCCTTCCAGCTGCTAAACTGTTATTGAAGGAACCAAGCTCTGACACCAATTGTTGGAAATACTGAGAGGGGGAGTGAATCAGTATTTCTTTCAATTAGAGCATTAGTTAATCTTCATTTATTATTAGTGTTTCTACAATGATAGCAGAAAGAAAGAGGAACACAAATGCACAAAGTTTTTAAGGTGGAAACCCACTCCGAGACAAAAACCACCTAATGCTTTTCTAATAATTCTTTAATATTCAAATCCAATTGAAAATAAAGCTCCAAGTTCCTAGAATCTAGAAAAGCATTCTTCTCCAGCTCCCACTGGATGGATGCTCCAATGCCCAATATTCTTTAGTAGTCAACTGAACGGATGCCCCAACACCCAATGAGCTACAACTCACCCTAGCACCACCCTACCACCCTATAGAAGAATAAAAGAAGAATGGACTCCCATACCAGGGAAAATGGTCCACTTTACAATGATATAGAATGATGTAGAAGAAGAAGATATACTAGACCATAACCCAAAATTTGACACAACCACCTAATGATGAGCCTAGACCTCCCAACACTTCCTCTTCAACCCTTGGCAGATAGACACTAGTACAATTTGTACAATAATGTATTTACAATGACTTAGTACAATGATACCTTTACAATGATTGTATGCAATGTTGCCCACTTGAAGACTTCATATGATGAACTTATTGCTACTATTATGCACCTTGGTTGCTGCCCTTGTCATTCTACCCTCTGCTGCACCTTTCTTTTCTTTTCTGCCGTAGAAATTTTGGTCCTTTGCAATCCTTGACAACACATGATCTAGCTTTTTCTTGCCTTCTAGGAGCTCGATATTAAATCTGGTGTATATATATTATTTTAGATCCTCAACATCTGATTTTAAGTCTTGTAGTATTCCTCTGATTCTTCTTTCCAATGCCAGAGGTTTGACCCAATTTGGATTCTTCAAGAGAGAGTTATACCCAATCTCTCACAATGCCCTAATTATGGACTGTTTCAACAAAGCGCACTTTTACGGCGTGCCACGTGTCATTGTTTCTTCATTTGGATCTGAAATTGATAGAGATAAAACTACATACTGTGCATTATCTATCACTTTTTACAGAATTCCAATCCAATACTCAGAGAGAGAGTTATGACGATTTTACCAAGGTCACTTCTTTGAGATGAATTTCAGGAGCCTGCAAAAACCCTGACTTCCAGAGATCATATCTCAAAACATGTTTTGTACCTTGATCTAAAATTTTTACAACAGCTTCCTCAGGATTTTTTCTTCGCCTCATAAAAATTTCAGCTTCTGAAACTTGGTAGAAAAAATTTAGAGCGCAAATGCCACAATGACCTATTTTACATAGTGAAATCCCTTGCATAAGGAGGAAATGAAGATCACAATTTATATAAATGCTTAAGTTTAGAGGGGCTTCAACAAGTGAAAGTGGGAGGGATTTTAGGAGCTTAAAAAATATTAATTATGAATTTTCAATGACCCATTCCCCAACCCCATGGGGTTTTATCCCACTAACTGGGGGTACAAACTTCGAACATGAATATCTCTCAAACCGTGAAGAATTACATGGCATGACATATATAAATGGAAACATCTCGACAATTAGAAACCATTAAAAGCATTATTGACCTAGAATATATTAATTTGGTAGGTCAAAATTCCCATTCAATATTTGGTTAGCCCTTGGTGCTGCTTGGGTTGACATCAATGACAACCGTTGACCAACACTGAGGACCAAAGAATGAAAGTTGATCAATGGTCATGATCCGACCTTTGTGTGGAAAACAGATCACACGAAAGAGGGAAGAGACAATTGTGCCCATGGCATAAGCATAGTCGCATCCCAAGAGTAAATTAAAATCAAAGGGACCTTGGACCACTATCATGTCTATATAGACGATTTTTCCTCCCAAAGTAATAGGAAACTTCAGAAGGATCCCTAACGGTTGACTAGTTCCTCTGTTAAAATCCAACAGATTCTGCATAATAGGCACAAGCGGTGGAGAACCAAAATATTTCTAAGTAGTGGAAGAAAGAATACTAACAAACGTGCCTTCATCTACAATTGTGCTAGGGACGACCATATCAAAGGCCTGTACCGTGATCTCAAAAGGCACATAAGAAGGAAGGCAGTATCCCGCAAATCGACTCCAATTGAAGGAAGTGACCAAAGTACCTAGAGGGGGTACCATAGAAATGAGATGGTCATCCCCTAGTGTTACAAGAGAAAGAGGAGCATCCTCATGGACCACAGACATGGAAGTAAGAAGAGAAACTTCTTGAGTCACAGGGACGAGAGGATATTTTTCCAAGTCTAAGGAATCTAAAGAAACCAGAATAATGTGAGGGGGATGAGATCCACTCTCAATGGTTGGGAATGGATTCGTGAATTTGAATTTCCAAGGGAATGATATCGACCAAGGATGACTCTTGACCGATCGTTGAATCAACTACCAGGGGACTTGAAGAAAGTTTCTGGTAACCAATCGAAAGGCAGGGTGCAGAAACAGTAGGGTTGTCCAACACTTTCGTGGCTTCATCCATGTATGGAAAAACGTGAATGGGATGATGCCCTCCACACAACTTACAAGGATTGGTAGTCTTACCTTGTTTCTTATGAGTCTTAACATTTCGAGTCGAAGATGTGCCACCAATATGACTACCAGAAGCCAAAGGAAATGGTCGACGGTTGTCAGACCATACTTCGAGTACCTTGGGAATGCCAGGGCAGTCTCGAAGAAGATGGTTTCCTTTGCACAACAAGCAAGGGAATTTTACTTTCCGAGGAAGGTGGGATGCATTACCGATGGAAGGTGTCTTAGGTACAATAGTTGCAGAGCTGGCCTCTCTCTTATCTAACTTCTTCTTTTTCATCTTCTTCTTCTTCTTCTTCTTAGCCACCTAATTACTAGAATCCAAACTTTCACCAGGAAAATTAAAAGAGCAGGACAAAGAAATAAGTGAAGAAGGGGAGAGGTCCACCTTAGAATCAACATGATGTTGTTCAGGTGGAGGGGATGGTTGTACAGTGTACGAAACATTCGAGACCACATAGGTCGAAAACAACCAAACAGGCAACCCAAATGTTAACCCAGGTAGGGACAATGTCACCATATAAGGAGCACCAACATTCCCAAAAGCCGAAAAAGGACCAGGATTCCCTTCAGAGGGGATTCCTTGGTTGGTAAACTCCGAAAACATTGCCATCAGAAACAACCTTAAAACAAAATACTAAGGAAGATAACTTTAACCAAGAATATTTCATGGGAAGTTAATATTTTAAGACATTGAAACAAAACTCTGTCGTTTCATATTTGAAGAGTCAAGAAATAGGAAAAAGGTGACTCTATCACTTTCAGTTTGAAATGAGCATGAAAGGGTAAGTGCTCGATGATCTCTTCTCTTTTCAAAGATAAAAATGATCAAAATGACTACTCAGGTACTCTAAGCAAGAGGGTATACCAAGTTTTCATGAACTGCCATATACACCTTAGTGATCAAATGAAAGAGAAATGACCAAGGACTTAACGTACGTGCAGGTAGTTCCCCGAATGCTGTGTTCGATGTATCACGGTTACAAGGCGACCGAATCGACTTCCTATGGATAAAATGATTGCAACCTAGAGGGGTCTCCCTTTATATACTCAACGGTACTAGGAGCACAATTCTGCACTAGCACTGTCTAAAGCCAGATGGCGAATGACAGCTACTAGGTTTTAAGACGCCGAAACACGTCTCTAGCCTAGACCATTAAAGATGTTTTATTAGGTTCCAATTCTTCCTTAGGCTAATTGAATGAATTTTAAATTTGATCTTTATGTTGCAGTTTCAAGGCCCTACCAAATTTGGATTTCAAATTTCCTAAATGCAAACTATATGCAAAAGAACACCATCTTCCATTCAATGAATGCTAATTATGAGAAGGATATAGATCTTTCAAACAATAGAAAATAATTAGAATATGCTAAGAAATCCACTCATGCATCTAATGCAAACAAACGAAAATGAAAAACTCTTTCCTAGACTATCAGATGCTAGTTATGCAAAAGAATGTTTCACTTTCCATGCAAAGGAAAGAATGCAAAGATTTTTTTTATATTTTCCATTGAAATGAAGCACACAATGCACTAATTACATGAAAAAAAAAATGAACACTAGCCTAAGTATTGCGAATGTAGGAATCGAAATTGAATGACTCAATCAACGCAAAACAAACACAAGAAAGCACTCAAACTAATGTTGCAATATTCCAAAAGAGAGTTTTCAAAGTGACCCAAACAAGCAATGTAATCTATGCTCGGAGAAACAAGGAGAAGAATCAAATGAAAAACAAAAGGATCATTCAACCAAAGAAAACACTCAAAAGGATCAAGAAAAATTAGCGCAATCAACCCAGGAATGATACTGACAACAATAAAAAAAACTTGATTTCCAAACAGAAGGCTTAGTGAACCAAGACACTCAAAAACCCTAAGTCCTTAAACTACACTGATAAGAAAATATACAAAAAACTGAGAAAAACAAGCCTTCAGCAGTCAAAACAGTCCCAAAGGCTCAATTACACACAAAAAACAACCCAGAGTCAAGCACAATTGACCAAAAGATTCATCAAGGAGGTCAAACCAAATCCTACAGGATTCAATGCGATTATAAGGCGGTAATCCACGCCAAATAGGGGTTGGCGCAAATGCAACAAAAGCAAACTGCACCAATCGGCACGACTTTTCAAGTGAAAAGAGCACCAAGTCAGATAACTATGGAAAAAAGGAAATACCAAAAATCAATGAGTAGAGGTCAATCTTGGTACTCTGGAGCTGAAGAGAGGAAATAAAACAAGCAAGAAAACTAGAAAAAGATAGATAAGCAAATCAATAACCGAAGTCGACCCAACAAGATTGAATGACAAAGTCACACTGTTCCCTAGCAGAGTCACCAATTTGTTAAGCAGGTAAATCCTCTCTGCAGATAGATATGATCCCTCTAGCCCTAGAGTGGGTCTAGAAAAAAAGAGACATGCTAGAGTGTAGGTTCCTAATTACTAAATGAAAGGAGGATACGGTAGATCGACCTACTTGGAGTCCAACGTTGTCGTCACGTCTGTAGTGGTAGTGGTCTCTCGCTCCTGCCGCGGCAAGTCACAATCCTTTTGCAGTCATGCTCAGATACCTGCACATATATCAGAAAACAATAACAACATATGACATAATAACTTCATTCATAATTACTATCCAGTCAAAGAGGGCTAATCATGTTGCATTAAACAAATAAAATAACACAAAATGGGAACCAAACAATAGTCACATATATGTATTGATAGAAGGAAGATTTACAACCAAAGCTTTGACGTTGTAGTATCGTCCAACAGGGTTCAGCCGAAGCGCGTCTCAAATGCTCATCAAGGGATTCAGACGGGATGAGGGAATGGACTTAAGCTCTCTCAACAAAGTTCCTTCTTATTCTATCTCTTTAATAGTTCAACTATAGTATACTCAGTTCTCCATGTTCAACTAGCTTATACAAGAAGAGATAGCTTCTTTTTATAGAGGAAAAGGAGGAGGTTGGGATCCCTACAAAGGTGGAAGGAAGGCCTATCCTTTAGGAGGTTCTCACAAGAGGTGGAAACCATAAACTAAAGGAGGGAGTCTATTGTTATTCGGTCCAACCACTCCCAATGAATCATCCTCAAAGTTTTTAGAGTGGAATCTCCGCCTCTATTTTTAAAAGTCATTCCATAAACACCTCGGTGCAGGTGGCTAACTAGGATAGAGCACCAACTGGCATAGGGCCCAGTGTTAATCTTCCTCATTGGTGCAAGGGCAGAAATAGCTACTCACGCCAAGGAAAAAACAAGGGTTTCTGAAGCTCTACTAAGGGAATTTTCAACAGAAGGAATATTGCTCTCATGTAAAGGGATGAAATGATGATCTTTGCAAGGCATGACACTTCTTATTAGTCACAAAAATGACCCTCCAATGTGCGAGATGGGGATTTCATGGATAGTGACAAAACTTTGTGTAACATGGTGCACCGCCTCCGGTGCATGACAAAAACAAGATGCACTGGAACCGGTGCATCCCTGTTTTTTGTGGCACACCGATTGTTTTGTTTTTTTTCAAAAAAAATTATATATGTATATTCCTAAATACATGTCTCATTTAATAAAAAAAATTTATTTAATATGTTAATCATTTAGAGACGTGAAATGAGAGAAGAGGGGGAACAAAATCAACAACAGACAGAGTAGTATGACATGGTTTGCCTATGGGAGGCACGAGAGAGGGATAAATATGCATACCCTCACCGTATTACAGCAGCTACCCAGGGGCTCCTAAGGCATCTAGGCCTCCTCAAGTTCTATGAGGAGGCTACTTCTGTAAAGGTCGATGGTGTGTTTTTGAGACATTTTATCTGCAGGTGGAATGCCCACCGACAGGCTTTCTGGATTGGTCCTAACCAGTGGTACACGCCCACTGAGGAGGAAATATATTTCATTACAAGGCTATCAAGGAAAGGGGTGGATTTTCCCTCATTCCTAGAGGTTCCAGTTCGCTATGTAGCAGGAAGTCAGTTGGTGTACTCCCAGAGATACATTAGTGCATATATACTATCTCCTTCAGATTTTAGTGTCTCTGGAGGTCAATTATGTATTGGTGCATTTGGTAGTGAGGAGGTGAGGTTCCTCTCACTTCTTATTTTAGCCATTTCACACAACACCAATGATGGGAAACACATTAGTTACTCGCTTCTATATTATGTTGATTCTTTAGTACAAGAGCCACGACTTGTCAGGTGGTCTGACATTTTTTTGCGGTAGTTTTGTACAACCTTAGATAGATGTTGTGCTCATGCACAAGGCAGGGTAAACTTCCCCTTTGATTTAGAGTTTTTTTGTTTATTTTTTGAGAGGTTTTGCAGAGACGAGGCCTATTTTTGTTCGGCAACCTCATAGGCCGATGTTCGAGGCACGGATGCACATGTGGGGGGAAATGATGCCCAAGAGGGGCGAGACTGTGTTTCCAGCGAGGATATCGCATGATGCACTGGAGTTGCTAGCCAGTGTTGACGAGCATCCCTTCATTATGGTCTCATGTCCTTATGTTGGTTTGGATTGGTGAGGGTGTGCCAACATCCTCTTCACAAATGATGAGTCGCTAGATGATAGAGGTAATATTATTGTTTTATTTAAATTTATTCTAACATGTCCTTTAAATTTTTTTTTTATTAAATTGTGTAATGAAATTGTCTAATTATTGTTTACTTGTAAATATTTTGCAGACATTGGGTATTTTTATGGCGAGGACATGTCAACACCACCACATGATCCAGGTGTGGATCCTGATGATGATCAGGGTATGCTAGATGCCGAGGATCATCAGGAGGCCAGTCCAGAGAGACTTGCTCCTGCGGGTGTGCTGGTACCGCCTTTTTCTAGGCGCGGTCTACTTGATAGAAAATATAAGATGGCGTTTGGTGACCAACTCACTGCATTGATTGTTGAGGTGGGCATCAGTCCTGCTAATATGCGAGACATATAGGCCGATGGTAGGCTGTTGCATATGTGGAGAGGTATGTCGTGTGACATGTACAACCTGATGTGGCATGTCGTAGGAGCTACGACCTTAGTTATGCGGCTAAGGAGAACCATTACACGTTATAGGCGTGGTCAAGACACAACATGTGATCGATAGTCCGCAAGTAGTAACTCATCATCTGATGATTATTCACCTCATGCCGCACCATATGAGCAGCCTCCACTAGCATCTAGCAGCATTTATCATGGAGAGCAGGCTGGACCTTTAGCCACGTCCAGTCAGCAGCCTGCAACATCCATTAGTACTCATGATCATGAGAAAGCTGGACCATCGACCATCGAGGCTGCACCATTGACTGAGTAGGCCTTGACTAGTACTGCTATTGATGATGTACCACCAATTGATCCATGACATTTATATTACAGTTGTATATTTTTGACATTATTCAATTATATATATATATATATATATATATATATATATATGGTCCATGTATTTTATGTTGATGTTTCAGTTGTACTTAATTTACTTGTTAGTGATCATCATAATGTGTATATTGTTAGGTCATGTTAGATATGTTTATTTAATGTGAAACTTGTAGATAGATGTGTATTTGATAGCATGAGCTATTTGACATGAGATGCATATTTGATGTTTGTGTTGTGATGATGTTATACAATGCTAATTTTGTTTTGTTAGATGATCATGATCACGATGATGTTAGTGAATTTGAATGTGTTTTTTAGTCGAATATGATGTTTGTACAATGGTTATCATGATCGTGATGTTTATTAATTAATTTAATATTAAATTACCATGATATTTATTAAATATTATGTCCTGATTGTAATTGAAATTTTAATTTTAATTGTATGTAAAATTGTAAAATTGAATTTGTATTTGTAACTATAATTGTATGTAAAATATTTATAAAATTTTAATTGTAATTGTAATATTTAATTTATTGTGAAATTATTATAAATTTAATTTTAATTTTAATTGCAATTGTATATATGACAAAGTGTAAAATTCTAAATTCTAATTCTAATTCTAATTCTAATTGTATGTAAAATATTTGTAAAATTCTAATTATATTACTGTGAAATGATTGTAATTGTAAAATTTTAATTGTATTAAATTTTAACGTGAAATGATTTTATTAAAAATTTTAAATTTGTAAATTTGTAATATTGTAAAATTTTAAATAATTGTAAAATAATAAATCTAGAATAATATGAATTTTTGTAACATAATAAAGTTTAGAAAATAATGCAAATAAATTCATGTACTTTAGAATTATCATTATTTTAGTATGATCTTACATACCAAAAAAAAAGAACCTTATATAGTACACCATTGTTATTGAGATCAACGTAATTGCAAATTATCAAGTGAAATATTGATTTTAACATTAATTCAAAATACATATTATAATGTTTCGAAAAAAAGAGTCTTATAAGGTATAAGGTAATTAAGTCCTCTTCTTTATAAAATCCCATTTTAAAAAGTATAAATATTGATGAATTAATAACACATGTACCATTTCACATGTACTAATTCCATCGAACAGATTTTAGAAGAATTCGAGTATATTACCATTGTGTTGCCTCTTATGGATGCTAATTCCATGAACATATTTTAGAAGAATTCGAGTGTCAAGAATGCAATAGAAAAAAAAAAAAACATTTTTGGACTATTTTTCATTTTATTAAAAGTTTTTTGAGATTTTTTGTGGGGTTTATGGGTTCATGAGATAATAGACAATACTGACCCTGCCATATTGGTATTTCAGTTGAATTTTTCCTAGCAGTGATATGACCAAATCTTGTAGCTATGCATTTAGCAAAGAACCCGTATATTTTGAGAATATGATTGAAGACTATTGTCATATACTTGAGCACTATTCCATTTCTTCACCATATTAGCACAAAATAGAAAGAATAATTTCTTTCACCATAATAATACACAACTTTCAAACAAGAAAAAACTCCATTCTATGTTTCGAGGCATTTTACACAAATGATAGGAATTTCTATGTAGTTTTATCCAAATTATGCAATTTAATGAGGATTGGAGGGAGCTTACAATCCTGTATCTATTAGTAACTTCACCCTTCGGTAGAACCAAATAAAATTCAGGAAGATTCCTCGACAAAGTAGACTGGTCACAATCAATTCCTTCGAGACCTCAACAAAAGAAATAGATATGCATGTCAGAGGCTCCTGTTGGTACCTTTTCTTGTTGCAAGTTATGGAAAGGTTCAAGTTTCTTTTTCTAAAAGAATAAGAGGTGTAGTTTTGTAAAGAAATAACCCAAAGATTTTCATAGCAAAATGTACATTTCCAACATGTCTAAAAACTAAAATATCTCCAACTTGAATAAACTTCTCAGAAAAAAAAAAAAAAAAAAACTTTCCCAACCATTTGTGAAAACTTCCCATGTCTTAACATAGCACAGGTTCACAAGCCACAATTTCCCACTTGAGCCCTATAGTATTGCATTTTCACATGCCCCACATTGCATTCTCTCCACATAATCAGTGGGGACCTACTGTAATAAACAAAATTCATTGGAAGAATAGTTATTTCCATCAAGAATTTATCCAATTCTAATACTCAAGAATAAACAAAATTCTAATTCTAATTGCATATTTCCATCAAGAATAAACAAAATTCTAATTCTCAATTTCTATGGGTGGAGTTCCCTAAATTTTTGTGTACAAACCTAAAAGTAATTTTGGTGCCTTAACTGTAAATCGGTGCTAATGTACATATAACCACACTGGTGCCTTTTAGTTACTATGCACTGGTGCCATGTTTCCAATGGATGCACTGGTGTGGTGATATTAAGTGACGCACTGGTGACGAATAACCACAAATAAAAAAAGCACAACTCTATTTTATTTAAGTAAAAAAAAAGAGGTAAATTGAAAAATGGGCAGCAAAATATTTTCAAAAATCTAATTTCATAAAACAATTCTTTAAATACTAAACACTTTTCATTATTTTACTATTTTTACAAAAAAATTCAGCCAGAGATTTGCAGGAGACATACCTGTAGCAAGAGAGCACCAGAGCATTGTGGAGCAAGGAAATAAGTTTGAATAGAAGTATTGAGATAATCATAATTCCAAATATTTGGTGATTCAAACCCTGTAGCATAGAATTTCAAACGATCCCGTGATTAAATTTGATTACTTTTTTTACTTTTTTTCTACAGTCTTTTTACGAAGTAAGAAAAAAATTTCAATTTTTTTTTTCATTTTCAGAAAGAAAAGAAAAAAAATCCATTTTTACCCTAAATCCTTCATTATTTTTGTTTCTTCCCTTTCTTCTCCCTATTTCTTTGATTTCAGAATTAGGGCTTTTCATTTTAGATTTATAGGGTTTGTATTTTGTAATGAAATTGCTTCTGGATCTATCGCATTGAGTGAGTTTTTTTCTTCCATCGACGTTTTTAGCCAGCTACCAAGGTTCATAATCAAGATAAGATTGAAATCCCACCCATGGGACAAATTGCATAGTCAGATGATCCAGGTGGATATTGGTGGTCACCCGCCTATTCCACTTGGGGCCTCACCATTGTCTCTTTCAGTTTTTCAGTTTCGGCACAACTTACTATTTTTAGCAGTTTTTCCGGTCTTGAACTTCTGGAGCCGTTTTGGCGCTTCATCTCCTCAGGTCAGGGTTTTGGATGTTTAGGGTTTTCCATTGTTTCTAAATAATAAATAGGCCCTCGAGCCTCATTGTAACTCAGTTCAGAGGCCTGTAGCCACCACATCTCTTCTCAGGGATAACTACTAGTGCCCTAGCTAGTTTATTTCCATTCTGTCTGTAAGAAAATTTCAGTTATTTGATATTAGTGAAATGAAGTTTTATTTCCGCTGCATATTTGTATTTATGGTTATATGTATATTATTTTGCATTCCTGCATAAATCTGGATCAGTGGTATCAGAGCGATCTTCTTTTTTTCGATCCTTCTTTGCATGTCCCCAACGAGGTCAAGGTATAAGGAGTTAGGGCTTGATCTGGTGGAACCTTTGCAAGATCAGCCTCTCAAACCCTGACGGATGCCCATGGGGGATGAAAATAAAGATGAGGGAGCAGGAGATCCTATCAAAATATTGCTCGAGGAGGCCCTTGAAAAACAAAGGAATGCGATGATGGATAACTTTGCCCAAATCCTTCAATGGCTGCCCATCGGCGGCGAATCTGCATCCAGCAGCCGCTCTAGAGGTGCGACTCCTTTTAAGGTACAAGTAAATTTTGAAATTCCCATATTTGAGGGTCAAATAAATACAGATGCCATAGATATATGGTTGAATCTATTAGAAGGATATTTCTTGGTTCATGACTTTTCCAACTGAAAGAAGATTATTTTTGCACTCCTCAAAGTTGCCCCCCATGTTAAGGACTGGTGAGAAACCCACTGTGAGAAAAAGGACGAGATAGAACCCTCTCTGTTCTCAGTCATACCCACTTGGAATTCTTTCCGAGATGCCATCAAGGGACAATACTATCCCGTGGGGAGATATGAGGACAAGTACATACAATGGACCACGCTGCAACAACAAAGGGATTAAGATGTGCATGAGCTGACTAATCTGTTCCATACCCTGTGCACAAATTTGGGTATCAAAGATTCAGAGAAACATCTGGTGCTAAAGTATCGTAGCTATCTACACAGATAAATTCAGGAGGAAATGGAGTTCCTCGACATCTCCTCGCTTGGTAAGGCATACCGGTATGCTGCCAAGATTGAGAAAAAATTCAAAAAAAGAAGCGAGACTTTGGATCTGCGAATCAAAAGCAAGGGAAAGGTGCTCCCAAACTGCAAAAAAAAGGATAGAGCCAAGGCATGGTGACTCAAGAAAACTTGTCAAAGCCACAAGAAAATAACAACACCACAAAGCCATAGAAGGACACACGAAAGTGGTGTGAGTTCCATAAGAGCTCCACTCACAACACAAGTGAGTGTCGGGCCAAGCAGTCGTTGGTGGTCGAGATGAGGGCTTCTGAGTCAGATGCATGCTCCAAATATGAATCAGAACCTAACAAGGGGAATGAAAAAGGGAAACAGATTATTGATGCGGAGCCCAATGCCACTATTGCGACTACGAAGATCCAGAAGGAGGAACTAGAAGATCCAGTGGAGGAACATCTCTTCCACTCCTAGATGTGGGTGAAGGGCAACCCGGTATAGTTCATTGTTGACAATGGGAGCCAAAAGAACCTCATTTTAGTAGATTCCATGAAGCGATTGGGCTTGCCGACCATAGCTCCCCCACATCCATACACCATCGGGTGGCTTCACCAAGGACGAGATCTCCGCATCAGCCAGCAGTGTCTCCTTCCCTATAGCATCAAGCCCTTCACGGATGAGGTATTTTGTGACGTTGCTCTTATTGATGTTTCTGATGTATTATTAGGACAACCATACTTGTGGAAGCATCATGTTGTGTATGAGTCTCGGCCTTGCACTGTTATTATTACTTTGGGAAATAAGTTGTACAGGATACTAGAGGTACCACCTCCTACCACTATCTCTTTGGTTACTACAAAACAATGCAGTAAGCTCATTTCCTAAACTAGGAAATTTGTTTTCCTAATGATCCACCCCCAGGGCAAGAAGAATATTGTGGCCACGACCTCCAGACAGGGATCCTCTGCACAACAACAACAAATGGATAAGGTTGTGGAGGAGTACGAGGACATATTCACCTCGCCCACAGGGGTTCCTCTGCACTGTCAGGTCAAGCACCCGATTTATCTGACCCCAGGTGTGCCACTACCCAATGGACCGATCTATCGGCACTCTATTATGGAGAATGATGAAACCAAGAGGCAGATTCAGGAGCTGTTGTAGAAAGGTCACATCCAACCAAGTTCATCGCCCTATGGGAGCTCGATCATGTTGGTACAGAAGAAGGATGGGACGTGTAGACTCTGTATTGACTATCAGGCGCTGAACAAGATCACTGTCCGGAATAGGTACCTGATCCCACGAATTGATGACCTTCTGGACCAAATCAAAGGTGCAAAATATTTCAGCAAGATCGACTTGAAGTCTAGGTAGCACTAGGTACTTATTGAACCCTCTGATGTGTGGAAGACTGCCTTCAAAGCCAAGAAGTCCTTTTCGAATGGCTAGTCATGCCTTTCGGGTTGACGAATACTCCCGCAACCTTCATGAGGTTAATGGACGACATCTTGCGGCCATCCACCAACTCATTTTTAGTGGTGTAATTAGATAACATTCTAATATTCAGCCTGAATTGGGAAGAGCACCTCCACCACATCCAACAAGTCCTCCAAACACTGCGGCAACACAAGCTGTGTGCCAATTTTGAGAAGTGCACTTTTGGCATGACCCAGGTTCAATATCTGGGATACATTATTGATGAAAGGGTGGTGCATGTGGATCCAACCAAGATCCAAGTCATTTGGGATTGGCCAGCCCTAACCACTATAACAGAGCTTCGCATATTTCTGGGTCTTGCTAATTTCTACCGTAGGTTTGTGTTGGGATTCTCTCATATCACTTGGCCCTTGAGTCAAGTCACCAAGGGAGGAGCGAGAGAAAATTTATTTTGGTCGGAACCTCAACAGAAGGTGTTCACATAATTGAAAAATCACCTATGTTCTGCCCCAGTGCTCACATTACCAACTTGCAATAGCCATTTGAGATCAAGACAGATGCCTCTGACTATGCTATTGGAGTAGTTCTTACTCAATAGGGACATCCAGTGGCATATCACTGTGAGACATTATCTGACACAGTTCTCAAGTATCCCACTTATGACAAAGAAATGTATTCCATTGTGCAAGCTTGTCGACAATGGAAGCATTACATTTTGGGGAAGGAAACAATCATCCACACTGACCATCGACCCTTGCAGTTCATTTAGACACAAGAAAAGCTGCAGAATTATTTCCATCAGAAGTGGTCCACATATCTGCAACAGTTTCATTAGAACATCAAGTACAAGAAGGGTAGCACCAATAATGTTGCAGAATGCCTCAGCCAACCACCAATCGTGGCGCTCACCACCGTTCTCAACTCTTGTGGGCACAAGACTTCTGATTGGCCACTTCTCTATGAGAGTGACACAGAATTCGGTCACACTTACAAGGCACTCTTGGGGGGTAGGCAAGTTCCAAAATTTCACCTCCAAGATGCACTTTTATGTCACCTGGGACACCTTTGTGCTCCTTCAAGCGAGCGTTCCAAGATGATATGGGAATCACACTACAGTCAAGTCATTCGGCATTTCAGGGTCAAGAAAATAGTAGCGGTACCGCAGAAGTATTTCTATTGGTAAAACCTTCGAAAGTATGTCGGGAAGCACATCAGATCTCGCATTGCTTGTGCCATTGCCAAACTGACCATCAAGAAGCAAGGCCTATATACTCCACTAACTACCCCTAGTTAACCTTGGGAATCCATCTTCATGGATTACATGTTGGGCCTGCCTTCAACTAAGCATGGAAATGACTGTGTTTTTGTGGTCGTCAATAGATTCTCGAAGATGGCCATTATGGCGGCCTGCAAGAAGAATATCACAACAGAAGCCACTGCTAAACTCTTCTTTGAACAAGTGTGGGTGCACTTTGGGATCCCACATTCTATCATATCAAATCGGGATAGCAGGTTCCTCAACACATTTTGGTCCAGCCTATGGTCAATGCTGGACACCAAGCTCACCAAGTCCACAACTTTTCCATCCCTAAACAAATGGCTAGATAGAGGTCGTCAACAGAATGGTTGTACACATTATGTGCATGTACAATTCAAAGCATCCACGTACATGGGAAAAGATCCTTCCCTATGTACAACATAGTTATAACCGGGCTCTCCACAGTTCAATCAGCCATAGCCCCTTTTAGGTGGGCTTGGGATTCTAGCCACTATGTCCCATTGACATAGCCATGCCATTTGCGGCTACTCAGGCCGATTCAGCTCGTGTCCAGTATGAAGTTGACAAATCAAATAGCTTCATCGAGTGCGTTCAACAGATCTGCCAACAGGTTCATGAAATATTGGACAGAGCCAATGCTAAGTACAAGCAACGTCATGATCAACATCATGTGCCACACAACTTCCAGGTGGGCGACAAAGTATGGCTACATTTGCAGAAGGAGTGCCTCACTAGACCCCACCGCAAGCTTTGCCCGCTTTGATACAGGTCGTACACCATCACCAAGGTTGTAGGGAACAATTCCTTTGAGCTCAATATTCCACCATTCCTTAGTCTACACCCAGTATTCAATGTGGACCACCTTCGTCCTTACTTCCCACCTCTACTGGACACCTCTAACATTACAGAACAACTCACACCAATAGATTTAATCCCAGACTGCATGGAACAGGCCACCACATATTGTATCATGGACATGCAAATCAAGAACACTTGCCAACAGAAGATCCAACTGTATCAGGTTGTCAAAGCTGGCCAACTCCTACACCAAGGAAAGTGGTTCACCAGGGACCAAGTTCAGCATAAATTTCCCCATCTCATGGAGGAACTTAACGCAATGGGGACCATTGCTTCCTAAGGGGGGAGGAATGATCTAGTTGGATATTGGTGGTCACTTGCCTATTCCACTTGGGGCCTCACCATTGTCTCTTTCATTTTTTCAGTTTCTGCACAACTTACTATTTTTAGCAGTTTTTCGGGTCCGAACTTCTGGAGCGGTTTTGAGGCCCTAAACGACGTTTTTTGGGAAAACTGGGAGAAACATGGGTCCATGGACTGATTTTTCTCAATCAAAATTTGTAGTACTCTGATAGATATTTCTAACGAGGTATGGTTCGCGTCAAACGGAGATCGTATGCCAAAGTTATGTCCCCGAGATGTTGAAACACCAATTTACCCAAACGGGGCCCATAGTTTTGGCGCTTCATCTCATAGGGTTAGGGTTTTGGATGTTTAAGGTTTTCCATTGTTTATAAATAATAAATAGTCCCTCGAGCCTCATTGTAACTCAGTTCAGAGGCCTGTAGCCACCACATCTCTTCTCAGAGATAGTTACCAGCGCCATAGCTAGTTTATTTCCATTTTGTCTATAAGCAAATTTTAGTTCTTTGATATTAATGAAATGAAGTGTTATTTCCGTTGCATATTTTTATTTATGGTTATATGTCTATTCTTTTGTGTTCCTGCATAAATCCGAATCATCAGATCCCAATCCATGTCGGCCCTTGCATGAATTTTTGAAAAAAAAAAGATTTTTTTTTTATCGGTGTGCCCTGCGTAACCTAGCGCATCGGTGCGTTGTATATTCCTAGCGCACCTCGAAAGTAATGTGTAATAAAAAATTTAAAAACACTTTTTTTAATTAGTGCGCCATATGTAAAATAGGACATCAGTGCACTATTTCATTATGGCACACCGTGAACGTGTTGTTTCACAAAAAATTGTTTTATTGCAGTGCACAATGTAACATATAATGCACCACACTGGGTCTCATAGTTGACAAAGAGCACCATATGGTGGTCCCTTGTTTGCGCGAAGTTTTTACGCTACAAAAACTAACACTAGACGATTTTTATTATTTTCTCTGTGTTAATCAGTGTGGTGGCTAACATGTAGAACACTGATACTCCTTGTTGACATAGAGCACTATACAGTCTATTATATTGTTTGGGCGATGCGTTTATAAGACCCCCATGCACCGATGTCCGTGCATACACTATGAATGGTGCACCGGTTTCTTCAAAAAAAAAATACCTGAAAAGTTGACAATTTATTTATAAATATATTAATGAATGATATGGTATACGTTTCAGCTTGATAAAGAAATGACTCGCAAGAGATCAAGTAACAAAAATACAGATAACACATCAATAAAAGAAAAAAAGGCAAGTTCTTTGTAAATTCTTTAAAAAAATATTATTTTTGAACTATATGTAAGTTTAACTAATACGTATCGTTTACTATGTATCATGCAGAACCACAAAATGACGAAGCTCGATAAGATTATTTTTAATATAGGACCAGAAGAGAATAAAAGCTTGATGGAAAAATTGCAAAAGGATGAATCAAGTGAACGAAAAAATATTATCGATCTAATATGAGTTTCTTTTTTTAATTTTCATTAATAATATACTTAAAAGTATTAGATAACATGTGTCAAACAATCTATTAATTCACATCTGCTTAATGTTCTACAGGGACCAACAACTCAGAAAAGGAATGTTGTTCTAAGAAAAGAAAAGAAAATAGAACATGCAAATGAAAATGAACTGCTCCTTAGCTCATCTGGAGTGGTGTTGGAGGTTAACGAAAGGGGGAAAAATTTTTACAAAAGTTTGAGGGATATAGTGGAACGAATGTATAGACGTTCTTTCCACTTACAATACAAAAATCAATCCAATGATTCCAAGAACCAAATTTTATATAAACTACAGGGAGAGTTTCTAGAGAATTGGTCAATGAGACATGTCAGACTTTTAATAGCAAAAATGTACAACAAAAAAAAGAAGGAATGAAAAAGAAATATTCCTTTAAATGTTTGTCTAGAATTATTTATAAATATCACTTTTGTTATATTTACTTTTCATATATCAATATAAAAATTAAATAGTTTATCGTCATGTTATATTTTCAGGAAGATTATGAAAATCTCAAAAGATGAATGAGCTGATATCATAAATATGCTAGTAGGAATGTCCAAAAAGATGTACAAGGAGATGGTCAAAGAAATGGAAAAAATTGCATTGCAGGAGGAGCCATCTCAGAAACAACATGATTCAAATGTAATATGTAATCATTGAATTTATCGATCATTAGGTAAAATAAATAAACAATTTAGTATTAAATATTAATTTTCAAGTATTTTCTTGCAGAAAAGAAAAGAAAATGGAACCCATTCAGCACATAAAACAGATGACAAGGAAGAAAAGGGTTGATATCTAAGTTTGTGAGTAATTTTTGCTTCCTTATAACAATTTAACTAGATTTCATTTTTTTATTTTTAAGTTGTTTTACAAAAATTGTCATTTAATGTCTTCAAACAAGTGCTAACATACAAAGAAGAACCATCAGATGAATTGATTGAGATTGGGTTAAATATGGGTTGTGAGTATATGTTGGCATATCATAAATTAATTGTGAAATTTGTAAGCATATATCGATGTTGTTTTATTTAGCTCCATCTATAATTAAAAGAACAAAAAAAAAATTATATTAAATCTATGATTTGTTATGGGGTATAAAACTTGCAAGAAACAAAGTATGGAACTAGGCCAATAGATGAAATATTGAAACAAGACATGGTACATGGTTTTGAAATAATGTGTATAGTTTATGATTCAATTGTTGCTATGGTAGGTCATTTATTTTCTATTTACATTGATGTATATTATTTAATATTGCAATTTTCATTATTCTCACCAATGTATATACACTCATTACAGTTTATTTTTATGTTTGTAGATGGAAGGTGAAGAAGAAGGAAACAATCAACACCTTGAACAAAACATTCCTAAAAATAACCCAAGTCATGGAAGTAGCTCTAGCAGTGACAACAGTTCAAGCGAAGAATGATGATCACTATGTTTGGATATCAAAGCAAGGCATCATTGTATTTTTTGAAATATTTGTTTGTGAAATCAGAGATTTTGTTTAATGTAATGGACATAGTGTCCCAATTGAAAGACAAAGGGATACAAATAACTATCCCATTTTGTATGAAAAAGACTATATATATATGTGTGTGTGTGTGTGTGTGTGTTATTTATTCTATTGTGTTATCCATTGTCACTATGAAATGTAGTACCACTGATTAAATTTATGGATGATTAAATCTTATAATGAAGAGATGTGAAATTTGATGATATGATATAACAAATTAATCCAAACATCACATTCAAATGCACTAATAAAAATTTAATTCATATGAATATTATTATAAGATATATATGTGTCGACTTTTTATGAATAATGAATTTTTTAAAATGACAATAATTATGATATGATATAAAAAATTAATCCAAACATTACATTCAAATGCATTAATAAAAATTTAATTAATATGAATATTGTTATAAGATGCGTCGACTTTTGATGAATAATGAATTTTAAAAAATGACAATAATTTCATTGCCACAGGTCGATCTTTCTAAAAAAATACAAAATGAAGACTGATGTGTGTTAGTTACTGTACACCAGTGCGTTTCAACGACCTATGGGCACCGCACAAATACCAAAACCAATTAAAAATCTCAGTACATTTGTGTGATACTGCGTACCAGTGTGCTTATGTGAGACTATGTACCAGTGCATTTGTATGATGTATGGGTACCACACAAATACCAATACCAATTATAAATTCCGGTGCGTTTGTCTGATATGGCGCACCGGTGCGTTTCTAAAAGTCTACGTACTGGTGCATTGAGACGACCTATAGGCACCACAAAAATCCCAAGACCAATTAGAACGGCCCCATGCGTTGTATCACCAACACTGCGTATGGTGTTGTTTTATACCTTGACGGCCCAGTGCATACACCTTTGACCGCCCCGGGGCTACCGTCTAGATGACACACACCGGTGAGTTTAAACCTTAGTAGTGCACTGATGAAAAAAAATCTGTAATAACCTGCAACCACCTAGTTTTTTTAGTTGTGTCGAATTCCGTTAAAATCTCAGCCAAAACCACCGTAACCATAAACGGATGTTGTAGCAAATGTTTTTTTGACAATTTTGGCCAATTTTATAACACTAAAAACCTCCTTTATAACCTCTGCTAGAGGGTATTTTCCTTGTAGTGTATGTTGTAATTCCTAGAGATAACCTTCAAGTCGAGGAGAAGCTCAGTGCCTAGGACATATTAATGTGTCTTAAAGATAAAAAAATTCTACTAAAGAATTAGATATAAAATGACCAAATCTGGTTCAATTACCCTACTTAGAGGCAATTTCAATTTATACACAGATAGTATGTCACTCTAAATATTTAATTCTTAGGCTTGGTGGCCTACACATAGAGAATGCAATTTAATTGATTGTTGTAGCATATGTGGAAGAGAGAATACAAGAAAATAAACTAAGTGGAGAGGAATGGACACATAATCCTATGCACTAAATCCCAATAGAATAATGATTAATGTAAAGATATGAAATGCAGAAATTGTGGAGCAAATTTTAAGGCCTTAAATCCCACACATTATAGGTACCATTTTCCATAACCTAACTTAGGGAAATATGTAGCTTAATTTTGAATCCAGCAGCTATAATTAAACAATTTCTAAGAGGAAAGAAAGAGATATGAGATAATAAGATAGAAACAACACAACTCAATGTTTGGAATCACCAGGAAACTTCTTCATGAATCATCAAAATTATATGCATTTCGTAGACCCAAAACTTGCAAAATTTGTAGATAAATTATACCCTATGGAACTAAAAAATTGAACCTTTACTAATAATTCCTTCCTCCATTTATAGGGAGATTCAAAACAAGAACAATTCTCTAAAATATCTAGGAATGCTACAGTTGTCTAACTACTCATATGTATGAGCATGTAGCTTGTCTAGTTGTCCTAATTATTACATAACATATGTGATTCTCTTCTTGAAAACAAAATATTTACAAAATTTCAAAAATGATATGAACATGTCGTGATGGCCAAAATGAAATATCTTCATTTCTAAGTGCTTACATTTGTTCAGGTGAACCCAAGATCCGTTGTTCATACTCTTAGTGGATTGTTGAACTGATCACATTTTTGTCACAATTTTGGGTCCGGTGAAGGAGTGCAAATGAAAATTTTGTAGGCTATCTTAATATTTACAAGCTTAATGTAATTTGTCTTGGAAGCAAACAAGGTCTTCACTAGAAAAAGTAGTTGGAAATACCTATGCATATATTTGACTATAGTCCTTCCCTTGAGAGTGGAAGTATTTTCATGAGAGGATTCTACTTTACTCTTGGCTTCAAATAATAGTTTTCCATACTACTCCCATGGAATCAGGTTCCCTTGGAAGTCCCAACATCTTGGTAACCCTACACTAGTTCTTTTATCAAAGTTGGAATTGAATGCAGGCACCAACTTTTCTATGTCATTCAAACACTACTCAAATTTATCCCTCGCCACTTATTTCAATATCATTTTAGTAAACTTAATAATTTCTCCTATCATGTCCATGATATCCATGGCTCTTAGGTAATTGTCCAATTCCTCATTGGGGGGATATCTGATAAACTTTTATGTAGTCCTGACATTCTTAGCATCTTCATTTTTGGGTGAGAGGATGAAAAATTTAGTACCCTTGGTTGCAACCTTTTGTTCTGCAACTAAGTTCATATGCTCCCATATTATCTTTACCTCATAAATAATTGCATCCCATATTATTTTCCTAGATTCAATGAGGCACATGTTACCTTTCATCCTACTCTTCAACAATTTTATTTCATCTTATGCCACTTGATATTTATTGTTGACTTCTTCCACACTTTCCTCGGTGGACTCAAGTTGTTTCTCCTTGTTTGAAAGCATGTAATTGGTGTTTTCCAAGTCAATCTCTATTTTCTTGAGCTCTCTCTCTGATAGTTGCAAATTAGTGAGAGATTTTGTCAACTTCTCTGTTGGATTTTGTGGATTTTATAGAACAATCTCAACACAAATGTGAGAATCAATTTTCTGTTGAAGTTCTATAAATTTTAGTCTCAGGGCCACCAACTCATTATTTCTCTCTATAAAATCTTTGGAAAATATTTCCTTCTCACTTTCTACTTGGGCCAACTCCTTTTTTTGTACATTTTTTTATGCAGACATCTTAATTTGATGCATCAATGACTAGATCTAATATTGTGAGCCTTGAATAATGGCATTTATAGTAGCTCTATCATTTGGTTCCACCCTTAGTTTAACAAGAAGCTCCTTAAATCATTTATTTTACAAATGAAGGGCTCTTTAATTATATTTTTCCTATTTTATTTTAGTTGAAGTTGTGTCCAATAGCTTCTCAACCTTGTTGATAGTCAAGGATCCCTTTCTCAGTTCACTATAAAACATCTCTCTTGGATGCCTGTGATAATTTATTTTTTCCTACAATATGACACTAGCCATATCCAAAGACAGATCTAAAGTCCTAAATTGTGGTCCAGGTGGGAGGGACTATGCTGATGGATGATAAAATGAGAAATTCATTTGTTTCCTTTCCAATACCATGGAATTTAATAGACTGGTTTGATATGGGACTAAGTGAGATGCTAGTTGTGATAGTATTTCATCATTCATCTTCTTATTTTTCTCTTTTGTCATCTTCCATTCCTCCCATTTTGGGTATGCTATTGATGTTCTCCCTAAAGATCCAAGAATCATTATCCTAGTGGAACTAGAGGAGGCATCTCATTAATGATCTTCCAATAGCACTTGGAAACGTGGCTAGTCTAGATTCCTCTTGGTCAATTTTACCTCAATCTCTTAATAATTTGTATCATGTTGTTTGGATTTATTTTTTGAGTACGCATCCTCCATCACTATATCTCCTACCTAATTAATACTCCTTTTTTGGGTTTTCCCCTTTGTGCTTGGAGTCTCTACCTCCATATTTCTATCAATAGGCCAGGAATCTAAATTAGCCTTCCATTCCAATTCAAGTCTAGATTCATGTTCATAAGTAGAAGCATTTATTTATTTACTCCTTTTTGATATAATACCATGATGATCATAGTACCAAGCTTCTCATATCTCAAAGTTAAATTCCTTTAGCATTTCTTCTACTTTCTGGAAGGCTTGTCTAGAGTTTAGTAACAAAGGTGCCCATAGTTTTTAGAAGCTTGAACATATAACCTTTCTTGACAGGGAAAAAGTGGATTTGGTCAAGATTTAAGCTCTGTCTAATGAACTCAAAAGAAAATATCCTCATGGGCATGAATACAGGTAATATATATGGAGGGAGCTCATACCCATAGACCTTGATTTTAGTGTAGATTTCAAACAAGAACTAGTCACCTACCATGATATATTTTCTAATTTGAAGGAGCTCTCTTTGTTGAGGCAAGACTCTAGGAGGAGGGAAATTTTTAATTATTTTATATGCAGTAGACATGAAAGTGAAAATGAAATGGGGAAATCCTTCATTATTGGGTTTCTTCTTCAAGGCACTCTCCCAGTCAACCATATAATTTCTTTGTTTATTGGAGTCTATAGTTCTTAAGCCTATGTATTCAAATTCCTCCACATGAGTATACAACAAAAGGTATACCAGTGTGGAGTAGCATCTAAAATAAGAGCTAAGGAAAAAGTGGTTGAATTGGAACTTTATGGCCTTAGGAAGGAATGAAGGCAAGTCTAGAATGATTTCAAGCCTCATCATGGTGTAAGAACCCTATGGATACCTTAATGACATTATCCATCTCATCCTCTCGTAGTAACAAAAAAATGGTTGCTAAGATGGGTTGTGCCGCTTCTGGGAATAGGGAGATGGATAATTCCTCTAAACTTGTGGACAATTGGGCATTCAGAGCTGAAACATACTTGAATAGGGCTTGTCTCTTTGCGTCTGAGTTTCCATTATAACTAGAAACGAGGGTGGTATGAGTGAAATTCTCTAGGTTTAAGTATTTTGGGTAGATAAAATCATTTTGGATCAATTATAGGGTAACTTCTAGAATCCTTTTCCCTATGAACGAGAAATAAAAATTCTTCTCCTTTACATAGGTGGCCATAAGCCATGATAAAAAATTTAGGAAGGGGTAAACCATTGGGACAATAAGGTATTATAAACCTGATTTAATGACTCAAAAAGGGTCTTCGTTATTCAAGTAGCTACCATAATGATCAAAGTGGAGTTTTGACAGGTGGTAGGCGTAGAAAATATCATGAATTTATGCTTATGTTTCCATAAGGTGTTCGATGTGGACTGAGGGTTAACCCTCTAGCCCAATGAGTGGGTCTATTAACATCTGTGACAAAGAATACAAGCTTTCCTATTTTAACACTGAAATCATAGGAGTGAGGGAGATGACCTACCTCGCTCCTTATGGAATCGTTTACTTGATGTCGATGTCAATCCTTTCACTTATAGGCTCGTTCCTTGCTATAATTTATATTTATGAATACCTATAAGAAATATCATATGAAAAAAAACAAAAGATACATAGCATATATATATATATCAAAACAAACCACATGAGAAATCAAGGAGTATCATGCTAAATCAATTAATATTTAATAGATTCATGGGAAGCAAAGAATACTTTGTATTATTAAATAAACAAAGGGAAACTTACAATCGATGGCTTGATGTTGGAGGCCTCCTTAGGAATGTAAATCCAAGTCAAAGCCAAGCTCTTGAATCTCTTCTCCTTCCTCGTCAAATTGATGACATCTAGGTGCAATTATGCAGAAGAATAGAAACTAGCAATGACCAACCAAGAATCACTAGCATGGCACTCTTTTATAGTAAAGTTGAAGAGGCTATGGATCCACTAATGAGGGAGAAATGTCTTATCTCAAAGGGGAAAATATTTGGAGATAATATCAAGGGTAAAAAATCGGATTATTCGACCATATCCTCAACCAAAAGGTACTAGACATCCGTTCCGGAGAATTCTAAAGGATGAAGCTTCTGCTCCATTTTTGGAGAACATGTATGAATAGGACCTGTTAGATTCAGTCTTTTAGTGATCAAAGATAGCTCTTTTAAGATTTTTTAATTAGGTCTTTAGTCAAAGTATTTTTCTTTTTATAGCTAGCCTTGAGCAATAAATTTGGTCATTGAACAAGTCCTGTCAAGATATGCTGCTACTTCACATTTTTCATCTCCATTCATAGGTCTGAAATCATGTCATTCCATCACATATAGGTCAAGTTTAGGGTCGAACTTCCATGAAAAATCTTCAATTTTTTATGATTGAAAAGGGTAGTTAAATTACCATCTCATCCATTAAGGCAGAGTTGAAGGAGCATGCCAGTCTTCATAGTCCAAAAAAATAAACTCTGTGTCATGAGAATTCTATACTCCATCTCTATATCTAAGAGGAAATGCAAAGTTTTGCAGAATAAATATATTTTCAAAATCATATAATTATCAAAGTTTTATATTTGATATTTCGAAAATTTTAATCTTCAAAATGATAGGTTATAAAACCTATGTGATGCGCTTTTCCACCATCATTCTCCACTATCGTTACTCTCCACTACCCATGCAACAAGTTGCATTCATTTATTCACCTATCATTCATATCACATCACTCTCGTCATACCCCTACCCCACCATTCCATTTCACTTCATCATATGTTAAATCCCTTCCACCTCTTTGATCATCTGTCACATCTCCATTTCATCTGACGACCCGTATTAGACTTCGGCCCCCCCTCATCATTTGAGACTTAACGTCGGGGGAGGGGGGGGTGTCCAAAAAGAGTGGTATTGAATACCATCCCCACTTCTATGAGTCATGATCAGGTGATATCGCAACCCCCCACACGAAACCACTTACTGCTCTAACACCCCTCCAAAATCCCACTTACCTGCTGATATTAAACCACTGCTTCCTCCTGCCTATCATGACATTGCTGATGTGGACTGTGAATCATCCAATCAATTTAATTCTTTTGTTTTCCTAACTGTTAGCCAATTAATTCAATGGCTAACCATTAGGCAATGTACCCGTGCCCCTTTTCAAATGAGAAATAATCCAATTGCCCATAAATTCACCATTAAACGCCTGTTTGAACTTTTACTCTTTTTTTCAATCTGTTTTGCACAGGATTACGAGTTTACAGCTACTACCAAATTTCCAGAGATAAATTTTACTAGTGTTTGAAGCCTTCTCTTGTAGCTATTGATTTTCCTCTAGTTGCAAAGCTTATCCTTAGTCTCGGCCTGTGTTTTCTATTAGAGAATTCTTGTTTTCCGTCATTACAATAGAGCCAACCATGCCTCCAAAAAACAAACGGCCTAAGCAACAATTAAGTCTGCTATTACATCCTCCAATTTATTTTCATCACATTCCCTTAGTAGACAAAGATCATAAAATACATGAAACCTTGTCTGCTCTTGAGCTTTTTGAGTTATATCGGTAGCTCTGTTTTGGGAAATTTTGCATAGTTCATTTATTTTCTTCAATTTATGGAGAATTCATTTCAAATGCTCTTCCTAACTCCTCACCAGTATTTTCACCTCACCATAATCATCCTTTAAATTTCAAACCTTCTACCTACCTTGCCCCTTAGAACCCCTACAAATTTTGACCTGATTTCCTTGCCCTAGCTATTTGACTCCTCGTGATCTAGCAAAACCCTACACAAAATCAAAATCAAAACCCTGAGCTACTATACCTAGCCTAAAATCTTCTTTCCTCAGTCATCTTGACTATTTTCTATACGCCCTCTCCTGGCCTATTAGCGCTAGCTACCCGGCTAAGCATGGTTTGAGGTTATCTTGGAATTTCCTCTCTCAGCCTGAGGTTCGATCTGAGCGATAACACGCAGCACCGTTGTGGTGACAGCTAGTGTATCTAGCCTTTATAGATCACTAATAATGATGGTAGTTCCATTTGCATGAGGACCCGGTCCACAACTGTGGTCCACAAACTATGCTATGTTCCCCCCACGAGGCAACACTAGATGTATATCCCCCACTACACCTAGTGGGGGGAGTTCAGTCAAAAAATGTATATCTTACATGGTGAGCTCAATCCTATGCCCCTGCACCATGAAGGCCTACTGGTATGGATCGTAATAGCTCATAATACTCAATTTTAAGGGCTCACCTACCCTCATCAATAGGTTCTCTAACAACTTGAGAACCCCAAACCGAGGAAGCACTCCTCTCACCAGCTGATTCCCCTAAATCTCGGAGCGAAGAGTGTCCAAGTGTTTTTAATGCTAGTTGATATTTAACTCTGACATATTTGCAAAACATCCTCATGTCATGTCATTTGAGAGCTAATACAACTTCACCATACATTTTCTGCCCTAAGTCCTCATTAGGTCAACAGACCAATCCCTGTATTAGCCCCAACTCACACTTTTCTACCAAAAACCTACAAGCTCACAATTTTTCCACCTTTTCCTATGAGCTAGAGTGAAGCTCAAGGATAAAAAAGTGTGACCCGACAATGAGCAAGGGAAAGGGTCTCCTACTAAGCTCTAGGGCCCTAATTTTAAAAAGTAATCCACTAAAAATGTAGAGTAAGGTTAGGCCACCTACCTCCAACTGACGGATCCTAAATCTAACGGTTAGTTTGTCTACTACGATCATTGCAAGATTTAGGGCCTTCTCCTCCTCTCCAAATTCACCCGAACTCACTTAGAAAATGAATTAAAATTGGAAGGAAAGCACCCTTTTATAGTAAAAACCCCAAATTTTTCATCGCCAATTGTGAAAAAACCATAGCCCAGTTTGATGAACCATCAACACCACTGGAAATCTCTCTCCGAGCACTATAATGGGTCTTCATTTGTTTTTGGTAATACGACACTTCAACTCAAAGCCATTTTTTCCATAAAGTGTCATTTCACCATTATTTAAATTGAATTTCTTCATATGAGCCACCTGTACATTGGCACCACTTTTCCTTTGTGCCTGTTGCCTCATGTGTCAATTTTCGTCATGGACAACCATTATTTGTTCATGTTTTTATTGTCCCCCTGGACCTATCCTATGCAATAGAATCATCGAGTCACCCTTGATCATAGCATCCGAGTCGAGTCATCATCGCATTCATGGATTCTATCTCGAGTCCCTTTATCTCATGTTACAGTATTCCATCCATCTTTGTGTTGCATTCATCACATGTTTCCCATTTTTTCCTCCAGTATCCCTCATCCCATTTGGAGTCGATTCAGTCGCTACCAGGTCAACCATGCTTTTTATGCTTCGACAAGGGAATTCATCAATCTGCTACTCAATATCCCCTCCTTCCATCATCATCCCTAGTGTCAGTCCATCGGTCACTTTAATATGATCCCTCGCGCTTTAGTTGAGGACTCATCATTGCCTCACCTATGGCGGGCCCTCTTTGGTTGACATCAACACATTCATTCCAGAAGAAACATTTATAGGCAGTGTACCTTGGTTCCAGCTTCCATTCTTGTTTGGTACCTCAAATCAAGCAAATGAAATCATCATTTCCCTTTGACTTGGTTGTTTCTCATGTGCTCGAACCCATCTCTTTATCGCACGATTGAGATTTTTATACTTGATGGTCCAGTGATCTAGCATATTGTACCAATGATTCTTGGTTGTGTATGAGATGTTTCAGACCTCATGAGGGGGTGGCCCTTCAAGTAGCCCCCCACATGCCCGAATGACCTCAGATTATGCTACAGCCTCAGATGTAGTTGTGCATATTTGATGGGTTCGGTTCCAGCCACTTGCAACACCCATAACATGCATGTGTCATTCATATGATCCATTCATATCTTCAGAGCCATTTCTCGTTCAGCAGGTTTTCTTTGGTTTTTATACCCACCCCCCCCACCCCCATGTCATATGGAGGGGAATTATGTCTCATGTACTAAGATGTTATTGTATTTAGTCCTCACCCATGTTCTTCTAGGTGCATTATGTATGTGGGATTCATTATATTATTTTCTAACCCATTGATGTCAGCATGTCATGTATCATGTATTATAAATTTTGTAGCTCATTCCCACATTGTTAGGATCACCATTATTCTTTGTACTTTTTCATCTCGACGGGTATGGGTATGCCTCCCCTGCCTCATTGAGAATAGGTATTGAAACATAAAATGAGACTTATATCACTTCATAGGTCTTTCCCCCTCAATTAATGTCCTCTCTCGCTTCGCTTCATTTACGTCTCTCTCTCTTGGACTCCCCTTTAGTGTCTAGTTATTGTGTTCTTATAACCTACTTTGGTCATACGATTTTCTCCTAACACTTGTATGTTGGGGGGGGGGGGGAATTTGTTATCACCAAAACTTGATCATCTAGGCATTCCTAACTAGATGGATAAAAGTACACCATGTAAGTCCAATTTTACCATAGTAAAATTGCTTTCACTATAAGAAATAATTTAATAAACCATGTTTTATTAAGTTACTTCTGGTTAAAACAAGAAACCCCATGAGGAATAATTAAATAAATCATTATTTATTTGATTTTCCTCTAGGAATAATTAATTAAACCATTGTTTAAATAATATTCCTAGTCATATTTAACCCAATTATGAGAAATAATTAGATACATAATTATTTATCTTTTTTTCTCTAGGAATAATTAATTAAATGATTATTTAGTTATTATTCCTTGTTAAATTTGACTAAATCACCTAGGAATAATTAAACAAATCATTATTTGTTTGTTATTATTTAACTGTAATATTGAAATGATAAAATAATCATTTATTTTTTTATTATTTCTAAATAAAGGCATTTAACCAATTTAAATACCTTTTCTATCCAAAAAAATATAATAAGATATTCCAAGCGGTTAGATCTATATTTTGGTTAACAATATTTTATTGTTCTCCATTATAGAGGATAACTCAATATTTGGTTATAAATAGGAGCGTTTTTCTATTCATTCTTCACTTTGATCATTCTCATTGTTGCTATAATTTTCTTTTGTCATTTGAGCTCCCACTTGAATTCATCACATATTTGGGTTTTGTACATCATTGAGTGAGAGAGACTTGCGAAGCTGAAGCATTGAGGACAACCAAGAACCCATCCCATTGAGGGGGATTGGTAACATTTACTTGTTTCCTTCATCAGGTGTTACATAATATAAAATATCATTCTCTAAACTTGTCTTTTCCAATGGTTACTTGAAGTTATTTTTTCATTAATTACTATTTCATTTTGTTGTTTAAATGTTTCTATTGCATAGATCTGGGTTTTTGCAGGATTTGTTTTGATTTTCTATTATATATCTAAATGGTTTTTATAGCCATTTCTGTTGTTAGAGCTATATGTCATTCATAACTTAAGTAAGGTCTTTTTGTTATACTTTTCAAATTATTTTACACTAACAACAGTCCAATGAATGGTTTTACCCATCACAACAACTTGAATAAGAAAATCTAGTTGCGATGGGAGACGAGGAACATGATTTTCAAGATTAAAAGTAATTAAAGTATAATCCGATAGATGAATTCCTTCGATAGAGGATAGTAATTCCTTCCTTTGCGATGGAAAATATTTAAGGAATTCCAAATTCAACATCACTGAAGGTGCTTGAACTAAATCTTCCACAATATTATAATGTTGAACAACTTGCACATTCAGATTATACGAGGATTTCCAGAGAACACCTTTGGGAGGTGGTCAGATAAAGGATTCATTACTAGGTCGCTCAATATAAAAAGGACCTGAAATGGGTGGGGTGGAAGAATAAGGCGCATCAGAACCATATTTTTCCACCACATATTTGGTAGGATTTAGATATAATTTTAACCGTGTGGGGACAGAAATGGATTCTATACCATCCATGAAAACCCGAGAGCTTCCATATGTAGATGATTGAGGTTGGTATTCCATTTTTTTTTCTGATATGGAAAGGGTTCTTTAAAAAAAGTTGGTGTTCCTGATGTGCCATTTAGAAGATGACTAACCTCGGCACAATGAGGACAATCCTTGGTGTAATGATCTTCATCACATATGAAACAAGGATATTTGGGCTTATGTTTGGATGCATCATTAGTACAAAACTTAGAGGAATCTTGTTTTGGGGTATCAGCTTTGGCTTTGCCTTTCCCCTTCTTCCTACCTTTTGAGGATTTATATATTGCAGCAAACTGAACAATGTTAACCTTAGATTTTTTACCATGATTTTTGGAATCGTTTGTAGGAAAGGAAGTTTCAGTGGCTATTGGCTTGATGGGGTCTAGACCAAGGTTTAAAGTAGTTGCACTACCAAAAAAACCCTCTATTACTATCCCTTTCCACAACGATCTACTGCGTAGACCAAAGTCTCACCCGAGGCAATATTATGAGATGCTAGAACCAGATTTATGCATCTAGAGGGACTATGGAGTGTGGCTTTAGGGATTATCCTCACATAAGGCTTATTCAGAGCTTCGCCGAATTAGTATGCTAAATATACATACATTGTTCAACAAACCTATTTAACTATCTTGTGCATTGCACCATTCTATCTTAAGTTGCATTATTCATCATATTAAACAACAATATAACCTTCACGATGCAATCACAAGGATATATACATAAAAAACCTAATCCAGTGGAGATAAATTATAAAAATAGATAATATCAAAATACTTAGAAAATACTCAGATATGCCTTCAAGTCCTTCTTTATCAAGTAAGATCTTTCATGTACATTCCTTCTTACCCTGTGCACACATCTACAGGGGCCATCACACATAGTTGCAGACTTACCAAGGTCTCCATGCGCACAGCCATAGGAGCCTTCCCCTTTGCCCAAAATACAAAAAGATAATGAAATTATAGACTCAATTCATTCATAGGACTTAAATATAGATGTCCTTGCTTCAATAAGGTATATCTTTATATATGTTCTCCATTTTACAATATTATGGTCTGAAAACCATTGGCAAAGATCAAAATATTTAAAATAATCCCATCCCTTTACCAAAAAAGGGACTTTAACCCACTCCAAAGCCCCTTTGACTCTTGAACATCTGCGTGAATCGCACTTCCCTCCTCAAAATGAGGACCTTTGACAAAAATTAGATCAAGGGGTACCCTGCCCAACAGGGCCCCAACATAAAGATGTGACTCATCTCGAGTCACTTAGCTGGTGCACCCTGAGTCTTTGATTTGACACTACTTAATGCATCCTTTAATGGTTGAATTGTATCGATGCACTACTTCTCGGCCTCGCGTACCTCTTCCACCAGCTTCTTTATGGCTGGCTCTACTGTCTTCTATAGAATGTCTCTCTCTGTTGTCCTTAATGCCTTTAGCTGACTATGGACTGCCTGCGATAGCTGACTAACTTTTGATTCCCAAGGTTTCATCCTAGAAGAGATAATCTATTCATACCATCACAACTCATTGATCTGGCTTTGCAAAAAAATTTCCTCTTGAATACGGGAAAACTATTGCACAGGTGATAAATTACGTGCTATCACCTTGATCTCATAAAACTATTGTTGCTTTTATCTAATCTTTTCTTCAATTTTATACACATGTGGGTCCTCCTACAGTGAGGCCCATATTTCCATAATATCATCAAATAGGTGGTTGCAGTCCTTGATTGTGGTTTCAATATTATTCATGGCATCCTTTATGTCTGCCTCACTCTTTTCCCAAATCTCTAGTGGTGTAGCTGGTTGTAACTTCATCTGAAGCTCAATGATCTACATCTGAAGTTTGATATTTACCTTGCCAACTTCTTCCTCAGAGACTTTTACCACCATAGCGAGATTCTCAATATTTTATTGCATCACTGCCTTGGCCTGAATCTGGAGGTCAGGTAGCTCACTGCAAGCTCTAGTGATGGTCTCTTCCAATTGCTACATGCGTGAAACTACCTCTAATTGATCTTGCTCAGCCTGATGCATTTCATCGACCATCCACTTTCTATCCCGCTTGACATTATTGATAACGAGCAAGGCTATATTCTCTTGGATCTTTAGTTCCTCTGTAACTCCCTGGTGGAAATCATGCAATGCTTGAATGGGGAGTGCAGCAAGGTTCAACCTGGTATTATGCTAATGAGATGTGTGTGCTCGATCATCAACAATGTAAAAATATAATGCTCCTACAGGAATTTGGAGAGCTCAAAGCTTAGAGGTAACTGCCAATTCTGAGCTTTATTTACTTGTTCTTTCATGTTCCCATCTCGCTTGAATCATGCTCGCCTCAAACACGCTCACTTGATTCATGCTTGCTTGAACTGCACTTGTTTCCACCTAGAATTCTATGAGGCCCTTTTAGACCTCTATCAATTTTCCCTTTTATTAATCTGAAATATACCCCAAATTTCCTTGGTGCAGTACCGTACTATGTCACCAATATTTTTGAGGTCCCCCTGCGTGAGAACTATCGAGTCTTCTCCAGTTTTCATATCATATGTCATCTTCTTTTGCGCTCCTCCTTCACCACATTTCTTTTTCCTTTTGAGAATCTAAGGGGAGTCAAGGTCTTCTGGGTCATCTAATAGATTGTCACAACCCTAATCTCTGGCCCTATCCTCCTAGTCTTTCTCATTTTATGGATTGTCTTCCTTATCAATGCCCTTTTAAGTCTCAAATGTGACTTTCTTGGTCTTCTTCTCGGTGCCTTTCTTTCTAGTTTGTGAACATGAAGTATCTGAATTTTCTCCATTGGTTCCTGTCTTCTCTATCTCCACCCATTGCATTGTTATATTTAACCAATCACTTGGACATCAACTCACGATGTGTACGATGTCAACCTCGGTCACCAAGTAAGGGAGCCCATACCATACCTCCTGTAATACCCCAAAATAGGGAAAATGTACAACAATAAGAACATATTAAGAAGTTCCAAGTTGGAGATAGTTCATATGATGTGTTAAAAACACATATCAATCAATTAAAGTTACAGCAGCAACTTATACTCCATTTTATGATCCAAAAGTTGGAGAAAAGCAGCAAAATAAGCCCCAAAAATGTTATTCCTAGCTATTTGCGTAATAACAGAGGAAAATAACAGTGGGATCCTTCATCTTATGCTATATGGGACTCACACCCAAAAACGAATCAGAAACAAATCTGTTTTACTAAGTTAAACAGATCTCCCGGTCCCGATACAACTCAAAAAGGCCCAAACCCCGTGACTTGTGGTATGCAAAAATTACTGAAGCATGCACAGCATGAAATATGATGGCTTCAAATATAATATGGAAAAAATATCATGTAGAAATTAGCTGAATAAATCACTTATCCAATGAAGATTAACCCGATCATACATCAATTTCGAATTGCATGCATAACACATAACCCTCTTCTACAATTAATTGTCACATGCGGAAATAATATAGAAGCAATCGCACATCAAATCAATCACACACATTAACTCAGTATGTATGGGGAAAGCCTATAGCTGAAAACCCCGCAGCTATTGTGTATATTATAATGGAGAAATCATGTAACAATCATAGTACAAAACTCTTCACAAGCTCTCATGCACTACCTCCCATGCTACACACTATCAAGCTAGATCTAGCAAATCACTTGCTCCAATCCTTAGCCACTTGATAGCCAACCTTGATTGCGTATTTCAAAGCTAGGTGATGGCCTCCTTATATAGATAAACCACCAGCCTTGACTTTGCAATACTCATAGCTTACTCCACCTATCTATGTGTTGCAAATAGCAACAGTATAGTTACAACTGATAGCTAACTCTACCCTTTCATCTATCTCTTTCACTGTTCTTCACTGAACTGATCATGCACTGTAGTGAACTGAAGTGTTCTTGAGTTGACTAATGAGTTAATATTTAGTAAATTAAATATTATTTAATTTACTCCACTCATATCTAATTGATTAGTTAGTTTAACTAATCCCAACTAGTTTAACTAAAATAAATAGAACACAACTCCACTATTTGTCCCGTTAACTCCTCCAAAACTTCTGCCACTGAAGTCTAACTGAAGCCAACCATGCAAGATGCCATCAAACCCTAAGAACCACGTGATTCCTTGTGTCAGTTGCATGAGCCACCTCCATGACTCAAACTGAAGTGCGCCAAGAGAGTAAACTGCTGTTTATAGTCAAAATATTATTAAGGGTAAATAATATTTGACTTCCATATTTTTAGGAGATCAGTCTAAAAATAGTCCGGGTCCTAAAAAATAGGGTCTCATCTATTTTTACCGACATGTCGCATCCATCAAGAATCTCCAAGTAGAATTCCCAAATTATGCTCCGTATGTCTAAAAATGGACATAGTCTAAAAATAGACTTTGCGCCAGAATTTGCCTGCGGGCCCACTTAGTGAAGGCGACTTCATTTCACTAAGCTCCATCATCTTGCTGCATTCTCAACATATCAGATATGGATTTTAATACATCAGTACATGGAGAAAAATATAAATCTAGCATCTTTATTTCATTATAGAGACAACCCGGCAAGGGTTTCTTGGAAGCACAATTACAAAAAGAGAAGATCTGAATATTCAGATCTAAAAATGCAGTCTCACTAAAAAATTACACAAATGTAGCTGAATAATAAAAAGAGGGATAAATATCCCTTCCTCTAGCTTTCCGGGAGAATGGTTGGCCCTTTCCCTAGGAAGCTAGCTCCAAAACAAGGGTTAAAACCTTGCTGCTGCAACTTTCTAGAGAATGACGCACTTCCCTCAAGGGACTACGCTGTAGGAGACGAGGAATAATTTGGCCCACTGCAAATATGTGAAATGATCTCAAAAATATTCCTCTCTAATCTCTCAAGAGAAGGAAATCACCCTCTACTGAGAAACAAATATGGAAGTGGTGTTATCAAACCTCCACTGCAACACCCTGCAACACAGCAATATTCTGCTACAAAAATAATGCTGAGGCTGAAGAATGGTTCTTGGCCTCAAGCCTGGATGTGGAGCAATATAGGACAGAGCTCTCCAAAGAGACCTCTCAAGGGAAGAGGTGGGATTCCTGCTCGGGAACACCCTGTGCTAAACAACACTACAACCCTGCTAAACAACAAGAGGAAGCCAAGTCTAAATAGACAAAGATCAAATGATCAAATAAAAAAGAATGAATAAAAAAAGCTCCCATCCTTTCCATAAATAGCAAGTGAACCTCTTCTCATTGGGTCCCATCCATATGTGCCATCAAGCTCATGCAAGTTGTCCTCCACCAAAACTGTGCTGTTCATCAAGAAGATTCAATGTATCTAGACAGCTTTGTTGACTTGGTCAAAGTTGACTGAATCAACATGATCCCATCTCTGTTTACACCCAAAGGTGCTCAAATTAGTTGCTTATTCTTCCTCATTTCACATTAGGAGTGTTATTGATCCTTCTAAAGAGGTTAATGGGCCTCCCTACCCATTTATTCACCTACCTAGTGATAAAATAACTCTAATATTCCATTTAGCTTGAAGGCTAAATTTTAGGAATATTATAGTCCTCCCCTCCAAAATGTTGCTTGTCCTCAAGCAACTGTATAAGGAGAGAAAAATTCCTTCCCTCCTCTTCTTCTGGCCTCCTCAACAAAAGTCCCCACCATTGCTCAGAATGATTTGCTACAAATCTGCCCTCCAATGGTTCCTCCCAAGCATGCAAAACCATATGGTTGACATCATAGAAAGGTGGAAGGTGTAAGTGGAAAGCTCCTTGATATCCAATGGCCTCCTCAAGGTAGGAGTGATGATAAAAATTGTGAATATTATTCCCAATGAGTGACTTCCACACCCATGCTATCATCCAAATGAAATGAGCCAATTTAGTTAGCTCAAAAATATCCTCAACCCTCGGTTCATACAATGTGTTGGGGCTGCATGGAGAGATTGGATCCTCCCAACCAAGTGGTTTCTCTCTCCATTTATGATAAGTATGGTGCTACTGCTAATATTGTGCTGAAATATCATGACCTCCAAGAGTGGCCCAAGCTACCCCACCAAAAAAATAAACCATGAAGTGCCTCCTCCAAAAACTCAAGTTCTCCAAATGGCTCCTCCCACATGAAGGAGAGAGATGTAATTTGGAAATCATGGACTATCCATTGCTTCTCCTAAAACATGCATCATGCAAAGTAGGGAGAATCATACTCCCAATGGGCATCTTCAACTCATATACCACTTGCTAAACAAATCTCCCCATGAACATAGACATATCAGCAATACATGGAAGCAAAAACCAATAGAAACAACTTGTCATATGACAACTGGAAAGTGGATCAAGGTCCCACACAAGGAACTAGTGCAATGCATCCCTTGCCTGCATCAAATCAAACAAAAAAAAGTGCTTTTCCAGCCACTTGTTTGCTGCTATAATCATTTTACAAGATAAAAACATGAAAGTACAAAGTGGTGTCAATGGTGCACACCAAAAATCATGTGGCTCCCCCCACAAACCACCAATAAGATAGCCAATCTCAATGCTACAAATGGATTCAAGTACATCATCATACAATATGAAATAAGGGATAATCCTCCTTGGTACAACATGTTGCTCATATAAATTAAAGAAGTAAAAACATAATGTGGAATTATACATTCTTCACCATGTACATGGGACCTTGAGTTGAAATGGATCAACTGGAAATTCTCCCTTACCCTCAAAGAGTAGGGAAGTGGTTGTGACCTCCTCACTATCATCATTTGGGCTATGCATCTCTTCATATGCTGAAATATGTCATGCTAGATGCCCCCAAGGAAAGATATGCATCAAAATGCATGGAAAAGAAGTCCTCATGTGCTGCATGTAGCAGCTTCTCCTTAATATTAGAAGCTCTAGTAAAGAAGACTCTACCATAAGAATAGATGACCATATCATCCACCATATATCTATCATCTCCATCAGGATCATCGAGAATCATGCAAGCACCAAGATCCTTGGAGTACTCTACCAAGAGTTGAGACCTCCAATATGGATCAATCCTCCCAAGAGACAGCACTGGTGATCTGGCATGTGATGCTCTCCTCATGCTGCTACTTGCTACTTTGACATCCCCCATGCCAAATTCTCCCTCCAAACTCTTCACCTCTCCAAAATCCAAGAGTGGTGAAAAAAATGGCAATATTTCTCTTACCAACTCCAGATCTGGTGGCCTCCCTAGTGGAATGCCTCCATATAGTGAGACATCAATGGCAAGAGAAGATTGTTCATATGGTTGGGCAACCTTTCCCTTGCCCTCACAGCACAAACCAGTCTTCCTCCTCCTTTCACCATCGCTTTGAAATAGATAGGGGTGTGTGCTCCTCATCAAATGATGATGTCATTCCTCCCTACCTTTTCCTTCAAGCAATATTATCTAAAAATAATGTTGCTCATTGATTTTACTTTGCCTTCCATATGTGAGGTCTTGGGGAACTTCTTGCAATGATACAAGAAATCCTCTGGTTGGAGCATGTGCTCCTCCTTCCTCTGCATGAGGCACCACATATGCTCTAGATGTGACAGCGATGTAAGCCCCATCCTTCTCTTCATATTCAATATGAATAGGAGGTAACTGCTCAATAAGAGGGTCCTCCTTTGCAAAAGGAACCTTCATGCCCTCTTGTCCAAGGTTATGAAACAAGGATCTTGCCTCTAGCAAGGTATCATGCAAGATGTGAACTTATCCAACAGTTTTCTGAAGTGGATTTGAGTTTGTAGGTCCTTCCAACTTATGCAAAAGTTTTACTTGTCTTGGTTTGATTGTTTCATGTTTTTCTATCAAACCTTTCTACCAATTTCTTAGTGAAATTTTCAAAAGAATAAGTATTGACTTTTTTCAATGAAGATGACTCAAACATCGACCAAGAATAGGCCTTACCTTTAAAGTGCAGCACTGCAATTCTAATGGCTTCATCTTCAGAAACTTGGTGCTGCTGCAAATAAGTATGAAACTCCTCCACCCAAGCTTTGGCTGAAAAAGTTGGGGATCCATAAAAGGTAGATAGAGAAAATATATCCATGTCATGTAGCTTGCTCCTCTCCACCTTGATCTTGCAAAACTCTTTGAAAGTGATATGATCTCTAAACTTTTCAGTTTGAGATTCACACTCTTGCATAAAATTACTTTGAGTTTCCCTCCTTGGCATTTCCTCTTCTTTCATCTCTTTCATAGTAGATCTGGGCATTTGACTGCGTTGTGCATAATAGGGTGTAGCTACATGCTCATACCTATCATGTGCCAATCTAGATCTAGTTCTAGATTCAAAATATTAGGTCCCTATATTACTAGTATAGTCCCTTATTGTTGTTAGTGTAACCCCCTTATTGTTATTATTTTACCCTTGTAACCCCCATATTGTTATTATTGTGCCCTTAAATTATTATTTTTAGTAATTTTAGGATACAACTGTGGCTAAGAAGTTCGTATGACCCCATGGACTCCTATATATAGAAAGGAGGTTTTGTAAATTGTATCATCCAAGAATTGTTCATTAATGTAATGTATTGGAGGTTTCCCCCTCGAAGTGGCTTATTTCTAAGGCGTTGATATCTCTTTTCTTCTATTTTTGGAGTTGGTTACACAACACAAACTTCTCTAGAGATTCCATCTCCTGTCTCATCTTCTTAAGATCTTCATTGATGCTCTGCATAGATTTTGGAAGAAGCTTTGAGAGCCTCTACTCTTTTCTTCCTCCAAATAATGGAGTCTTATTTCTTTTCATCTCTCCTTCTCTTGATAGCATCATGGCTGAGTTCCATAGGTTGAGCCAAGACTCTGCTCTGATACCACTGTAATATCCCAAAATAGGGAAAATCTACAACAATAAGAACATATTAAGATGTTCCAAGTTTGAGATATTTCATATGATGTGTTAAAAACACATATCAATCAATTAAAGTTACAACAGCAACTTATACTCCATTTTACGATCCAAGAGTTGGAGAAAGCAGCAAAATAAGCCCCAAAAACGTTATTCCCAGCTATTTACGTAATAAAATAGTAAAATAACAGTGTACTACTTCATATTATGCTATATGGGACTCACACCTAGAAAATAATTAGAAACAAATCTGTTTTACTAGGTTAAATAGATCTCCTGGTCCCGATACAGCTCAAAAAGGCCCAAACCCCATGACTTGTGGTATGCAGAAATTAATGAAGCATGCACAGTGTTATTTTATGAGGGTTTCAGATTTAATATGGTATAAATATAAGATATGGAGTTTATTACATAAATACATGGGGAAAAATAGAAATTTGGCCTCTTTATTGCATTATAGAGACAACTCGATAAGGGTTTCTTGGAAGCACAATTACAAAAAAAGAATATCTGAATATTCAGCTCTGAAAATGTAGTCTCACTGAAAAATTACATAAATGTAGATGAATAATAAAAAGAGGGATAAATATCCATTCCTCTAGCTTTCCGAGATAAGTGTTGGCCCTTACCCTAGGAAACTAGCTCCAAAACAAGGGTTAAAACCCTTGCTACTGCAACTCTCTAAAAAATGACACAATTCCTGCAAGGGACTGCACTGTAGGAGATGAAAAATACTTTGGCCCACTACCAAGGTGTGAAATGAGCTTAGAAATATTCCTCTTTGATCTCTCAAGATAAGGAAAGAACCGTCTACTGATAAACAGATCCGGAAGTGGTGTTATCAAACCTCCACTGTAACACCCTGCAACACAGCAATATTCTACTATAGAAATAATGTTGAGGCTGAATAATGGTGCTTGGACTCAAGCTTGGATGTGGAGAAATATACAACAAGCTCTCCCAAGAGGCCTATCAAGGGAAGAGGTGGTATTCCCGCTCGGGAACACCCTGTGCTAAACAGCACTGCAACCCTGCTAAATAGCAAGAGGAAGCCAAGTCTAAACAAACCAAGATAAAATGATCAAATCCAAAAGCATGAATAACAAAGGCTCCCATCCTTTCCATATATAGCAAGTGAACCTCTACTCATTGGGTCCCATCCATATGTGCTATCAAGCTCATGCAAGTTGTCCTCCACCAAAACTACGTTGTTCATCAAGGAGATTCAATGTATCTAGACAACTTTGTTGACTTGGTCAAAGTTGACTAAATCAACATGATCCCATCTCTGTTCACACCCAAAGGTGCTCAGATTAGTTGCTTATTGTTCCTCCTTTCACATTAGGAGTGTTATTGATCCTTCTAAAGAGGTTAATGGCCCCCCCTACCCATTTATTCACCTACCTAGTGATAAAATAACTCTAATATTCCATTTAGCTTGAAGGCTAAATTTTGGGAATATTACACCTCCTCAAGATCCTTCTTTGCATGGATATACACATGTTGAAAATCTGCCAAAAAATTAGCAATTTGGTGGTAGCCTTCAAACAAGACTGGTGATATCCTCAGCTTCTCACTAATCATCATGTGCAGACTCGTCTCAAAGCTAACCCAAAATAACTTATTTTCCATCGTCTGTCTTGGTTCTTTTGAATTCCATAGTGAGACGTACTGCGCAGCCTCACAGATGTCTAGGTCCACAAAGGGGAATTGTGACTCATCTAGCTCTTTCCACGCCATCAGCGCAATTAAGAGAAATAACCACATGTAGTGGAATTTCCTTCCCTCCTCTTGAGTCTCTCTACAATTATCCAGAAATTACTGGCATAAATACCCAACCCTATTTAAATGGACTCATTTCCTACACTGCAAAGCCATAAATACGATTGGTGTCGATACCTCTTCTGCACAGCACTTCCGCATGTTCTTCCTTGCCATAATATGTGCAGTGAAGCACACATATTGATAATTAATCGAACTTATAGAATAACCCTAGGCCTTCTTGATTAAGCCATACTCTTTCTTCATCTTATCTACTAGCTTCTTATCCTAATATTCCTTCTTCGGGGGGCGCGGGGGGGGGGGGGGTTTCAATGTACACCAAAAGCAGTGATTCTTCTGATTAGCATTTCATGAATGGGGATTCTCTCCCCTAACCAATTACATCCATCATGTACGAGGGCCAATAGTTGTCACACATAGATGGTATTGATGTTTTTGCGCACGAAATGCTGCACATAAAGCATGTTCAGCAGCCCCTCTTATTGAATTCAAGCTTCCCACCTAAGTGGCCCTAACCTTGTTACTTTTCTTACTTCATAATAAACTGATATAAAGCACTTTCTTAGCTCGAATTGGGGATATTTACTGCGATCATTAAAATCCTAGTCTTCCATGTGCAATTTTGGCACTTTTTCCAATGGATCTCCTTCAACTGGTACTTCTTCTGATAGCAATGGCGTGCATATTTTAAACTTAACATCATCTGGGTCCTTAGCAGGCTTAGCAGCAGTTGAATTCCTTGGCGGCATATATGGTGGAAACCTACAAATTGGTTCCACATCCTTTGCGTCGATATATTCGAATACCCAGGAAATTTCTTATTCCTCGAATTCTTCGACCTCCATTGACTCCTTCTACCTATCCAGCCTTTCCTTAAATTGTTGCTCCTTGGTGATTTTCTTCCTCGGTAATTGTCGAACTTCGGGCTTATTTGGTTTCTTCATTTTTCCCTCTCATACATCATATTTTTTCCTTAGCGACCTCAGCCCTATTACATTCATTGGTGGTGTATCAGTCATTGTGTGCGCCAATCATATCTTAATCAAATCCTTTGAAAGTGCCTCAAAACTATAATTCAACATGCAATGGATTGCTCAACTCTCTCTCAAGCACAAAAACACAACTCTAATTCACAGAGAGAAAAGTGTCTCAATGTGGATCGGGATGCCATATTTATAATCATTTTGAATTTAAAACTTCATGATCCCCTTCAGATGCATCTCATAAATGCAGATTTGGCTGTAGATTCTCCCAGATATGCCCATTAAATGCAGTTCTCCCACTCCCTTTAACTGTAATTTTCCTTTCAAATCAACTATTCCGCTTCCAACGGTCATATTTTGGATGGAATTCATCAGACCCTCCTCTGTGTCGCAGTCATTCCTTCTTCATCGCAGTCTCTTCAAACTTCGACATCCTACTCAATACTACACAACACTTCTTCTGCAATGAAGCCCTCGGCTGGCAAAGTGGTTTATAGTCCTATGCTCTCTTTCAACTACTTGGAGAACTAAGACTCTTCTCCATTGATATAGCAAATGCGAAGTGCGAGGGACAGAATCGTCCCTATATATTTTCAACTTGCTTCCATTCACTCGTTTAGAAAACAATTCACCATTGAACTTCGTAATATGAACTGTGCCACCATCCGATATGTGCCTGACAATCTAGGGTCGCAGAAAATGTGTCTTGAACTTACCTAGGAACATCGTAAACTTTCTATAATACAACAACACCAAGTATCCTTCCTTTAATATTTTCTTCTTGATATTCCTGTCGTGCCAGGATTTCGCCTTTGCTTTTTGTACTTGCTAATTATATCCTTCAATGAATATGTCTTCTTCAAGAGAAATCGTTCTAGCCTTTCTTCCATGATTTCACTATCTTCCATGTCTGTTACTGCTACAATTCTTAATCTAGACACAATATATTCCATAGTAATAACTTCTTCCTGTCCATAAACGAGCCTAAATGGTGTTTGTCCTGTCAACTTCTTGAAGGTTGTTCTATATGCCCATAATAATGCTAGAATGATCCTTAAATCCTAATCATTCCTATTGACAATGCATACCTTGGCTAAAACATTCTCCAAAATCTTTTTAGACGATTCAACTGTTCCATTTTCCTGATGGTGATAACATGTGCTCTTGTGATGATGCATTTCAAATTCCTCAGGCAATGATTCAATGGTCTGATGCAAGAAATGTGACCTTATTTCACTCATAAAAATATTCAGGCACATAAATATAGACATAATATACTCAAAGATGTACTTCACCACAGTATCTATAGTACAATCCTTTAATGGTTTAGCTTCATCCCATCTATTCAGGTAATATATGGCAGTAATAATGTGTTGATCAGTGGTTGTCATTGATGTCAACCCAAGCAGCACCACCGGCTGACCCAATATTGAATGGAAATTTTGACCTACAAAATTAATATATTTTGGGTCAATAATGCTTTTAATGGTTTCTAATTGTCGAGATGTTTCCGTTGATATATGGCACACCATGTAATTCTTCACGGTTTGAGAGATATTCATGTTTGAAGTTTGTACCCCCAGTTAGTGGGCTAAAAACCCATGGGGTTGGGGCATGGGTTATTGAAAAGTCATAATTAATATTCTTTATGCTCCTAAAATCCCTCCCACGTTCACTTGTTGAAGCCCCTCTCAACTTAAGCATTTATATAAATTGTGATCCTCATTTCCTCCTTATGCAAGGGATTCGACCATTTGAAACAGGTCATCGTGGAATTTTCGCTCTAAAGTTTTTTCTATGAAGGTTCAAAAGCTGAAATTTTTATGAGGTGAAGCTGAAATTTTGAGGAAGCTGCTGTAAAAATTTCATATCAAGGTGCACAATAGTTTTGGAGATAGGATCTGTGGAAGACAGGGTTTTTGCAGGCTCCTGAAATTCATCTCAAATAAGTAACCTTGGTAAAATCGTCATAAATCTCTCTCTGAGTATTAGATTGAAATTCCGTAATAAGTGGAAAATATTTCATAGTCTATAATTTTTTATCTATCAATTTCAGAGCAAAATGAAGAAACAGTGACACGTGGCACACCATACAAGTGTGCTCTGTTGAAACAGTCCATAATTAGGGCATTGTGAGATATTGGGTATAACTCTCTCTTGAAGAATTAAAATTGGGTCAGACCTGTGGCATTGGAAATATGACTCGGAGGAATACTATAGGACCGAAAATTAGATATTGAGGATCTAAAATAACAAAGATACACTAGATTCAATATCGAGCTACCAGAAGGCAAGAAAAATCTAGATCATGTGTTGTCAAGGGTTGCAAAGGACCAGACTTTCTGTAGCGACGAAGCAAGGTGCGGTGAGGTGATGGCATGAAAGAAAGCGAAGCAAGGTGCCTGTGACAAAAAGAGAAGTTCATCATATGAAGTCTTCAAGTGGGCAGCACTGCATACAATCATTGTAAAGGTATCATTGTATTTAGTCATTGTAAATACTTTATTGTACAAATTGTACAGTGTCCCCATACACTTAAAGTTGCAAGCGGTGTTGGGGAGGTCTAGGATCATCATTAGGTGGTTGTGTCAAAGTTGGGGTTATGGTCTAGTATATCTTCTTCTTCTACATCATTCTATATCATTGTAAAGTGGACCATTTTCCCTGGTACGGGAGTCCATTCTTCTTTTATTCTTCTATAGGGTGGTAGGGTGGTGCTAGGGTGAGTTGTAGCTCATTGGGTGTTCGGGCATCCGTTCAGTTGAATACTAAAGAATCTCAGGCATTGGATCATCCATCCAGTGGGAGCTGGAGAAGAATGCTTTTCTAGATTCTGGGAAGTTGGAGCTTTATTTTCAATTGGAGTTGAATATTAAAGAATTATTAGAAAAGCATTAGGTGGTTTTTGTCCCGGAGTGGGTTTCCACCTTAAAAACTATGTGCATTTGTGTTCCTCTTATTTACTGCTATCATTGTACAAACACTGATAATAATTGAAGATTAACTAATGCTCTAATTAAAAGGAATGCTAATTTACCCCCCCCCCCCTCCCCTCTCAATATTTCCAACAATTGGTATCAGAACTTGGTTCCTTCGATAGCAGTTTAAAAGCTGGTAGGAGGTCATGGAGCATACCAAGAATGGTGTACCTCTATTCAACGAAAATAATTATGCACTCCGGAAAGGAAGAATGGAGGTCTATCTCTTGGCACAAGGTTACGAAGTATGGGACACTGTTCAAAATGGATTTACATCAATCGTAGATGAACAAGGTAAGAAGAATTTGGTAAATGATGCAAAAGAAAAGAATATTATTATCAATGGACTTATTGAATCTGCTTATCATAAGGTGTTGGGTTGTAAAGCACATAAAAAATGTATAGAATGACTTGAGGATATATATACGGGTGACTCAAATGTCAAAGAATCAAAGCTTCAAATCTATAGAGAAAAATTTGAGCAACTCAGAATGAAAGAAGATTGCAACATTGTTGCATACTTCCAATACGTTGATGAAATAACCAATACTCTGGAAGGATTGGGAGAGATAGTTGACGAGAAGATTATTATATGAAAGATTCTTAGAACGTTACCAGGGAGATTCAACCCAAAGGTATCGGTCTTAGAATACAATGCAAATCTGGAAAAACTCAGCAAAGAGGAAATACATGGAGTTCTCATAGCATATGAAATGATACTTGATGAAGAAGAGGGTACTTCTCATCTAGAAACTGCGTTTGTTGCATCTAAGAAAACCAATAAGGATAAACAACCTTCAATTGAAAAGACATGCACTTGCAAGTGTGAAGAAAAGGGAGATGATGAAGAAGGTATTTTAGATGAAGAATATGCTTACTTCACGAGAAAACTAAAAATTGGTAAGGGACAATTCAAAGGTAAAATTCCATTGATATGTTTCAGCTATAATGAGGTTGGGTATTTTGCAGCAAAATTTCCAAACAAAAGTAATGGAAACTCAAAAGGAAAGAAAGGCTTTAAGAAATTCAACAAGCAAGGATCCAAAAGGAACTTTCTCTCTAAAGAATATAGCTCATCATCTGATGAAGACAATGAAATTCAAGAAGAAGCCAATGAGAGAGTATTGTTTATGGCCAAGCACAATAAACAAGAGGTATCAAACGACGAAGAAGAAGGATGGACCATAGAACTATTTTATGAGGAAGCAATCAAGCTTATAAAATATCTCAAGGCGGAGAAGATCCATTCCAATACTCTTGAAGAACAAGTTCAAGGTCTCAAAATTGAAGTTGAAGAACACAAATGCATTGAAGAGTCACTTCAAAATAAGTTGGAAGAAAACAACCAAGAAAGGGAAGAATAAGAAGCCGAAGTAGTCTCGCTGCGTGAGGAAGTGAAGAAGGTAAAAACTATCCAAAACTATGCCAACAGCTCAAGGGCAATGGAAGAACTCATCAACAATCAACGATCTTACAAAAAAAAAACTGGCATCGGTTACAAAGAATAAGAAGCAGGACCTTCTACAACAAAATACAATGAACCTATGAGATCTAACATGCATGTAGACTTCATTGGACAAGATTCACAAGAACATCCTTGGAAGACAATTCCTCGAAGAAAATTTCCATCCAGGTACCAACATATTTTTTATGGCTACTGTTATTCATGTGGAAAAGTGGGTCATAAAGCTATAGAATGTCGCACGTACCTTAGGAACGAGTCAAATTCTAGGAGATCTGTCAAATATGAACCTCCCAGGGCTCAGCGAAACATCAATAGATTTGAACATTCAAGAAATAATATTGAATGTTACAAATGTTGAAACTTTGGACACATAGCCAAAGACTGCAGACTTGAAAAACCTCCAGAAGAATCTTCAAAGCCACAAAACAAACGAACATGGAAGAAGAAGAAGAATGATAATTGTGCTCTCGCTCTCAAGGCTCAAAAGAACAAATATGTGTGGTATGTTGATAGTGGTTGCTCAACGCATATGACCGGAGATAGAAATAAATTTGTATCTCTGAAAGAGAAGAAGGATGGAATCATGTCCTTTGGAAATGATGGGTCTTCAAATGTTATAGGATCAGGTACTGCAACTCTCGGAAGCAAATATGCTGTAGCCAAGAATTTTCTATTGGTTGAAAACATGAATCACAATTTGCTCAGTGTTGGACAAATGTGTGATCAAGGACACACAATACTATTCAACTCCACGAAATATGAGATCAGGAAAGGTGTGTATGGTGAAATTGTGGCTACGGCAAGTCGAGCTCCAAACGACATATATGTTTTGGATGAAGCAACTAAAGCATGTCTAATAGCTAAAGAGGATGATACAATAATTGGTAGCAATAATGATCGACTAAGTAAGAAGTTTTCTACAAAGGTATAAAGTGATTTCGAGTTGTCTTTACTTGGTGAGCTGACATACTTCTTAGGGCTTCAAATATCTGAGCAAGAGAAAGGAATATTTATATTTCAATCCAAGTACATCAAGGAAATGCTCAAGAAATTTAAAATGGAAGATTGCAAACCCATCCTTACTCCAATGGTAACAGGTTGCAAATTGAGCATAGACGACTCATCTAAGGATATGGATCAAAGTTTGTATAGATCTATGATTAGTAGTCTTCTATATGTAACAGCCTCCCGACCAGAAGTTATGTAAGCAGTTGGACAAGTAGAAAGATTCCAAGCAGCACCAAAAGAATCACATATTAAACATTCACCAGCATTGGAATATCTTTGCCAAAATCTTGGGATTCTCCCAAGTTCTCATTAGATTTTTCTTTTTCAGAATATAAAGGGGGAGTGGAAGTAGATTACAGGTCTGCAGGATGGTTGTGTGTCAGGGGGAGTGGAAGTGTGTATAGGTCCGCAAGATGGTTGTGTTTTAGGGGGAGTCAACCTTTTCCATTGATGTCAAATCGGGAGAGAATGTTGTAGGAAGAGGTGTCCTGATCGCAGGGGGAGTACTTGTCTTGCCATCAATGCCAAATGGGGAGATTGTTGATCAGCGGTTGTCATTGATGTCAACCCAAGCAGCACCATGAGCTAACCAAATATTGAATTGGAATTTTTACCTACCCAATTAATATATTCTAGGTCAATAATGCTTTTTATGGTTTCTACTTGTCGAGATGTTTCCATTGATATATGGCATGCCATGTAATTCTTCATGGTTTGAGAGATATTCATGTTTGAAGTTTGTACCCCCAGTTAGTGGGCGAAAAATCCATGGGGTTGGGGCATGGGCCATTGAAAATTCATAATTAATATTTTTTAAGCTCCTAAAATCCCTCCCACGTTCACCTGTTGAAGCCCCTCTCAACTTAAGAATTTACATAAATTGTGATCCTCATTTCCTCATTATGCAAGGGATTCGGCCATCTGAAACAGGTCATCGTGGAATTTTCACTCTAACTTTTTTTCGACAAAGGTTCAGAAGCTAAAAAATTTTTGAGGTGAAGCCGAAATCCTGAGGAAGCTTCTGTAAAAATTTTAGATGAAGGTGCACAAATTTTTTGGATATATGATCTGTGGAAGTTAGGGTTTTTGCAGGCTCCTGGAATTCATCTCAAAGAAGTGACCTTGGTAAAATCGTCATAACTATCTCTCTGAGTATCAGATTGGAATTTCATCAAAAGTGGTAGATAGTGCATAGTATTTAATTTTTTCTCTATCAATTTCAGAGCCAAACGAAGAAACAGTGACACATGGCACGTCGTACAAGTGCGCTCTGCTGAAACATTCCATAATTAGGGCATTGTGATAGATTGGGTATAACTCTCTCTTGAAGAATCCAAATTGGGTCATACCTCTCGCATTGGAAAGATGACTCAAAGGAATACTATAGGACTAAAAATTAGATATTTAGGATCTGAAATAACAAATATACACCAAATTCAATATCGATCTCCTAGAAGGAAAGAAAAATCTAGATCATGTGGTGTCAATGGTTGCAAAGGACCAGACTTTCTACGACAGAAAAGCAAAGCAAGGTGCAGCAGAGGGTAGCATGAAAATATCAGCAACCAAGGTGCATAACAGTAGCAAGAAGTTCATCATATGAAGTCTTCAAGTGGACAGCATTGCATACAAGCATTGTAAAGGTATCATTGTACTTAGTTATTGTAAATACATTATTGTACAAATTGTACTAGTGTCTATCTGCCAAGGGTTGAAGAGGCAGTGTTGGGAGGTTTAGGATAATCATTAGGTGGTTGTGCCAAAGTTGGGGTTATGATCTAGTATATCTTCTTATTCTACATCATTCTATATCATTGTAAAGTGGACCATTTTCCCTGGTACATGAGTCCATTCTTCTTTTATTCTTCTATAGGGTGGTAGGGTGGTGCTAGGGTGAGTTTTAGCTCATTGGGTGTTGGGGCATCCATTCATTTGACTACTGAAGAATCTTGGGCGTTGGAGCATCCATCTAGTGGGAGCTAGAGAAGAATGCTTTTCTAGATTCTAGGAAGTTGGAGCTTTATTTTCAATTGGAGTTGAATATTAAAGAATTATTAGAAAATCATTAGGTGTTTTTTGTCCCGGAGTGGGTTTCCACCTTAAAAACTGTGTGCATTTGTGTTCCTCTTATTTGCTACTATCATTGTACAAACACTAATAATAATTGAAGATTAACTAATGCTCTAATTGAAAGGAATACTAATTCACCCCCCCCCCCTCTCTCAGTATTTCCAACATAATGTACCTCACGCTAGTATTCTTCCCTGGTGGTATGATCGTCCAACAAATTCTATTGCCCATTTATCAAATTCCTACAATGTCACTTGTCAATGCAACAACATCTAATCTCTCCTAGAGGGTCTTCCTATTATTTGAAAATCATTGTAGGATCTACAATATTCATTTACATCCCTATGTAACATAGGCCACCATAATGCAGCTCAAAAAATATTCTACAGAGTGGCTTTTCCTACATAATGGCCTCTAACAACTCTAGCATGAGATTCTTCCATAATGATCTGTCAGACTATCTTTCATGGTCAGAGACATATCTATGCAGTATTTCATCTTGCCCCATTTTATATAGATGTCTTGCAGTCAAATAAAAATATTTTGCCTTAACTACTGTTGGTTCAAGGGGTCCTGACTCAAGTTCAGAGTGTTCTGCGCAACCAACAAAACCCTCCAACTACTGGCCCTTTCGGCAGTGATATGCTCGCATAGACTAAAGTCTCACCCAAACAAGTATGGGGGGTTGTTGGAACCAGGTTTCCACACCCTGGGGGAGAAATATGTTGTGGATATAACCCTTCCCGATCTCATTTAATCAATACTATTCTGGGCAAGTTATTTTAACCGATTCATATCTAACTTCAATAAAACCCTTAACAAATATGCAGATTCACAGAAACATAGAGATCTATTCTTATTCATATTTTACTTAACAAAAAAACTTAAGATAAAATAATATAATTCTTGCGCAATCACGGAGATCCATAATTCATTAAGACAAGTACGCATCAAATAACATAAGTTGTAGCAGATCTATAAGCAATCAACACATTAACACATAAACAGAGATTATGCAAGTCAACGAGTAATTTTGGAAAATCTTATCTTTATTATAAAATATTCAATGATTACAATTCTTCTCTTGTGCACACAGCTGCAGAGCCCTCACACACAGCCCAAGACTTAGTTCTCCACACACACAGTCGCAGGAGCCTATCTCTACTCATACTTATCACAAAAAAAATTCAAAAATCACATAAACATCAAATCATCTTTGACTCGATATGTCTCTACTTGACTCTTACATGAATTTTTATATTACTTAGACGTGCTAATATCGTGGAATCAAATTGTGGTTTGATCCCCATGTTTTATCCTTTACAAAAATAAGGTGCTTTGGCCCACCACAAAGCCCCTTGACCTGCACACTCCACTTTAACAAAATAGACAAAATTCACTTAAACTTGACCCTGGGGGACCCTAGCCCAATAGGCCCCCAACAAAAACTCATGACTCATCCTCAATCCACTTTGGTCTAGATTCCTGCATATTGGCTTTAAGCGCTTGGATGGAATCTTGCAGAGTCTGGATGGCCTTGACACTTTGTGTGGTAGCGCTCTGTGCTTCTTCAACTATTTTTTTTGTAGCTGGCCCCTCCGCTACTAAAGTGATGTTGCATTGCATTTGGCGGAGTCCCTTGAGTGCACACTCAATGTTTTACAAAAATTGTAGTGCTTCATCCACCCAAGGTTGGGTCCTTTCTTCCAAGATCTGCTCCTTGTGATGCAAAATATCCATCTCATCTCGAATGTGTTGGCTCTCCTGAAACTGGGCTAATCTCTGTGTAGGAATAAGGGTCCGCACTGCAACCCAAATTTCATCAAACTGCAGCTTCTTATCCTGAATGCCTGCCCGCAATTATTGTAGCACTAGATCTTCTTGAATAGAGGACCATATCCCCAACGTGTCTTTAAACAAATTTCTGCATTTGTCTACAGTGGCAGTAATGTTGGTCATGGCCTCCTCAACCATGGTATCTCTCTACAGCCGAACTTCTGGCTGCGCCTTTTTTTGTATCTTTGTCTATAGGTATGAAATCCTCTACTCCAGGTCTACGCATACTGTCTCTATTCCTATCTTGGAAAATTTTAGCATGGTTTCAAGAGTCTCTAGCTTTATAGTGGTTGCAACTTCATCTGATCTCAGAAACCCTAGAATCTCAAAACACAGTCGGTTGACGAGTGTTTCTAGCTATCCGCACTCACTCTCTACCATGCTTCATGCTTGCTTGACTATCTGCTTACTCTGATGTAATGTATTGGCCCACTTTTGTCCTTCTGACGTGGTGCATGATGCACAATACTTCTAGTATTACAATTCATCAGTTATCATTGTGTGCATTCCGTGAAACTAGCCATTGGGCAAGGTAGCCAAGTTGACTCCAATCTCTTCCCATGAGCGGGCAGTAGCGCACTGTCCAGGATGAGAAGAATGGAGCACTATGCCTAAAATCTGAATTAATTTTCTTTCTATGGCCGACTCAGAAACTAGGGTGCTAACTGATAGCGTGCTATCTTGAACCTCGCTCGCTTGATTTGTGCTCACATGAATCTCTCTCACTTGAACTTTGAGCTTCTCGATTCCTTTCTGCACATCGTCAAGGATGGCATTGTATTGATGCTCTATGGTACTCCAGGCTTCCTATGTGACCAATTTTACGATGTTGCCAATATCATCAAAATATCCTTTTGTTAGTACCAAAGGCTCGATTCCCATATTATTTTTTGCCTTCCTCTTTCTACGTGGGCTTATCTGTGTCTGGGGTCCTCTCTTAGTGCCACGACAAGTGTTTGTTTGTGTTGAATATGCATCTGCACTATCTCCATCAAGGTCCTATAACTTTGCATCGCTAGGAACACCCAGAGTGTCCTTTGGTTGTTTTGATTGTCAACGTGGTCTCATGCAGATATTTCTCCATGTGTTTCTAGGTGCTTGGCTTTGATGTAGATGCCTTAGGTTGAGAAAAATAAGTGGCACTGGTATTTTTTGTTGCAATCAACCAGGTAGGGTTCCAACTGGTGGTTAACTGGATGAGATCATCTTTGATTAGAAGGTAAGGCAGGTCATACCAAACCTTGGACATGTCGTCCTTTGCACAGATGTGCACATTATGAAAATATACCTCAAAGTCTTCAATATGCTTGTATTTCTCATACAACATTGGCGAAAAATGCGGCTTCGATATAACCACCTAGTGAAGCTCTTTCTGGAATAATACCCAAAATATCTTACTTTCAGTCACTCTTGAAGGATTCTTCATTGCCTAGATGGATGCATATCGCGCTTCTTCAAATAAACCAAGTTTAATGCAAGAATTTATGACTATGACGAGATCTTCCAGCCCACTAGCACAATGAGCAGAAAAATCCATGCGTAGTGGAATAATTTTCACTCTTGCACTTCCCGGATATTTTCCAAGAATTCTTAGCACATGTACTTGGCCCAATTTTACTGCACCCCTTTGTGCTTCTAATGTAATGACGAAAGTTGAAACTTATGTGGCATGAAACTTCCTCATTAATTTTCATGCCAAGACCTGTGTGGCGAATCAGACCACCAGGTCATTGATTATGCTAACAAGAAAACCCCTTGTATTTCTAACCACTCCATACTTCTTCTTCATATTTTTTTTGAATTTCTTCTCTAGGCCCTTCCCTCTGAAGGCTTCGGCTGGGTCTTCTCCTTGGTATGGTAAACTGGTAATCCGATGGATTAACATATCGTCAATGGGAATCCTCATTCCTAGTGAAACGTAATTATTATGCACTAGCACCAGCAGCTAGCATAGGAAAACATTATTGCTGGTGTTGCGACCAAAGTGGGGAACGTGCAGCAGGTTGAGGAGATCGACCTTTTGAAGCCCCAAAGCCCATTTATTTGGCTCTACCTTGATGGCTCTAGTTTCTTCATAGGGGACTTGCTCCAAATATTGTGATGAAGAAATCCTAGAAAATTTTTCGTGGTCTCCAAATCCCAATTTTCCAACTTCAAAGAGGGGACTCGACCCAGTAGGTCACCCTCAATGGGAACATTCTCTGGTAGTAGGGGTGTATCAACTTGTGCTTTAACATTATTAGGGTCTCTAGGAACATCAACCAATAGCTTCCTCAGTGCCATATACTGAGGTGACTACTAAATTGGCTCAAAGGGGAATACTTTGATCACATCACTCAGAAATCAAAGGGGATTTATGCAAAACTTCATGCCATATTTATATGCATCCTAAACGACCTTATGTTTGTTGTAGTAGCTCCATTAATGCTCAAACGGTCCCAAATTTGACGTAATCTCCTCAGTAAATGTAGGTACCTACTCCTCCAAATGTTAATACAACTATCATATCCAGTTTTATTGTTCCAATGGCTAGTTTCTAGCTTCTATACGACTGCAATATCCTTCTAGCGCAGTCCTTGCGCTGGCTTCATAGATACTTGTGTGCCTTTATACTTTGTCACCAAAAAATTTTACAATAATTTTCATACCCTATGATAGACTTCTTTACAATCCTACGCCCTCTAGCAATTTTCCAGAGCGCTAAGACATTCATCCGACCATATATTCATTTAGCGCGCACAGTGATGGGGTCATCCCTATAAGGTTTTAGTCGACTACCATTAACATATCCAGGAAGGAATTCACCATTCAAGGTAGCCAAATAAATCAAACATCCTTCTGTGATTTCCATCATAATATAAGGTTTGAGACAGTGCATCTTCAACTTTCCTAGAAAGTGCTCAAACGTACTATCATAAAGTAATACCAAATCCTCCTTAAAAATCTTATGTCTGATATGTCAATCATGCCAAGCCTCCTCACGTGACTTCTGCACCAGTTGGTGAAAACCAACAATGAATATATCCTCTTCCAATGCAACAAGCTATGACAACCACTCATCCATAATGTTTGGATCAGCCATGTTGGTGACTACTGTGATGTGTAGAGTGGGGACAATATATTCCATCGGCATCACTGGAAAATTAGACAACCAATAGACATCATGAAATGTCAAGCAGAAGGATTTACAAGACTAAGAAACATTAGAGAATCTGGAAAATTTAAAAATATCTAAGGTCAAGAGCCAAAATTACCAAATTGCGCACAAAAGACACAGGAAAAGTGCGCTCCACACGCATTTTTCTTTGATAGTCACACTGGTCTCTGTGAATTTCCCTCAATAAACCACATGGTCCTGAGCATGGCAGAAGTTCACCATCCGGGACCACTTGGCACACTTCAGGAAGAAGATTCTCCACTTGAGGCTGCCCAAGGACAGTCACCTAGAGCCACCTTGACACCTCAAGTGAGCACACAATGGAATCGACCACCACTCTCGGGTCACTATCGAAAATTGTACCAAGAGAGGGAAGAATTATTTTAATTTTTCCTATAAAATGTCACCATTAGAAGAAAAAAATGAGAACACATTGTTATGTTGGTCAAATTTCCCATGAGCAAACCAACAATGTGTTGTCCCAGCAGTAATAGAATGAAGGGGTTCAGTTGTTGGCCATAAAACACCTCAATCCCTAAGGAGAATTTCACCAGGATTTCAGCATCCAATCACTCGTTTGAGGAGAAGAGAGGGGCCTATAGACCAGTTCAAGGGGAAATCCCTCCTTGCTTTGGGCATTAGAGCTCCATAGCTCTAAGGAATCACTGCAAGTGTGTAACTTTCTACCATTTCTTTATTAATAGAGGCTAATAAGAGGGGATTAGTTCTTCGTTTGGATTATTAGCTCATTTGACTCGATTGAGATTTTTTTTTATTTTTTAATGTTGTTTTGTTTCCTCTTATTTTTTGTAGCATACTATGTTCCATAAACTAGTTTATGTTTCCACTAACCATATAACAAATATTTTTTCCCTGTGACCATTGCTTGTAGGTTAGCCATCACTCCTATCAAGCACCAGTGTTTTAGTACACTTATGTACTAAACACACCAACACAATATTGGCGAATCCACTTATTTTTCCCCTTAAGCTAAGTGGTTGTGTTTTTGTAGAGCCTATTTTCTACTTAGGATTGTGTTGGAACACGGTCTCCTACACAAGCTGCAAATATGGTCCATTTTGGTATATCATTGATTATATTTAGTCTAACGCAGGGGTTTTGGGGTGGGTCAAAGCCCCGCATGCATTGTAAGTTGGTCAAGGGTAGACCAAGAGTCTGCAAACCATGGTTTGCAGACCATTAGATGCATAGGCTAAAATAGTATAAGTAGTTGAAACTTTTTGAGTTGTAAGGGAGACGGAAATTAAGATTGGTGCGAATTGTGAATTAGTAGATTTGTTCTAGGTTTTTGGGAAAGGAATCCTGCTAGTTGTGTGTGGACCCTGCTGCTGTGTGTGCAGGTTGGGTTTTTGGGTATTGTAAAAGGATCTGGAGGATTAACGAATGCGGAAGGTTGTTGAAATCTCTGAATCTATTGAATCTATGATATCTGATTATGTATGCTCTGTGTTATTAATTTAAGCTATGAAAATACTTGTGTTAGTTGTTTATACTGTGATATAGATCTATATGCATGATTCTATATTGAGCTCTGCAAGTAACTGTGCTAAGTACTTATGTTGCGTTGACAATTGACATGAATCTGTTTATTGGACTTTATGCAAGAATAACTACGATAGTCGCTTCGTTACCCTATATATGTTAGTTGTTGCATGGTATTGCATGCGTGAATGTGAAGGATTGATAGATCTAGGTTATGTAGTATGCGATCTGATATTTGTGAAGTCGAACGTAGCTCTGCCTAACTTACCTGTCCTCTCCTAGGGTGCGGGAACCTGGTTCCAACACCCACCCATACTACTTCGGGTGAGACTTTGGCCTGCGCAAGTAGGTCACTGCCGAAAGGGCCAGTAGTATAGGGGTTTGTTGGAAAACCGTAACCTCCGAACCTGGATCAGGACCCCTCGAGCCAATAAATGGCTTCGTTGCCGAGACCAGGAGCATTTTGAGAGAGGGATCAGGTAATGCCAAGGCCGTACTAGAAACCTAAAAGAAATGAAATTGATGAATGGTTCGAACGACAAGTTCAAGAATTCACAGTGAAAGAAAACCGCAGTAAAAGGTTGACCACTGAAAAGTGGAAAAATAAGTATATTTTCAAAGAGATCTACGAGATCTTATTCGTAACCATTGAGATTGAGCTCCAGGAGTGGCTCACAAGGTTGGTCGAGTTTCAGACATGTTGGAGGGACGAGCGGGTTACACAGTGGACCCCAGAATTAATCCAGCAGTTAGAGAGGGATGATAAACACCGTCACTGGCACCGTAGACCATTGGGTGGACAGTGTGCTAGGAGGATTCGTGACGGAATTTGCCATTGATCAATTCGTCTCCTACTCCAAAGCAGAGCAGAGATTCTTCAAAGGATTTAGGGGTAAGTTTCTAAAGACCTTACGATTGTTGATTAAGATATTACTGTGTGAAAAAAATATTTTGTGTAGCCACACCGAGTGAATGACCACTGATCTGGACAGAAGTACGATGTGAAGCGAAAAATACTATCAGACCAACCTAGAAGGAGTTAGATCTGTCTACAGCCCAGTAAGAGAAGCAGTTGTGCAGAGTCTTCTAGCCACACCACTTTTGAACCAGCATAGGGGTAAGAACTCACCTACACCTCCACCACCAGAAGACGACATGGTTGTGCACATGAAATTGCCTACCTTTAAGGGTGTGCGAGATGAGGACATGGAATAGTTTTGGCTTGTCGCAGAATCGGTACGGACTGCACAGAACATATCTAGTGATGCAGTGAAGAGGGTACAGTTGTCCCTTGCCTTCAAAGGAAGATCTTTGGATTGGTACATGGGATACATCAGACAGCATTCAAACTCAACCATCAAAGAGGTCAAGAACGCCTTAAAACAATAGTTCAAGAAGCCTAAGTCCTATTCTCAAATAGTGGTCGATCTAAAGGATTTCAAACAAGGGCCTTCTGAATCTATATGGGAGGCTGATCAATGGTTGAAGAAGGCAATCAGGGAAGGATTATTTTAGTACGATGACAGACATTACACGAAGTGGTTCATTGCTATGTTGCTGCCTCACCTGCGTGTACCTATGGGCCACCAAACTTTCGAATCACCGGAAAAAACCCTAGAGGCTTCTATGAAGTTAGAATTTGCGCCCAAATATGATTCCCAGCTAGGCATCCAATAGATCCAAGGACAACTGGAGGTGATGTACATAGAGATCTAGAACCTACAAAAGTAGTGAGGAGAAGAGGCTAGCTCGGAAAGATGGTGCATACGTTGCACGACAAATGGTCACACCAAGGATAACTACCCACTGTTAACAGACTACATGCAGGCTGGGGGACCTAGTCCACTGTGCCCTAGGGAAGTGGCAGGACCAAGTGGGCTGGCATTATGGTCGATGATTTCCGCATTACAGGGCTGCACAACACGAACCACTATCCTCGCCTTACAGTGTACGTCCCAGAAGTAAAACAACAATGGTGTAGGTTCTGCAGGTCAGTAGGACATGATGAACAAAACTGTCGGATGTATGATTTGATGATCTATGGAGGGAATCTCTATAGGATGCAATCGGACACATCTTCACCCAGATCGCTCTCGAGTGTAGGGGGCTCCCTAGAAAGGGGCATGGGAGGCGGAAGAGGTGGAAGCGCAGGTCGGGGATGAGGGAAACTCATCTATTATAACTATGGAGAGGTAGGGCACTTTTCCAAGGACTGTATAAACCCTACAAGACAATCCTTTTGGTATTGCAGGTAGCTGGACCATGCGAATGAAGACTGTCCAGTCTTGATAGCGAAAATGCAGGAAAAGTAGCTGACACCTACGCAGATGTGCAAAGGGTTAAATCCGAGCTACAAGAAAAAGGTCCAAGAGTGAATGTTGTAACATGTAGTGGGATGGCCACTTGAGGGCCTGGGGAGAAAACTACAATTGAGCCTTTGATCTGACCAGCATTTAGCAAACAAGAAGGTTTGGATCTAAAAAAGTCGAAAGAAACACTCGTTGCATCTCGCAAAGACTTTGCTGAGGTAGAGGCATCGACTTTGCAGTAGCCTGAGGGCATCAAGGCATATGAGGAGGTCAAACCCTTTTTATAGGCATGTATGAAGCTACTACGCAACCCAAAGGCTATGGAAAATCTTCAGGCATTAATATATAGCTGCACAAAACGACCTATCCTCCCTCTTGAAGTCAAGGATGTACACAAACTCTATAGTTATCAGAAACGCACCGGTAGGGAGATGCAGTTGACTGCATAGATCAGTGATTACGAGATGGATCAAGTTATTTTGGACCTAGGGTCAGATGCGAATGTATTACCTAAACATACTTGGCAATGCATGGGGGAACCTAAGTTGGAATGGTCCACTATACAACTGTGCATGGCTAATCAAAAAAATATCATACCTTTGGGGAGATTATCAAAGATCATGGTAGACATCACAGGGGTTAAGGTCCGAGCTGATTTTGAAGTCATTCAAATCGTAGAATATGTGGACCCCTACCCTGCGCTCCTAGGCTTGGATTGGGCCATTGATATGGCAGGCTTCATTAACCTAAAGGAGTGAAGTATGGTATTCGAGAATAACGGTACAAGGGTAATAGTCCCTTTAGATCCGGCGGAAGGCGAGCGATACACAGAACCAGTGCATGACAAAGAGGATGTGGATCAGATCTATAAGTTGACTGCACAAGCTGAGGACTGGATTAACCCCACGGCAGAAGGGGTACTTTGCTGGGAAAAAGACAGCGAATTTTTCTCCGACCCTGATGGGGAGATGAAGAATTGGCAAAACTGGTTACATGATGTCTCTATGTTGATATGTCTTCGGATCACGAAGAACTTCCACTGCATCTCCTCAAAGGTAAGAGATCTACCTTATTTCAATGGTTCTGGTAATTTTAGGGACTTTCTGCGGGCATTTGAAGCCGAGGTTCCGAGGGAATGAAGGTTATGGGCCCTTAAATTAGTAATGCAGGCGACCTCGGCAAGATGGTGGGAGACACATAAGGAAGCATTCCCAACATGGGAGGATTGTCGAGGCAGGATGCTCTTGCGATTTGAGACCCCAACGGAGGTACGGATCAAGTTTTTCCCTGGCCTAGGGGATCCACGTGAACACGTGGTTGCTTAGATGGAGGCATGGGATGACCAAACGACAGGAGAATGGGTTCACTTATTCATTCATGCGTTGGGTCCAATCCCCACTACTTGGTACCTAGATGCGGAGTTGCATCAGTGCACCCGCCATTGGGAAAGTTTGAAAAATGACTTTATAAGAACATTTGGATTGATAGGGGGTTCCGAGGTGCTTGAAGAAGCTATTCAAGACATAGATACGTTCGTGTTTGGCAAGACTAGCTCTTTTGCAAGATTCGGAATGCCGACATAGGAAACAAAGATGTAGGATATTGTCAACTACCGCAGCTTGGCAAGTGAGGAAGGTGAAGATGATTTGTGGTCTGTCTCTATCCCGGAGTCAGAAGGGGAGCATGCCATTGAAGGACCTCCACTAAAGGAATTAGATGTCACTAAACCTCTCAAACTACGCGAAGTAAACATTGGGACAAAAGAGCACCCTAAATTGGCTAATATCGGGGACTACTGGGATGAGAATACAGTGGGTAAAGTGCCTGAATTACTTACAGAATATCAAGACCTATTCCCTACAAAATTTTATGAGCTAAAGGGGATCATGGGGGACTTAGGGGTCATGCATATCACTCTCAAACCCATTGCGCGGCCCATAAAGAAGCGACCTTATAGGTTGAACCCCAAATATAAGCAGAAGGTCAAGGAGGAACTCGATAAAATGCTTGCTACAAGAATCATCGAACCTATTGAACAATCAGACTAGGTCAATCCAATGGTGGTTCAGGAGAAAAAAACTAAGGGAGAGATTTGGATCTGTGTGGATCTACACAAGTTAAACGATACCTGTGTTCAGGATCCATTCCTAATGCCATTCTTAGACGAAATATTAGATAACATGGGAGGAAAAGAAGCATACTCTTTCACGGATGGGTTCTCAGGATACCGTCAGATAAGAATCACACCTAAGGACCGTAGCAAAACCATGTTTGCCACTGAGTGGGGATATTTTTAGTATACTGTCATGCCGTTTGGACTCAAAAATTCCCCTGCGATCTTCTCCCGGGTCATTGTTGCAGTGTTCAAATAATTCATTCACAAGTTCCTTGAAGTGTATTTTGATGATTGGACTATCTTCAGCCTGGTCAAGGCACACGTCTCAAACTTTCACATGATGTTGGATGCTTTCTGGAAACACCAGATTTCCTTGAATATCAAGAAGTGTATATTCTACATACCCTTCGAAATCTTGCTCAGCCACAAGTTTGTCAGCAAGGACTAATGGTCGATCCTGCCAAAATTGTAGTTATCATAAATTTTCTAGTACCAACCACGGAGAAACAGTTGCGCTCCATCCTTGGACACATGGACTACTACAGGAAATTCATTCAAGGTAATTCACTGATTACTACCCCTATGGAAAAATTTCTCAAGAAGGATGTTTCATTCTTTTGTAATGACGAATGCTAAAAGAGCTTCGAGCTACTAAAGGAAAAGATGGTCTCGGCACCTATTCTCATATTTCCAGATTGGGAGAAGGTATTTCATGTTCATGTCTATGCATCAGGAATTGCTCTCGGGGTTGTCCTTGCGCAGCCAGGGGAAGGTGATATTCATCATCCGGTTGCCTCTGCAAGTAGGAAGCTCTCTGGAGCGGAATGCAACTACTCCACCACCGATCAGGAGGGATTGGCCATGGTTTACGCATTACAAAAGTATTGGCACTACTTGCTAGGAGGTCATCTCAAAATTTTCACAGACCATTCGGCTTTAAAATACCTAGTCAATAAGACTGTGTTTGGGGGGAAAATATGTCGGTGGCTCCTGCTATTTCAGGAGTATGACTTGGAAATCATAGTGAAGCTAGGCAAGTTGAATGTTGGGCCAGACCACTTGTCCCGAATAGAGAATGGTGAGGAGCCAACCGACCTGGAAGCTAGATTGCTTGATGTGCAGCTATTTGCTATCAAGGTAGTAGATGAACACTTCACTGATATCATTCAGTTCTTGACTACCGGGACGACACCTCCAGAGTACTCTGTACAGTAGAAAAAAGAGTTAGTCACCCAGGCAGCAGAATTTTCCATCATCGCAGGACACTTATATAAGATGGGGGTGGATGAAGTATTGTGGCGATATGTTTCGGATCACAAAAGGCATGTTGTCTTGACCGACGCTCATGACAGCATAGCAGGAGGTCACTACGCAGGGAAGGCAATGGGGCAGAATATCTTGATGGCTAGGTTATGGTGGCCAACCCTACATACTAACACCCATGAATATTGTAAAGCCTACGATACGTGCCAATGAACAGGGATGCCATCCCGTAAATATGAAATGCCCCTTCAACCACAAATGGCCTTGAAAGCATTTGATAAGTGGGCTATCAACTTCATCAGGCCTACCAACCCCCCAGGAAAGAATACAGGTGTGCACTACATTATTACGGCCACCGACTATGTAACCAGGTGGGCAGAAGCACAAGCAGTAAAGGATTGTACTGCGGATACCACTGCGCATTTCATCTTTTAACAAATCCTGACCAGGTTTGGATGTCCGAAGATTCTCATGAGTGAAGGAGGTACACACTTTGTTAATGAAACAATCCGAGCATTGACTGAGGAATTCTAGATCCATCATGCGAATAGCATGCCATATCACCCCCAGGCCAATGGCGCAGTTGAAGCTTTTAATAAAATCTTGGAGCACGTGCTGACCAAAGTATGCAAGGTTGATCGTAATGATTGGGACGTGTGCATCCCATCGGTCCTCTAGGCCTATCGAACAACCTGCAAGAAGTTAACCAGAAATACCCAATTGAGGATGGTTTATGGTAAAGAAGTCATTTTTCCCATGGATTATATTGTTCCTAGTCTGCATATCGCAGCATTTACAAACATGGCAGAACCAAACATCATGGAAGAGCGATTAGCGCAGCTTATGGCTTTGGAGGAAGATCGGTTTATTGTGAATTTCCATCAACAAGTCCAGAAGGCCCACGATAAAGCCTGGCATGACTGACACATTCACAAAAATACTTTCGTGGAAGGCCAATTGGTCCTCTTGTACGATAGCCAGTTTGCAAAGCATCCTGGGAAGTTTCAACAGCATTGGCTTGGTCCCTACACAGTTAAGGAGGTCACGGATGGCAGAACAGTTAGGCTTGCTAACCTGCACAGAGATATGCTTCCTAGCTACATCAATGGTAGCCGGCTCAAATGAATCTATGGCCTGAGTAGCCATACAGGCGCAGGTGGAAACCCCACCGCCACAAGTGACTCAGGACGAGTCACAAGATTGTGTTGGGGGACTGTTGGAATAGGGTCTCCTACACGAGCTACGAATATGGTCCATTTTGGTATATCATTGATTATATTTAGTCTAACACAGGGGTTTTGGGGTGGGTCAAAGCCCCGCATGCATTATAAGTGGGTCAAGGGTATAACAAGATTCCGCAAACCACGGTTTGCGGACCATTGGATTCGTAGGCTAAAATAGTATAAGTATTTGAACCTTTTTGAGTTGTAAGGGAGACAGAGATTAAGATTGATGTGAATTGTGAATTAGTAGATCTGTTCTGGGTTTTTGGGAAAGGACTCCTATTGGCTATGTGCACCGAGATCCTCAATCCTGCTATTTGTGGACCCTGCTGCTATGTGCACAGGTTGGGTTTTTGGGTATTGTAAAAGGATCTGGAGGATTAATGAATTTGGAAGGCTGTTGAAATCTCTGAATCTATTGAATCAGTGATATCTAATTATGTATGCTTTGTGTTATTAATTTGAGCTGTGAAAATACTTGTGTTAGTTGTTTCTACTGTGATCTAGATCTATATGCATGATTCTATATTGAGCTCCGCAAGTAATTGTGCTAAGTACTTATGTTGCATTGACAATTGACCTGAATCTGTTTATTGGACTTTATGCAAGAATAACTGTGATAGTTTCTTCGTTACCCTATATCTGTTAGTTGTTGCATGGTATTTCATGCGTTAATGCAAAGGGACTGATAGATCTAGGTTCTGTAGTATGCGATCTGATATTTGTGAAGTCGAACGCAGCTCTGCCTGACTTACCTGCTCTCTCCCAGGGTGTGGAAACCTGGTTCCAGCACCCACCCATACTACTTCGGATGATACTTTGGCTTGCGCAAGCAGGTCACTGTTGAAAGGGCCAGTAGCATAGGGGTTTGTTGGCAAAACGTAACCTCCGAACCTGGGTTAGGACCCCTCAAGCCAACAAAATGTTGTAGGACCAACTATCCTCCTCCTCATCTTATCTCATTCACCCTCTATGAAGAGATTCAGTTCAGGAGTGTTGAAATTTTTCTATGAAGGAAAACTGCGCGCGTTCAACTTAGACAGACGTGTCGGTCCATGTGCATTTATCTTAGACAAATGCACAGAGTTGCGTGCCTATGTAGGAAAATTACGTGCGAAAACTAGTGAACCATTTTTTCATTAGTTTTATTCATTTTTTGTAAGTGTAAAGTGATTGGCAGCCCAAAAGAAATTTTCCAACACTATGTTTTGGTGTCCCTTGACTGTTAGGACATGTTTTTAGCTACACTTTAATTTAGGTATTTACATAGTTCTAATTTTTAGTTTATTGTCACAAATTCACATAGTTTAATTAGGAGGAAATTAAGTGGCTAAAATCCACCCATGCTATCTGCATGAAATTATTTATCATAATATACACCAAACACATAGGTAATTTTCAAGGAGTAAGTGGCCCATATCCACGCATGCTTAATAGTCTCCATTTGTTTTTTTCCTAGTGGTTGCATTAATTTTAGTTTAAATTTTGCATTAGTAACTGGGACTAGGATCAAATTGTCTAAGAAGGCAAGTAATATTTGTTTCCCTTGCACCATTTGGTGACCCTGGGCATGCATATGAATGCTCTATTTTGATATTTTTCCATCTCCCTTTAGTCCAACATTTAGTCTAAAATAGGAAAAATTATAAGCGGCCCATTATCCACGCATCATTTACTTTTTGAAAGGAACAATAAAAACATTGTTTAATTAGGAAGGAGTGTAAAGGATCATCTCATATCCGAATCCTACAAACATTGTGATTGTACACTTTCTCACACACATTGCCACACCATAAGAAAAGTAATACACCTTAAAACTAACCATAATTGAACTCATTAAATATCCCCACAGGGGCCACAAGATAATTAATAGTTCAGGTTAGGACCATTAGGGGTAGGCATCCAATAAGCCGCCATGGTCAGTTTACATTCTTGAAACATAGAATTTGACTTTATAGGGAGCTTTAAACCCGTCTATCTACCCACAGAAAATAATACTCGAGCACCACAGAGACCCGATTCAGAGGGGGTTAAGCTTAGGCCTAGTGCGTGCAGTACTATTTGGGGCCATCTGACCCATCTAGTGCTCAGTAATGGTAGATGAATACCAATAAGCTCAAGACTCAAACGCTCACGTGCGATGACGGTCCTTAGTGGAAAAATCTAGGGCATCCTTCCCTATAGGTGACAGTGTAGGCATCATTAGATCCTCTTTTCATTACCTTGGTTGATTCTTCGGCTACTGGAAAGCGTCGCTAGTTATTTCGGGACGTTTGCCTGAGTAGTCACTAGAAGATATCTTTGCAAGGCCCAGTTACAATTGAGAGTGTGAGCACAATTAGGTCTCCTAGGATTTCTAAGTATCACATGAAAAACAACAAAAACCATTTTTTGATCGACTAATCACATAGGATTATTCTAAAGGGAAATTAACCTTTTATTTTCGCTTTGTTTTATGTATGTGATCAATTTTTTCCTTGATATATAATCTCTCTCCTATCATAAAACTAAAAAATATTTCTAAAATCAAACCTAGTCGACACCATACCAGACCCAATGGGACCTCGTCGATCTAGACGCTTTTTGGACCTCCCACCAATAGAGGGAGGAGTTCTAGGTCTTTCGCCATTCAGGCGTCAAAGATAGAACACAACCACCCTTCTCGATTCATCTTTTATCAGGGTGTCTTTAGTTGGGAATCCCCAAGGGTCACACAATGCCACACCGATGGAAACCCCCTCAAGGTCACCACACACCACTCCTCCCACAACCCCTAGAGGGTAAAGGAGCACTACCCATTCGGGGAGCCAATAGAAGACATAGCCGGGTACATCACAGACAAGCCCCATACACAACTAGAACCTTGTGATTTCATAGTCTACAATGGAGCTCAACACTCAATTACCTTTATTAGCATATTTAAACTTACTTGATCTATCAAATTTAATAAATGACCCCATTTCACACAATCGCACTTGGTCCCCCATGCCCATGAAGCTCCCTTCGGAAATTCCAAAGTTTGAAGGGAAGTTAGCGGAAGACGTTGGAAGCCATGTAAAGAATTTCCACCTATGTTGTTTGTCGAAAAATATTATTAATGATACTATTCGATCAAGACTATTTCAGTGCACCTTAACCGGACCATCCACAAAATGTTATGTAGAGCAGCCTCCTTCTTCACATGGAACCTTTAACACCCTCACTAACTGCATTCCTCACATATTTCCAGTTATGCATCCACAAAAATTTAGGAATGGATTTACTGACACATTTTAGACAAACGCCAGTCGTCCATATCTCAGACCATCTCCATGAATGGCGGCGATGTCGAAGTTTGTGTAAATCCAAACTCGACGATCGCATTTTATTGGACCTATTCCTGAAAAAATCTCACAACAGATATTTGAAAGGATGTGGAAACTCAAGGAACTACTTCCGAAGAGGATGTCATTAACAAAGCCCAACAACTTGAGTTGATATACACTCAATCAAGATACATCTATAACATCCTTCCTAATGCCCTGCACCTGTAAACTTATAAATAATTTCCAAGTGCTTCAAATACTGCAAACGGCTTAATAGGGTCACTGACTGAAAATCACCTAGGAAACAGTCATTCGTACCTCTATTACGCGTATGATCCTAACCAAAACATCCCGCAACCAGGCTACCATCAGAGTCATCATGCACCTCTGCAGAACATGACCAATAGGGCATCGTCGTACCATCATCAACAAGGAGGATCATACCCTCCCACACAGGGGACCCAGTATGCAGCTGGGAACGCTAATGGAAGAGCTCCCCACTAGCATTCATTTACAAACCAAGGACAGGGACCTAAATATCCCCATTCCCCAACACAAAACCCATCGCAAAATAATGCACTGGTCAAATTTGTGAAACCTTCCCAGGCCCAACCGTGCCAGTCATACGACCAGGAGAATATTATTTATCCTCCTAACATGGCAAGGAAAAAGCCAAAAAATAAACAAAAGGGAAATCCTGGACACGAGGGAAACAACCAACAATTCCCTCCATGATCTCAGGCTAGTGGCAACCCCAACCAAAATCAAAACCAGGAGGCAAGTAACTCCCAAGGGAAGAACAAGAGGGATAATATTTGGACCAACCAGTCTTGTGCAATCTGTATTGAGTATGGCCATTACACTCATCACTGTCCTGAACTCCCCGAGCTGAAGAAGCTTCAAGGTAACCGAGGACAAGGGGGACCTACACATCAAACAATTGTAATGTAGGAGCCCTTCCCCCACCAAGGGACGGTTATTACTCAACAAAAACAACAACCCCCCGACGATTCTAGAAATAACATGCATGAAATATATATGACTGGTGAGGAAATGTTCTTTCAAACACAGAATCGAACTTATGATACCCCACTAGACACCAGTTCATCAGGGGCTAGCACGAGTGCACCTACAACATCATTGACTATATCTAAAATTCCTATTGAAACCTTGACAAAAATGGGTAAGGGACCAACAAGGCGAGCAGGACACCTCTCCAAAGCATCCCATAATTATAGGATCGTGGATGACATAGCCCAGTCCCCCACTGCCATGTCAGCTTTATAAGTCCTTCAATATTTCCCAAAGAAAATGAAAGCCTTACTTTCTGCGTTAGGTGCAATCGACCCTACCAATTCATGCCTTATGGATTTTGAATTAGATAAAGCCACTCCCAGGCTCCCTTCATTGGTCACCTTCTAGATAATGGTGTCATTCCAGAACATAACTATCCACCAATGTATCATTAACGAGGGTGCATCCACATGCATCATGTCAAAGAATGTTTGGCAGAAGTTAGGATTTCCTAAACTGAAGCCATAGGACATGACACTCATAGCATACGATGGGTGCCCTTCTACACCCGTCGGTCTCTATCAAAATGTCTCGGTCTGCTTGGCTGGAAAGAGGGTTCTTATAGGCATTGAGGTCTTGGATGCTCATCTAGATAACAATATACTCCTTGGGTGGAGTTATATGTACGCCATGTCTGCCATGACATCCTTCGTATTTTGGATCATGATTTTCCCCCATGAGGATCGCATCATCACTATCAACCAATTAACGTACCATGACAAGTGACCCCTGAAAAACATCGATGTCGTTCTACCCTATGTGGACACATCTATTGAAAATGTCACACAGTACCAAGAATATGGCCCTGGAAAATTCAAACTGTCATCTATCCTTGAATCATTCCTAGGAGATCCCCCTGTCATACCAGAATCATTTTCCGATATCACAAGGGCTCCATTGTGCATGATGTCTACATCAAGCACCCAAGCTATCCAGGAGAAAAATAATAGTAGTAATGAAACTGAGGCCTCGGGAATGACAACATCTCTATCCTACACCATTTTTATGGTGTGTTTAGTGCATGAGTGTAATAAAACACTGGTGCTTGGTAGTAACGGTTACAACCTACAAGAAATGGTCACAGGCAGAAAGAGTTGTTAGCTAGTTAGTGGAAACATAATAACATGTAAAACAAACTAGTTTATGAAACATAGTATGCTACAATCTAGAAGAGAAAATAAAAAAACAAAAAAACATAAACATAATCTCAATCGAGTCAAATGAGCTAATAATCTGAATAGAGAACTAATCCCCTCTTATTAGCTGCTATTAGTAAATAAGCGGTAGAACATTACACACTTGTAGTGGATCCTTAGAGCTATGGAGCTTTAATACCCAATGTAAGGAGGGCTTTACGCTTGAGCTGGTTCTGTAAGGCCTCTTTCTTTTCCTCAGGGATTTGAGTTGTTGGGTGCCCAAAAACTGAATCCTCTAACTCTATTGTTGTTGTGGACAACACACTGCTAGTTTTCTCACGGGAAATTTGGCCAGCATAACAATGTATTCTCATTTTTTTCTTCTCATGGTGTCATTTTATAGGCAAATTCAAATCCTTCTTCCCTCTCTTGGTACACTTGTGGATAGTGACCCAAAAGTGCGGGTTGATTCCATTGTGTGCTCACTTGAGGTCTCAAGGTTGCTCTAGGCGGTTTTCCTTGGGTAGCCTCAAGTGGAGAATCTTCTCCTGAAGTGTGTCAAGTGGTCCCAGATGGTGACCTTCTGCCATGCTCAGGACCACAGGCCTTATTGAGGGAAATTCGTGCAAACTAGCGCGACTATCAAAGAAAAATGCGCATGGAGTGCACTTTGCATGTGTCTTCTGTGCGTAATTTGATAATTTTTCCTCTTGGCCTTATATATGTTTAAATTTTCCAGATTATCTAATGTTTCTGAGCCTTGTAAATCCTTCTTCTTGATATTTTATGATGTATTTTTGCTTGTCCAATTTTCAAGTGATAATAGTTCCCCCCTAATGTGTGAGGTATAGGAAGAACTATATAGCCGAAATACATTATATTTTATGTTATGTGTAACCTGTGTTGAGAGAGAGAGAGATACCTGCGTGCAACCCAAGGTTTGAGACCCCTTACAATGGGTAAAAGAGGGACCATGTTTTGTCGGAAACCTACAAGAGATAGTATGGTACAATAAATACAAATTTTTCTACGAGGCGGGCATGTCCCATTCTCGTGAGGCTTTGGCTAGTTAAAAATCCTATCTGACAGATAAAGGTTATGCATGTGTCATTGATATGGTAGTGATCTACTGATTTGGTTGATGACGAATATTGTTGACGCTCTTAGGGCCGTTCTTTCTTTGACAGTAGGTTGAATGAAGCTCCAACATGTATAATCTTGGTATGGCATATAAATTCTCATTGTATGCATGGGTGTATGACTGGGACCTTCCCATGTAAGAATTTTTGAAAGAGATTCTTATAATGGCACGGGTCTTCGATGAATTTGGACAAAGGCAATGGTTCTGAAGTACGATACCATCTTGACATGAAAGCTTTTGTCATAGTCGAATGTCAGGAGGACCGATGACATCTATGGCCAATGATGATTCCCACAGTTACATCCGAGGATGCCCTTATTGAGATGAGGTGCCATCTAAGGTATTGCTTCCCTTTTGGAGAATGGTTTTTGAAGTCGAAAAAAAGGAAGCCTCAAACGAATGAGAGAGCTACTTATGCAAGGGACCAGGGTCTCTGATATGATATTTTTATCATAGGCATGGTGATAGGAGATGACTAAAAACTGATGATGGTAGTTCAGTGGCCCAAGGTTAGAGCATGGAAAAAAACAATTTGGCAGAAATCATAACTATTTCTGATGAGGAAAGCCCTGGAGTCAGTAGGGAATCCAGGGTGGGTATATGTTTGTTATGAATGTCTTGGTGGCTTTGCGTGAAATATGTGATGCTCTGACCAAGGGTGATTAGGGACTGCTTCCATGGGAGGAAAATGAGTGGATGGGTGGGGGATGTTCTCCTAAAAAATATTTATACACTTGCCAAAAGAATAAAAAAAATGAGCTTGGATTGTACAAAACACGGAGACAGGTGCCCTAAAAACATGGAAGTGATCACTCACTTGATGATATGAGGAAGGTGTTTTTGCTGAGGGTGGGGGCCCCATTGGTTAGTCTCGGTGTGGGGATTATGAAGCGGATGGAAAATATCGCAGATGGGCTATGATAATGGGGGGATGGTAGGCCAAATGTGAGACACGGTGGTGCATGTTTGATCTTCTTACAAAAATGGTAGTTCGGGAAAGGGGTTTTATTTTTATATGGTAAAACTTGACTTGATGCATGGTGGATGAATGATCATGAATTACTTCCTGGACTGAGGTGATATGGGCATGGCATCATATTTTTTGATGTAGGATCTACTTTGAGTGATGGATGCCATGCAGAGGTAGGCTCTACCGACCAATGAGGATGTTTATCATGTGCAAGGTGGGGAGATGATAAACATGGTCAGGTGTTTGGAACCTTGGGTAGATTTATTGTAGAGAAATGATGTCAAGATATGAAAAGATTCACTAGGACTCTATCATGCTGAGGGTAGAATGATACCTACTATGGAACCTTCGGTGCATGGGGAAATAGGTGGTTTGTTGCACTTTATAATACCTCCAACGAATATCTCAAGTGAAAACATCTTTTTCATTCAAATGTATTGACAAAATGTGTTGAATGGAAAGAGGATAAGAGAGGGCATACTTGACGGAACTGAAAAAAAAAAAAAAAAAATCGAAGACGTGAATATGTGGAGCCTCCTTTGGGCATTATGAGGTGTTGATCATTGTGTTGCTTTCGGTTTTGCAATTGGCCTCTTTGAGCTCTCATTATGGTCCTTCAAACAATTATAAAAGGGTGACATATAGGCCAATATGGCTCAGTTCAACTTATTTGTGCCATTTCAGTGTTTGAGAGTTTGAGAGGTCATAGCTTGTTGCAGAGCCTTTCTTGCCATTGCGGTCAGCCTGTGCACCAGGGATTCACGCTGCTAGAGTCAGGTAGGCCCCAGAAGGTCCTACATTTTAATTTTTCAGTGTTACTGGGTAGGTGTCCATACAAACTGGGTTTGTATGGAACCCTAGCCATTTTTTCCTTGACCGCGCCGGTGATCAAGGATGCCAAGCGCATAATATTCGCGCAAAACTAAGGATTTCCATGCATATTTCGCGCATGTGGTGCTTTTTGCGCACACCCTCCATGTCTGTCTGAGATACAGACGCATGGTCAATGTGCCTATTTGAGAAAAAGGCACATCGAAAAGCCAAGGTGATTTTTTTGAAAAACAAATTGGGAAATTTTTAATTTTTTTGGTGTTTTGATGTCACTGATGTGTGTCTGTTTGGTGATAGCATGATGTGAAGAGAGAGATATTGGTTTGATCCCCACATGGATGTGTCTCAAGATTCCAATGTTCGCTAGCAGCTAGCTCGATAGGGTCTTCTCAAGCTCCTTGAGAATTACCTCCTGCAGTCACAGGATCAGTTATTGCGCTACCAAGTCCGTTGCTGGAACAGGCGGCACAAAATGATGGTGCTACGAGGGTGTTGTTAGGTTCCCGTGATTTGTTACATTGGTGAGATCAAATGCACAGGATAATATCAGACCAGTCTTTGGATTCCTAGGACCTAGCCTTCCTAGACTCAAAGAGGGCTCTTTCTATTTTTTCAAAGGATGTGAAATTGGTTGCTTTTAGGGTTTTGATTTTAGGCTAGTTGTTAAGTGTAGGGTTTGTTTGTTTGTTTTGGTTGGGTAAGATGATCAAGTAGAATAGATAGAGTGAGGAATATTAAAATCAATGGGCTATGGAGTCAATAAAATTCATGGAAAGTTTCAACAATAAATCAGCGTGGATCACATGGAAAATATAGCATTAGTCAGATGGATTCTCAAGGTTTTTGTGAAGTGAAATGAACATCAAGTTTGTGAAACAAAGTAGGGAAAAGGGAAATCAAGAATCCTTTGTCATGTACTTAAAACAAGGAGGACTTCAACACTATTTATCATGAATAAGAAATCAATAGACAGGGCACACCAATAGCTCTTTGATTCAACTTAAGAAAATAAGCATTTCAGGGATACAATCCAATGAAATATAGAAGGCCAAAAACTCATTTAACTTCTAGTGATTTCACCTTCAAGGTTAGAAAAAATTCAAGATACACATATAACTTTAATCAAAGAAGAGGGAACACCTAAACATCATTGATCATAGCTCTGAAGATCTCCAAAATAATTATTCAAGCATGGACAAAGGGTATGATCGAAACATAGCCTTTGTCAAGCCTAGACAATAGTACTTTGGAGAGAGACCTCAAGAACAGTGTTTAGAGATATCAAACAAGCAGGGATAACCATAAATCATATTTGATACCTACTATATTAAACCATTCATGAAATAAACAAGCTTGGGGGGGCTAGACAACAATTAATAATTCTCTAAAAAGGCCCAGTAGAGGATAACATAGAGGCAGTGAAGAACAAACAGAGCTAAGGTGCTTTTGAAAACATTTCTTAGTATAAAACCTCTGTCCTACTACAATTTAGATGGATGAAACACAATGATACATAAGAAAACAATAACTAAATAGAAGCACATTACCATTAACCGAGCTCAGGGATCCTACAAGCAGTCTTCTCCATTATCAATCAAGACAATCCATTCACAAAGTCCACAACACCAATTTCTTCTCCAATCTAAAAAAAAAACTATGTATTGTTCCAAAGAGTCATCAAATGCCAACATTTTACAATGAAGCCCTCATGCTCTATTTATCTAGCAAAGGAGGGAAAAAACCCTAGATAGGGTTGGAAAAGGTCAAAATCACTCATAAATGTCATTAATGCCCAAGAGATCATGCAAGGCCCAAGGCACAAAATATCTCATGAAATAAATGCCAAAATAACTCCTAGCACCTAATTTTAGAGTGATTTTCCTCAAAAAACATTAAAATATCATTTTGCAATTAATGAAACAGTTTCATTTTGTTAAAAATACAGGTGAGGCCAAAAAGCGCGACACCTTCACGGTATAATAGGGCCACTTAAAACCATTTTTTTGTGAGCTTCAACTAAGATATAGAAAATTCCCCATGATGACTCGTTGAAAATACGATGGTCTACTTTCCAAATATTACCTTTGGTTTGCAGTTGAGCTCCACAGCAACCTATAAAAGGTAAATGCCCAGCTTGTCTATAAGCATGACATAAACCTGAAAATGAGCCAAATGTAGAATATGGGTTGTTTTTTGACCTTTTGAGGGTAAAAATACTCCAAATACTCTAAAATTTGGTGAGAATAATTATTGCCTGAGCATTAGGATTAAAAAAATAACATTTATTCTGATGAAATAGGTAACCTGACCTCAAAACGGGAACTCTAACCCAAAAAGACTCAAAAACATGAAAAAACACCCCAAAAACAAAAAAAGTGTATTCCAGAACGCACTTGGTTTTTTTTTAAGGTCAAATTTCAACATTTTATAAAATTATGCTAAAAACAAAATTGTTTCTTGAAAAAGGATTGAAAAAACACCCTCAAAACAAAACCAGTTGACGCTGGAATAACAAAAAAAAAAATTGTCATATTTTTGACATTTTTAAAAATAGAAATAACATTTTTTAATTTTTAAAATTCAAACATTAAAAAAAACCTAAAATTTAAGAAAAAAATAAATTTAAAAATAAAAACATTTTAAAGCTTAAAATTTAAAAATATATAGGAATAAAAAAATAAAAATAAAAACAAAATAAAAATTTTAATTCAAACATTAAAAAAAACCTAAAATTTAATAAAAAATAAAATTAGGATAAAATTTCAAAATACAAAGTGAAAGTAAAAATAAAAAATAAAAATATTAAATTAAAAAGAAAAACAAGTTAAAAAACGAAAAGAAATTATAAAAAATAAAATATAGAACAAATTTAAAAAATAAATAAATAATAAATAATTTAAAAAAAAAATTCTTTGAAAATATATTAAATTTTAATAAATTTAAAACTTAAAATATATATATATATATATATATATATATATATATATATATATATATTTTGTTGAAATTAAAAGTAAAAAAATAAAAATTAATTAAAAATAAAAAATGAAAAATAAAATACAATAAAAATATTAAATTTAAAAAAATATATTAAAAAAGCAAATAGATTTAAAAAATAAATTAATTTAAATTATATATATATATATATATATATATATATATATATATATATATATATATATATATGAACTTAAATTAAAAATATATATTAGATTTTATTAAATTTTAAAAAAAAATATTAATATTAAAATAACAAATTAAATTTAAAAAAAAAAATTAATTTTAATAAATGAATAAACAAATAAATTTTGAAATAAAAAATAAATTTTAAATATAAATAAAAATAAAAAAAACATTGTTAAAACAAAAAGTTAAAAAATTTTAAAAATCAATTAAAATTGAAAAATTGAAAAAAAAAAATTAAAAAAAAAAATACATTAAATAAAAAATAAAATAAAAAACAAATTAATTTGAAAATATTAAGTTTATATATATATATATATATATATATATACAATTTTAATTGAAATAAAAAAATATATATAAAAATTTTATGTAATTAGAAAAATAATAATAAAAAAAATAAAGAAATTAAAAAAAAAATATTAAATTCAAATAAATTAAAAAAAAATACAAAATTTACTAAATTTTAAAAAATTAAATGAAAAAACTAAACACAAAATTTAATAATAATAAAATATATATATGAAAAAATTTAAAAAAAAATCAATTAAATTTAAAAAAAGAAATACAAAATTTAATAAAAATTATTAACAAAATTTAGAAAAAAAATATTTAAAACAAATTAAATCTCGCGGCGAGAAGGCGATTCCCGGGATCGGCCTCCCGTGGCGGGAGGGCGATCCTGGAATCAGCCTCAGGGCAATTCCCGGAATCGGCCTCCTGCGGCGGGAGGGCGATTCCCAGAATTAGCCTCAGGCCAATTCCCGGAATCGGCCTCCCGCGGAGGTAGGGCGATTCCCGGAATCGGCCTCCCGTGGCGGGAGGGCGATTCCCGGAATCGGCCGGTCACGGGAGGGTGATTCCTAGAATCGGCCTCAGGGCGATTCCCAGAATCAGACTCCCGCCACGGGAGGGCGATTCCCGGAATTGGACTCCCGCCGCGGGAGGGCGATTCCTGGAACCGGCCTCCAGCGGCGAGAGGGCGATTCCCGGGAATCAGCCTCCCACGGCGGGAGGGCGATTCCCGGAATCGGCCTCCCACCCAGGTAGCGGCGGAAGCCGGCCTCCACCACCACTTGGGCGGGAGGCCGATTGGCGGTGCCACCAGGATTAAAAAAAAAAAAAAAATTTATTTTTTATTTTTTTTAATATTTTTTTTTCTAATTTGATTTTTTTTTTTTAATTCAAAAAAATTATTATTATTATTTTTTTTTTAAATTTAATTTGTTTTAAATTTTTTTGTTTTTTTTTAATTTTGTTTTTAAATTTAATATTTTAGATTAATTATTTTTTAAAATTTAAAATTTATTTATTAAATTTATTAAATTTTAATTTAATTTAATTTTTTTTTTAATCTTTTAGTTTATTTAGTTTTTCTTTTTTTAAATTTATAAATTGTTTTATTTAAAAAAAACAGTAAATTTATGGATATTTGTTTTTTAATTATTTGCACGTGGTTTTTTTCATTTTTTTTGTTTTTTAATGATAGTTTTTTTATTTTAATTTTCTTTTTCAATTTTCAATTTTTTTTTTTTTGGTTTTTTTCTTTTTTGTTAATTTTAAAATTTGTATTTTTGTTTTCTTATTATTATTATTTTTTAATTTAAATTTTTAAATTTAGTTTTTTCTTTTTTGTATTTTATTTTTTTATCTAAATTTTAATTTCTTTTTAAATTTTCTATTTTAAATTTTTTTTTTAAATTATATGGTTTTTTTTAATAACTTAGAAAAAAAAAATTTGATATTTTTTGGTTAATTTTTGTTTTTTTCTTTAAATTATGTGTTTTTTTTTCAAATTTTATCATTTCTTTTGATATAATTTTCGAATATTTTTGTTTTTTTTTTGTTTTTTTAATTTATTTTTGTTTAAATTTTTTATTTTTACGAGTTAATTTTGTTTTTTTTTTTTACATTTTTATTGGTTTTTTTTTATTGTTTTTATATATATTTTTTTAATCTAAGTTTTGTGTTTTATTACCAACATAAAAATCACCACTCTAAAAATAAAAAGGTTGATGCTACATCAATACGTTTCAAAATTAGGATGAAAATCACCACTCTAAAAAAAAAAAATTGATGTTGCATCAATATGTTTCAAAATTAGCATGAAAATCACTAACATTTTAAAACAAATATTCATACTTCATAAATAAAAATATTAGAGTGTCAAAAATGTGCTAAAAAAAAAAGAAAGGTGATTCTGCATCACCACTTTTCAAAATCGGGTGCTTTTTATGCTACCAAAAAAAAGTAGGTAACATTGCGTTTACCTATTTCATCGGTAACAGTGTTAAATTCCAATTTCTCCCTCTGAGGATGTCTGAGGAAAAAGCGTAGCACCAGGGGTGTTGCGCTTATAGACCTCCAAATTCACAAAAAACCAAAATTTGTCAAAAATTCTTCAAAATTGGTGGATACCTCCCTTATGGGGTTTGAGAATCATATAGAGAAGCTTCAGCCAAGACTCCAAGTTTTTCTTCATATTTTCCTCCTTTTAGTTCTTGAATCTCAGTGAGGGCCTCTTTGAGCTTGACACTAGTGAGTTTGGTTTTCAAGGCATAGTGTTTGGCCATCTTTTTCTGTAGGCCAAGGTCTCTTTTCATCTTCTTCATATGTTTGTGCTCATCCTTGTAATATTCAATGATGTATTGTGCCATGCCAAGGCTCCTTTGTAGGTCTTTAATCTCGGCATTCTCACTTTGAAGTAGTATGCTATTGGCCCTCTCCTTGTCTTTATTTTCACTTTCTAGGTCAATGATGCCAAGTCCTTGTTTGAACTCCTTCTTACCTTTCCTACCTCTATTTACCTTTTGTTTGCCTTTGTCAAGCTTTTGAGCTGAGGTGGATGGCATGGTCCCTTGTCTTTTTGAGGGAGAAAACACAAGCCTTAATCCTCTTTGATATGTCAATGGAAGAGGTGTGATTGTGGCCATTTCAGTATATTGATCATGGTTGTCTTCATTTGTTTCCATGCTTTCCTCTTCACTAACCTTATTGATGCTTACCTTTTTTCCTTTAATATCAGCCTCACTTTCTTCACTATCATTATAACTTTCATGACTACTGTCAGGATATTCATGACTATCTTCAGCCTTTTCTTCATTTTATGCATAGTCATCATCTATGATTTGGGCTGTTATTTTCACCTTTTCCTTCATCTATGATTTGGCTAAGAGCCTCATTGTTTTGACTGCCTCTAGGGCTCTTAGTTTCTTCTTCAATTTTTGTAGGGTCATCCTCTGTTTCTTGGTTACCTGTCTCATTTGTGCCCATGTTGTCTTTCTCATATTTATCATCATCATTCTCAATGTGATTACTACTTTCTTCATCACATGCCTCCTTTTCATTATCATTTACCTCCATGTCCACTGTTTTATTATTGACCTCCTCTTCATCAATGCTCAATTCATTCTCAGTGTCAACCTCCTCACTATCTTCACTATCATTACCTTGCTCAACTTTCATGTCTTCTACCTCATGTTGAATCAACTAATCATCTCATTCTATCTCCATGTTCTCTGCTTCTTGTGTGCTTAACTCGTCATCACCCTCATCCTCATCTGGGCTTGACTCATTGTCATCTTCACCTTCATTTTCACTTGATTCTTCACTGCCACTTCTTTCTTCATTTGATGCATCAAGAGAAGGGGAGGAAGGGAGGTTTCCTTGAGGAGGGGATATATGTGTAGAGGATCAGGTATGGTCAGTAGGATATAATGGAGGAGTAGAGGGAGGAGGATGAGATGATGAGGGCAATTTTGGTTGATGATGGGGCTGAGGGCTTGTGAATACTTCATGGGATATGAACACCTCCCAAGGTATGCCTTTTTGTTCCAACTGATGTAGAACCACCATCTTGATCAAGGAGTGATGGAACAAACTCTGCATTTGTTCGGGATGATTCCTCCTCCAGACAATAGAAGACATCTTGTCAATACTCCTATAGAGGTAATAGTGCAAATGGAGCATCTTAACCCGGGTAAAATGCATGAGTCTAACATGGTAGGAATAAAGTCTGGAGTACCTCCCCTCACAGGTAAAATACTTCATGATAACCCTCATCAAGGGTGAAAACCTATGTTTCAGGTGTGAGAAAGGGAAAATAGCCTTGCAGCCTTCTTTGTACCTAGTCTTAACAAATGGCTCATAATAGCTCATGTTTAATATTTCTTTCTTGAACCACTTTTCACCAACAGTAGGTATACCTGTAGCATTAGAGCATCTGTTGATAGTTCAAAATCTACCCCTGCAAGGCTTGATTTTTTGTTGTGTAGGTTAAGAATGAATAACCTTGTAAGATCTAGGTGATTTTTCACTTGTTTGACCTTCTCAAAAAATTGGAAACACCCCACATTCTAAAAGCATGTGAGAATCATGGGACGTGACGTAATATCCACTATGCTCTGGGGTTCAAATCTATTGACCTTCCCTCCCTTGTGCTTTAGCCTTATAGACACTTGGCCTCCTTCACTGCTGACACTGCCTTCTTCTCCTGACATGGTGACTGGTGTGGTCTTTAAACAAACTTGGGCCTACTTATAAAATTTGGTAGGAGGAGTAAAAATAAATGATGGTGAGGATATTTATTGTAAACGAGTGATAAGGAGGTGAGGGTTTATGACTGATTTTCTTTCAGGCTTGATGATGGGCTAACTTGAGCTGACTTTTATAACCCTAATTCACACCCCCCTTAGCTGATGATTTATTGCTTGGAGGTTAAAGGAGAGTGTTAATCATGAGGGCTTAGGGTTTGCAGTGGCGAGGGCTTGACTATTTTCCTTAACCATTAACTCAACAAAAACACTTGGAGTATGAGGAGAAGATGCACCTGCCAGTTTTTTTAAAACTCCTTGCAGGCTTTTGAAGACAATTTGGAGGGTGCTCCCTTGTGTTTTGGCACCTTTCTACACTTGGGAGGGTTTCAGCCATTAGCGTAGTGCTGAACGCACTATCGGGTCAGCTTTTAAGCACAGCACCGGGCAAAAACTAGATTTCGGGTCCTGTAGGTGCAGTGTTGCCTGTGTGCAGGCTTGTCGAGCTTCTACGCGTAGTGTCGGTCCTGTCGGGTCGGCCTCTGAGCACAGCGCTGGGCTTCTGGGTGTGCCAGGTCTGCTTGGACACAACACTCGTCTGTATGCGTAGCGCGTTCAAATGTACGTGCAACACAGTGCAAAAATACACTGTGGAAACCCCTATTCGCATAGTATCGAGTCCTATGAGTGCAACGCCGGCTCAAAAGCATAGTGCCACTAACCTTGCCCATAATTTCTCACTTAAACTCAAAAAAATTCCTCTTGAAGACTCTTTTCTCTTTTCAAATTAAAAAATAAGATATGAAGAGAATAGAGAGGTCCTTTATACTTTTTAGGGAAAATAAATTAAACTTAAAAACCCACTTCTGCTAATGTTTTGAGTTTTCTTGGTCACTTTTACTAACTTTTTGATTTGTTGTGTAGGTGAATTGAATAACCTTTAAGTAGATCCTTTCTCTTGATGTGAGTTTTCTGGAGAAATGAAATGGTCCTTCTTTAGCCTTGAGGGTCTTGGCACTGTCAAGCCTCCTTTTGCTTGCACTGTGAAACTGAAAACATGTTTTCTTACCTTCTTACTAGTTTTGGCAGTGATATATCCATTTCTGACAAAGACTATGAATTATGTTTGCTATATCTCCTCTTGGACACTTCTGATGTGTTGCAGGTGCCATGGCATAATGATTTAGCCCTGTTTGATGCTTTTGGTTTTGGAAACTTTCATAACAGTGACTTCATGATCAGTTTGGCATTCTGTTTTGAACCTCAACCTTGTGCTTTGTTTCCTCTGACCATTTGAGGGCAATTGATTGCTCTTGAAAACTTGACCTCCCTCACTAACACTCTTTGTGTTATTTCCCTTTGAGGCAGTGAAGCATTGTTACCTTGGCAAACCCTAGAAGTCACCTTCAAATTTCCTTTTAAAACCTTATGTTGTCATCATGGAGGCTCCTCATCTTCATTTCACCTATTTTGCCTATCTTTCCAAAACCTTAGGTTTTTAGGGCTATTAGAGAAGAATAATTAGTGTTTTCTTCTAAGTTCTCTATATCCCTTTTAATTTTATTCATTTCTTTCTAGTTGACCTCACCCTTTTCCCTTCTTCATTTATAGTTTCTAAAAATTTTTATTTCATGCCTAGTTGTGTTGGTGTGCCTCTGTTCTTGTGGCTTTTTGCATTGGCTCCTTGCTTGGCACATTGCTGGTCTAATCAGTCCTAGAAACCATGATTTCCCTTGAACATAGGCTTCTTCTGCCTTCTTTGCTGTGGATGCCCTTTAGTGAGGAGTTGGCCTTTTACCTTACCTAATCTCCTACCGATAGCCACCTTGACACTCCTGCAGAAATGTCAAAATGGGCAGTTGTCCTTTTGCAGAATTTTGTCCTTGGAAAATAAGTCCTCTTTGAAGTTCTTCTTGAGCTAAATTGGACAAACAGGTGCATGACCTTTTCTCAATTTGATTCAGCTTCTAGCACATGAAAAATAGTGATTTAGTACACCAAAGACAACCCTACAACCTATGAAACCCTAGTGACCTAATGGGATTCTCTTTCACTGAAAGCATTGGCTTATGGTTTTCAAGTATGAAAAACAGAGTTTTTGACATACATATGTATTGAGGATAAAAAACCCAATGTACTTGATTTATCTAAAGAGCCTACAGAGGTAGCTTTAAGACCATCAATGCTTGAGGCATTTGATGAACATGGGAAAGGGTAGGCTGTTTGGAAAACTTATATGGAAAGTGAAAAGGTTAAGCATATGAAAAATAGAGTACTAAGGTTGTGGGTGTGAAATGAGACAAATATGAGTGTCATAATCCCATGAGGGGTCTTCTAGGAGTGGTAGGCTAACTAGGGAAAATCAGAGTAGTGAAATAGTGAAAAATTTATCTTAAGGATAATGAAGGCAGTGAGATTTCTAAAACTCACAATATTCATGAATCTTTTTTCTTAGAAATCTAGGACAAGTGTTTATTCATCTAGAAAATGGAAAAAATTACTGATGAATAACAGTGGCTCCACTTGGGGAGGGCAGCTCCTTTTCAGGAGGTGTCCAGAACATTCAGATATCAAATCTCTGAGTTTATGAAGACCAGTGCCTCATCCATTGGGCAGATTTTTCTTCTTTCATTTTGTTGATGTTTCTCTTGAAGTTAAGATCTCAAAATTTGAATGACATGTTTGCTTGAAACTCATATCTACCTACCCAGCTTACTTGCCTAGCATTTTTTCTCCCCTGCGTGCACTTAAACTGGCAAACCCTTGACATTCTTTTTTTTAAAAGAAAAACAAACTATCTACTTATACCCTTATTACTTCCAAGAGTTCAGATTATGCTAGTGAACTCTTTTATTCTCTATCTAGGCTATTCATTTGTCAAGATTAAGTTGTTTGACAGGTTTATTTATCTAATCTACTGACATGAAATCGAAAACATGATTTAAACTAGGATTAAGGTATCTGATCTACCATGGGTTGTCGCATTAGGAGAACCTTCACACAGACATTATTTTTGTACAAAAAAAACTAGAAATCATGAGGTCTATGATTCATCATTTGTTAAGCCTTCCCATCTTTCTCTTTGGTCCAAATTTGAGCATGGAGAACCAGTATCTTTTGTTCCTAATCTATTCCCAACGACAAGCCAATTTTACATGTTTTTACAAGTTCTCTTTCACTAACCTATTAGCAATAAATTGAAAACATGTTCAACCATGATTAGGCTAGATGACTGAACAAGACTCCTTTTGAACAACTAGTGGCATTTAGGCTTGCACACTTTCAATAGTACTCTTTTTTGGGTATGGGGTTGTACCTCTTTTTCCAATATTCCCTATTTTTCCTTCTTTCTTTGTTTTTGTATTTTTTTTTAATGATATCTTATCATGAAATGTTATGTACAATGGATGAAAGCTTCAAACTAGGATTCTTGACAATGATGGTGTTTGAGCATCCTACCCTTGACAGGATCTCCAACTAACTCCTCTCCATTTAGCTCTTGTAAACACAAAACATTTCTACCTTAATTCAAGTGCATGGTGTAAGGATTTTTCCAAACATTTTCCAACAGGCCATGCGCTCCTTTGCATTTTCTTCTTGAATCTTGCTTCCAAAATTTTCTTCTGTTAAAGATCCTTCTTAGGTGAAAAAGGTATTCTTCCTTAGTTTTCAAACAAACAAGGAGGTCATCAATGTATATCATAGTGAATTAACTCAAATCAGGAGCCATGGCCCTTTGGAAAGTAGCTTCCGCACTCCTTAACCCAGAGGCATTTGATCAAACATGTAGGTGCCCTAAGGTGCTTTGAAAGTGGCTTTATGTTGATTAATTTGAAGTGTCACCCACCTGATTGTAACCTGAAACACTACCAAGCAATGATATATTGTTAGAAACTCCTACCCTTTGTAAAGTATGATTTATCTTGGGAAAAGGTTATTTTTTCTTTAGGGATGGTTTGTCTAGGTACCTAAAGTCTACACATAGCCTATACCCCTTTGTTTTCTTTGTTAGTGAAACAATTTTCTCAAACGTTTCATGATATTTCTTGAAAGGAAACCTTCTTTGAATAATGTTTGTGTCACAAGGCTTTAGGCTATCATTACTATATACAAAAACATCCTGAAACTTTTGCACAGTCTTATGTATTTCAGTTTTGTGTGAAGTGGTAAAGTCTTGGATAACTTAATCATTTTGGGTCTTTCTAGGCTGCCTACATTATACTCCTCTATATTAGTCTTGGTAGATACTTCTTTAGGGTCCCTAGCAACATTTTTGGGATTCAAAAAATCTTATGAAGTGACAAAACCTTTTGATGATGAGTTTTCTATGTATGGAAATACCTTAAGATTCCTTTGATTCAGGTTCCTAGAAAACTCTGCTTTATGAAAGTATTTCAGCATATTGGCATAAGGGGATGGTTCATTTTGTGATGTTTATTCTTCATGTGAGCAACCTTGCTCAGATTCTAATCTTGGTTTTGGTTTTAAAATTTTATTTTTAGTTTGGAGAAAATTAAGTTCTTCTTTACCATCATGTTGTTGTTGTACCGGGCTACTAGAGTCTAAGCTATTGAGTTCTTCATGCAGTTCCTTATTTGACTGTTGAGGCATGTCCGGATCTATATCAATTTCATTTAACTTTTCGTTAATGTATTCTTCATTATATAAAATGAATGAGTCAAGATCCGAATGGATGGAATAAAGAGGTGTTTTGTTTAGTCTTTCTTGGCTGCTAACCATAAACTTCATGTGTGATTCCTGGTATAATCTCCTTGTTTGGTTGAAAACAGGGATGGTAGCATATGACATGTCAAGTTGGAGGTTCCCCTGAAGCTTGGCTCCCCAAGATCTGGAAAAAATCATGCCATAATTAAGGGGAATATCAGATACTACTATGTCCATGACTAGGCCCTTAGCAGGAATTTGTACCAGATTGACACATAAATCCTTGATTAGACCCAAACACTTGACTTTTCTTGAATCGAAAGAATACAAGTCTTTGTAAGGCTTGGTTATTTCTAGGCCTAATCTCTCCATTGCCACCTTTGGCATGAGGTTGTGAGAGGCACCAGAGTCTAGCATGGCATTATGTAAGATTTTGTCATGTATGTTTAAGCTAAGATAGAAAGGGGGAATGGCTCCTTCTTGATATTTTCCTTCTACTTCAGGTCCAAACAACAACTCAGGATTTTCATCTGCAAGGTTTAAAGTATTGGTATCATTTCCCATGTTTAAGACTTTCAAGACTTGGGACCTGTACATATCTTGGGTTATCAGTTCAGTGAGAGGCACGGTGATCTTGATTTTAGCAATATCTCCCTCAAAACTGAAAGGTACTTGTGTTTTGGACATATTTACATCAGCTTTATCAGCCATAATTTTTTCTACAAGTTTAATTTTTTTATTCTATTTTGGGACTTTGGAAAAAAGAGTTTTCTTAGGGCCACTAGTAGATGCACTAGGGCAGCTTGTGTCACCACTTGGATGGCTATTTTTGTCTCTGTTTGGATCAATTTTCTTAGCCATGGTGTTGGTAATGTATAATGTCTTCTTAGGAGTGTTTTCAGGTGTCTTCCTAACAACAGTGTCTTCTTTGTTATTTTTGGAGTTTTCTTGGTTCTTTTTTCTCCTAAGGTCATATTTCCTATGGACTTCCATTATGGCATTTTCAAATCCCAATTGGTAGTCTTCAGAATCCTCATATTTTGTTTCAGTTTGATATGAGGAAAAGAAACCTTGTTCTTCTTCAATGAGAAAAACATCTCCCTCATTGTCGGAACCTTTCAATTTTACATGGTTTTCTTCAGGTTCTTCAAACTCTCTTCCCTCTTTATCTACATAATTGTCTTGGAAAGGGGGCCTGATTTGTTGGTCATTATCTCTTTGTTTGTTTTGGGGAGGATATCTTCTAAAGTTTGGATTCTGATTTATGTTTTGGGGATTTTCTTGGTTTTCCCTAGGAGGTGTTCTTTCACTCAAGTTTATTCTTTCCATAATTCTTTCCATTACCCTCACTAAATTGTCAATCTTGGCATCATATGATGAGGTTGAGGCCATAGTTTCATCTTTGTACGTGAATCTCTCTTCTAATCTCATCCTAGCCCTCTTTTTGATCAGGATGGCCTCTACACTTATAGCTCCCTTTTGCATGTCTTCTAAAGTTAGGGGCTCTCTCTCTCTCTTAGTTCATAAGCCATGTCTGGATCTAAACCTTCCGTAAATTTTGCTAAAGATAAGCCTTTTGGGGGTTTCATGTCTAGTGGGAGGGCATTGTAAACACTATTGAATCTAGTACAATAGTCTTGGACACTTCCTCTGATATTCCTCTTAAGGTTGTTATATTCTGAGAGTATTTGAAGAGGGTTTTTCTTGATTTCCCACTTATTTATTAATGTCTGGTAAAGGGAAGGGAGATTATGTATGGTGTTAGGAGTCAAGATTTTGAACCATTTTTTGGCTTCTCCTCTTAAGCTTTGTGCAAATATCCTCATTTTAATGGTTTCCTATTCTATTTCCATGTAATCAAAGGCATCATTTATCCTATCTGCATGTTGTTGGGTAGTGATGGATTCAGCTCCAGTAAAGTGAGGTATTTTGGACTGGTAATCATGTGGCAAAGGTAACAAAGGTTGTGGTAGTGCCAGGGGGCATACCATGTTGCCATTATGGGACTAAATGGGATCCAAGGATGATTTACAAGGGGAGGGTTTGTGAGAGGGGGTGGGGGATGAAGTGGAGTGGTTTGAACAATGGATGTGTGGATGGGGGTGGTAGAGGTACTTGGACCAAAAAACTAGTTTTGAGCAGACTTGGTATGAAAAGAGCTAAAGTGATGGAGAAGCTGAAAGTCGGGAGGAGTGGAAGGAGAGGCTTCTCTACTTGAACTCTGTTGAAAATCTAAGGGCTTAAGGTCAGTCTAGTCAATCCTACTTTGTGACTTGGTTTTGAAAACATTTCTTGTATGGTGCAAGTCAAACCAAGGGTTTTGCAAGGCTGTAATATGTTCAGGGACAGAGCTTGCTTTATGAATGGTCCTAACAGTAGTTGAGTTTCTAGTTTTAGAAGTTTGCCGCAAAATATTTTCTAGATCATCAACTATGGTGGGAGGGTTTGGGTCCGGGTAAGATCTGGTACTGATCTTTTGTGAAGCCGGATTTCAAACCCAAGGTATATAGAGGCTGAAAGTTTATGACTATTTTCAGAAGGTTTACCTCTCTTAATGTTTTCTAAACTCATAGTGTGTGACTAGGCTTCTAAACCTGTCAGGGCTGATTTGACACAATCCTAAGGAAATCTAAGAACACTAGTAAAGTTAGAAGGCCTACTGGAGGCTTGTGGAGTCGCTAAGTGGATATTTTTTGTTTTTTTAAGGATGTATGTATATGGTCCACCACCAATAACTGATAAAAAACCAATCTAGCGATGTTTTGGGGTTTTCTGAGTTCCTTTATGTAGCCCTAAGGTCTCTATGAATGTCCTACAGTTGATTCATCATTTTTCTAGAATGGTGAAACAACCAGATTCTACTCTTTAGCTAAAATTTTGAGTTCTCTATGATTTGATAAGGGTTTATGAAGTTATAAGGAGTTCTTAGATTTTCACTAATCTCTCACCTTGATTTCCAATTGTATTAGGCTATGAGTTGGTGATAAATCAATATATGTTGTGTAATAAGGGTTTATGAAGTCCTAAGGAATACTTATATGTTTATTGACTGAGAAGGTCCCATCGTGATCACCATTATGTTAGGTTCCCGTGATTTTTTAGATTGGTGAGATCAAATGCACAGAGTATGTAGTATCCCAAAATGGGGAAGCAGCAATATATGAACATAATAATGGAAATAGCAGTGAATAACATTACACCAAAATTTGTGAAAATCATGGAGCCATTTTATTATGTAAATTAGCAACAAATAAGTACAATACAACTCAAATAATCAAGGCAAGCAAGCCTCCCATGAATACATATGCCGAAGATGGAATGTTGCTACATTGCAGAATGCTCATGAACAAGAAAAACGTAGTAATAGAAGGGATATTGCTGCTGATAATGTACAATAATATATATCTCCAATTATATGGCTCATACAATGTTGGGAGTGAATATATAGACTCCCAAAAACAATTCAAAGACAATCTGGAAAGGATTTCCTGAACTATGCAAAAAGTACAAAATGCCGGAGTGCAGCCCTAGAGCTGAGTAGCAGCTGCAACTCAAGAACTGGATGAATATGGTTGTAGATGATACATGTGATGAATAAATCTCATCTAATGGATCCTTCAGATGAAATTCTGATCCAATCACTGAAGATCTCACCCTCCAATCAAACACTGCAACCCCTCACTGCAAATACTCACTGAAATAACAGAGTCAAGGAGAGGTACTACACTGTAGGTGATGGGAAATATGTTGGCCAAGTGCTAAGATGTGAAATAAGCTCCAGAATCTTCCTCAATGATTTCCTAAAGGAAATAAATCTTTCTCCTCTGAAAACAAGCTCCGAAAGTGTTGTTCTAAACCCTCCACTGCAACACCCTACAACACAACCCAACTCTAAACAGAAATTGCGCTGTAGCTGAAGGAGGTAACTTGGCCTCAAGCCTGAATGTGGATAAATGAAGTGCAAGCTCCCTCAATATGCCTCTCTTGAAAGGAGAAGGAATTCCTAAACAGGAATGCCTTGTGCTGAGCAACATAGCAATCTCAACTAAACAACTGAAGAATGCACAATAGTCCTGCATACCACAAATTCAATAATCCATAACATGTCTTGCTATGGCTGCCTTTCCCTCCCTATAAAAAAATGGAAGCCTTATCACCTTGGGTCCCACTCATTATGGTTTCATCCACCAAGGAATCTTCCTCCCACTATCACTGTGTTGTCTCTATAGATGATCTCCACCATTCATTCCAATGTTGTTGACTTAGTCAAACTTGACCTTGTCCACATGTAATTGCCCCTTTTCACACATGAGGGTGTGAAATCCAGCTATTATAATGATCCCTTTTCACATCATGAGGGATTTTATTCCTATTTTAGAAATGTATGGGCCTCCTTACCCATTTATTTATCTCCTAGGTGTCAAAAGTAAAAATCAATATTCCAATTAGCTGCATGCTAATTTTGGAATATTGCAGTCCTCCCCTCCCAAATGTTGCTTGTCCTCAAGCAATTGAAAGGATAGAACTAAATAACCTCCTATCCTCCTCCTGCAGCATCCTCATATGATAAACTCCTCCAAGGAATAATATTTTTTCTCATCAATAAATCTCCATATTTCCCCTCCCAAGCATGCAAGCTAGCTAAATATCTATCATCATGAAGAAGTAAAATACTCAAGGAGGCAACAACGTGCCGTCTAAAGGTCCCTCTAAGGCATGGGATCTGAAATGCATTAGGAACCATCATTACCATGTGGATCCTCCATCCCCAAGCTATCATCCATACAAAATGAGTTACCTCCCAACATGGAAACTCTTGAAAATTTCCCTCCACCTGTAATAGTTGCAAATATTCCAACCATATTTGGTATGCTTTTGTCCAGATCTTGGGGAGAAAAGATTGGAGGTGTTTTAAAGATATACTTTAGATATGCTATCATTCATGTTTTTAATGGGGAGGAAAGAAGGTTATACAGAGAAACAAGATTTTTTAAGACTACCACAAAGAAAGATGCAGGAAATTCCCCTACCTATGGCCAAGAGAAGAAAGATATCTCTTGTTTTATGTTGTATGAAGATGCAAAATTTTCTGAAGACTCAAAAAAGCAGCTCTCTTCAGCAATTGTACATAAGGAGATGGATTCAAATAAAATTTGGAAGTGTTATTTTGATGGTGCCTATTCTAAGGATGGCAGAGGAGCTGGATTTTACTGATTTCTCTAGAAGGTAATCTTTTGACTTTTTCTTTTAAGCTTGAATTTGAATCGAAAAATAATGTAGCTGAGTATGAGGCATTAATTTTGTGTCTCCAAACTGCTAAACAATTGGGAATTCAATGTATTTCCATTTTTGGTGACTCTGAGTTGATTATAAGGCAAATTAAAATTTTTTGTCAAACCAAGCATCTAAGGTTGAGATCATATAGGAATGAGGTCTAGGACCTTATTGAGAATTATTTTGAATCTTTGAATATTCAATTCATTCCAAGAGAAGAAAACAGAATGGCAGATTCACTGGCAGTTGCAGCCAGTACATTCAAGCCACCAATCAATCCTAAATTGAGATATGAGATTGAGTTGAGGCATAGACCCTCAATCCCTGATAATTTTAAACACTGGCAGGTTTTAGAATATGATGAGCAGATAAATCATTTTCTAACAATGATTGGAAACTTTGAAAATAGTGAAATAAATCAAGAAAGTGAGAAAACTGATCAGAATGAGGACTTGACAAATCTTAAGCAATAAATAGGTAATCAGAAGATAATACAATTGAAAGACAATGTATTACCTAGAGGTTTGGTTCCTCTCGAAAGGTTGTTTGATGAAAATTATGTAGCACTCGATAAAAAGAAGGTATTTCAAGAAGGTGAGATGGAGGACTGTAATCTAGGAACTCAGCCGGAGCCCAAGGTTGTTAAGATATTCAAAGGAGTCCCAAAGGATTATAAAGAAAGGTATGTTGATCTTTTCAAAAATTATATGGATGTATTTGCATGGTCCTATGATGATTTGAAAACATATGATTTAGATATTATTCAGCATAAAATACCATTAAAAGATGGGGTTAAACCTCACAAGCATAAACTTAGGAAAATTAATCCACTGCTCCTCGCCCCAATTGAAAAGGAGGTGAAGAAATTGCTGCAAGAAAAAATCATAGTCCCACTTAGATATTCAAACTGGGTTTCTAATCTGGTTCCTGTGAGGAAAAATAATGGAGAGATAAGGTTGCGTGTTGATTTCAAGAATTTGAATAGAGCTACTCTAAAAGACAATTATCCTTTTCCAAAGATGGATTATGTTTTACAAAAAGTGACGGGAGCTTATAGATTATCTATGGTTGATGGTTTCTCCAAGTACAACCAAGTAGCTATTGAAAAATAATATCAGAAGAAAACAGGTTTTACCACACCTTGGGGAACGTTCATGTATGCCAGAATGCCATTCGATCTCATGAAAGCAGGGCTAATTTTCAAAGGGAAATGGACATAAATTTTGTGGGTGACAAGTTTGTAGTCGTATATTTGGATAATGTGACTATTTTTTCAGGTTCTGATGATGAGCACTTGGAGCATTTGCAGAAGGATTTCCTGAAATGCAGGAAGTTTGGATTATCATTGAATCCTAAGAAATATTTGTTTCCTTTGGAATAATGTAAGTTACTGGGAATATAGTTTCAAATCAGGGGGTGAAAATTGATCCAACAAGAGTTGAAGCTATACAGACAATTCCTTTTCCTAGAAGTAAGAACGATATCCAAAGGTTTCTAGGAAAAATTAATTTCTTGAGAAGATTTGTCCCAAATTATGCTGAGATTGTCAAAATCAGAACAAATATGATGAAGAAAAATGTTGAAGTAAAATGGGACAAAGATGCAAGAGGGTCCTTTGTCAGGATTAAAGAAGCTCTTCAAGAAGCTCCTGTTCTAATTAGTCTAGATTATCAAAATCCTTTCCAAATATTTTCATTTGCATCACCTTCTACCATTGTTGTTGTGTTGTTGCAAAAAAATGAAGAGGGAAAAGAGAAACCTGTGGCATTTTTCAATAAATTTCTTAGGGATGCAGAACTCAAATACAATATCTTGGAGAAATATGTATATGCATTAGTTAAAGCATTGAAATCCTTCATAACTTATGTGTTTCAGTCTCAAATAGTTGCATATGTACCTAACTCAGCTGTAAAATATGTATTAGTTCAAAGTGACATTGAAGGAAAAAGAGGAAAGTGGATTGCTAAAATCTAGGAGTATGACTTAGACATTAAACCTACTAAATTGGTAAAAGGATAGGGCTTGGTAAAGATGCTAACAAAATCTAACTTTCAAGCTCTAGGAATTAATTTTCTTGCACCCTTGGATGAAGCTCTTGATGAAACGAGTCAAAGCAACACAAAGTCAACAATTAAATACAAGTTTCTCTGCTCTGATTGGTATAAGGATATTATTCATTACTTGTGACTTTTCTCTTTTCCACCCTCAATAAACAGAGCAAATTATAGAGCTCTCAAACTCAAAGCTCAGCCTTATGTTATAATTGATGCTAAATTGTATTGGAAAGATCCTGTTGGCATTTTGTTGTTGTGTTTGACAGAAGGGGCATTAGGGGAATTTTGAGGTCTAAAATGGGCCTCCTAAGAAAAATGTACAACAAATATAAACTTTATAAGAACCAATTGGATTCAAGATGATGATGTCAACCATGGGGGATGATTCACCAATTTTTAACTAAAAGGGTGAAAAGATTAAAAAATAATAAAATAATAAAACTACTTTTTCAACTCGTATTTTCAACTTATCTCCCAAATTTTTTACTCAAATTTAGAGTGGGACGACTCGTTGGATGCAAAATTTAATTTCTCATCCAAAGACTACCCATGTTACATAATTTTGACGGACCCTGCTACACGAAAAATGAGAAATACATGAAAAAAAATGTGATTGAAATCACATTTTTCATGTATTTCTCATTTTTAGTGTATCACGATACATCGAAATTATGAAACATGGGTATTCCTTGGATGAGGAGTTAAATTTTTCATCCAACGAATACTCCCGCTCGAAATTTGAGTAAAAAATTTGGGAGATTACTTGAAAATACGAGTTGAAAAAGTAGTTTTTTCTTTTTTCCCTCTAAAATTTGATGATGTAATCAAACATTATTTTATTATTTCCAGTATTATTTTATAATTTCCTTAGGAGGCCCATTTTAGACCTCAAAATTCCCCTAATGAGTCAATGGAATTTATTAAAGAATACCATGAAAGTTTGTGTGGAGGCCATTATAGTTGGAAAGTTACTGCTCATAAAATCCTCAAATCAGGTTTTTACTGGCCTTCCTTGTTTGTTGATGTATACAGATTGGTTAGAAGCTACCAGAAATGTCAATTGTTTGTAGAAAAGAAAAGGTTATCTCCTCTACCTCTTCTCCCTGCATTTGTTGAAGAACCCTTTAGACAATGGGGATTATATTTTATTGGAGAAATCAATCCACCATCAAGTGGGCAATTAAAGTGGATTCTGACTGCCACTGATTATTTTACAAAGTGGGTGGAGGAAATACCTGTTAGCCACCTATATTTTTCTATCATATCAGCTGGTGGCTAAATATTTTTTGCAGCCTTCAAGAAACAAATTCAGTCCTGAAATTGTTGGTGCTTGAAGTCTTTTTGGTGAATCCATAAACTACTGGTTAAATCTTCACAACTGTTTCCTCTTTCAAACCTCTAATATCCGACAAAAATCCAAGTCAAATACTGCTGCATTCCCCCTTCTCCCCCTCCCTTTATTCCAACATTGCCTCATTTCTCCGTTTCCTTTTCTCCCATGAAATCCCTACAATCCAGGTTTTTCCCCTATCCCTTCATAAAATTTCATTTCCCAAGGTTAAAAACCCACTTTTTAACCTTATCGAAACTTCAAGTCCTTTGGAAAATCATTAAAAAAAAAAAAACCATGAAAAATACATAATTCTTATGTAAAAGGTTTTTAGCCCCCGCGGACTAAGCCCCTCCCCTTTTTTTTTCATCCATAAGCCCGAGCGCTGGAACCACGCCCGAAGCCAAAAGGGCGATTATCCCTTCATACAACATTTCTCCACCAAAAATCAATAAAAACCTTTGTAAAATCATGATTTATGCCTTTGATATTTTTTTTTTCCAAAGTTTCCGCTCGTATAGCGATGGATCAACCGGGGCCGTCGATCTGCTCCCCAGATCCAATGGAGCAGAGCACGCCTCACCTGGTCGACCCCCTTCCCCTGCGTCATTTTCCAGAAAACCACCGGTTTCCATTCCGCACCACTTTCCAAACCAAGGTGGTTTTCTCCCGTCAGCCAGCGATTCCCTACGCCGGCCGACACGTGTCCCCGATACTGTTTCAAAACCACCGCGCTATCAGATCATTTCGCGCGCTAATCTTTGTACCAAGACCACGCGGCGGAATCCACCTCCACCGTCCGATCTGGTCCCTCCCATCCGACGGTTGCCGATCACTTCACCTGCTCGACCTTTAACGGACATGCGCGCCCGTTAACTCATCCACCGCGCGGCCAAGATTAAATCTCCGCCGTCGATCTCTACAGATCAACAGCTCACATTCATTTTCCTGATTCCATCGCCTGGTCAACCTCCTTCCCGCTGACTCTCCGTTGCCCAACCTCTACCGTAGATCTCTGCAGATCGACGGTCCAGATTTAATCTCTCCACAACTCTTTTCCAAGACCGCCCAGATTTGATCTCGACCGTTGGATGATGCCATCCAACAGCCCGCGTTCCTCTGCACGGTCCCCAAAGCAGATTGACCTATAAAACCAAATTTTTAACATGTTTTTGGTATTTTACAGGGTTTAAAGTCATTTGTTCGTGTTTTTAAGGAAATTTCAGATCAGGAGGGTGACGACTCTCTATGTTTCGATTTCTCTGTGGGAATCACTCGCAGAGTCAGTTTCACGTCTCATCAATGTTTCCACAAGCATTGATGCCTTTTTCCTGTCTGCGCAGCCCTGCCCAACGAAGAAAACCGTGAAAATAAACGCAGAGAAAGAGTATCAGAGATTGAAGACAACAGTAAGCCAGATCACAGCTGATTAGTGGACAGTTTTGTGGGGATTAAGGCTAAGACAAGTATCAAACGCCTAATCCCTAGATCTAAAACGCAGATTGAAGGAAAAACCTAAAGTGTTTACCAGACATATTGCCTCCACCGCCATATCTGAGGCCAATTGATTCCTCAACCACCGCAGTGCCACCTATCGCCTCAAAAAGCTCAATCAGAGGCTGAATTTATTGAACCAGATCAGATTTCTGCCTCCAAACAGCCGAAGAATTACTTCTGCCAGGATTTAATGACAGAATTTCAGCAGAGAAACCCTATTGATACACAGAGCCTCAAAGGTCAACAAAAAGCTCCCTTCGAGCTTAATTCATAAGTGTAAACCGATTAATGCAGTAAAACACTTGTATAGTCTCTTCATTCGAGCCCCCAAGGGCCAAGAAGACATTAATTCTGCATTAATTGTATTTGAGATCTTTTCATCAGATCTCACCTCCTCATCTTTCTATAAATACTTCAGTAGAAGATGAGTGAGGGGTTGGTTGTTAATGTAAATTGCTGAAGCATTGTATTGTAACTGAGCTGAATACTCTTGATTGTAGATAGGATTTCATTGGCTCTTGGAGCTCTGCTTGTCACAGATAGGTTAGGTTGTGAAGAGAGATGGATTAAAACACTAGATCTGAAGATTGTAACTGGTTTGAAGCATCAATACAAGCTGATTTATGGGATCCTGGTCTATGCTGATGGTGATGTTATTCTCACTATAACTTGTATTTTGGTTATGTTTTCAATTTGTTTCATTTTCCACTATAAAGAACAGTTTAAACAGGGTTAGGACCTACTGTATATCAGTAACCTTCTCTAGCTGAAAAACCTTTATTTCAATGTTTTCTCTCAACTATGTTATTTGAAAATGATTTAATTTAGTTTAAGTACAGGGATGTTGGCGTTCCCTCATCTTTTTGTCTCAGCTAATGTTATTTTTAAATGTTACTTTCAATATATGTTGTGTGAAGATGAACTGAGGAAATTAAGGTTAGCCCTGAGTCCCTTTCTTGTTTGCTCAACTATTCGATTGTTTCCCTTAGGATGTGTTAAAAGCTGACTAGTTTCAAAGTACTTATCAGATCTTAGACCATTTTGTGTTATCTTTGTGTTTCTCCTTGTTTTTTATGTTTTTTATTAGAAGTGTATCAAAGGCTGGATAGTTTCAAAGTACTTACCAGATCCTAGTTTGCTTCTATGTTTTTCTTGAGTGCTTGGTCAAAGGCTGGCTAGTTTCAAAGTACTTACCAGATCCTGGGCTGCTCTTTGTTCTGCATCTGTCATTTCCCTTTCTTATTGTATCACTCCATTCCATAAATAAAACTTTAAAGAGATCCTTAGGCATATATGACTTGCCCCATAGACCACTCTTGAACCTGATTGTTCCAATTAAATCCTCTTATGACTCCATAGCCCAATGGACTGAAAAATTTCCATCATCTTTCTTCTTGATCAAAGCTTACTCTTTTTGCTTGCAACTTCTCACTTTTGAACCTATTTGCATATAGATCTTTCCGCCTCAGACAGCAACTATGTTCAATCATCCAAAAAACCAAACAAACCGTTGGTCTTCATAACTAGCCTAATATCATTACCCTAAACTTCAAAGACAATATCCATCTTTGTACCTATTGGAGAGATCCCTCTCCGGATTCATGAGGGCTAGATCCTAGAATCCCAAAGTTGGTTGAAATGATGTTAACTCTATGATCGGACTTTTGCCAATCTTGCTTATTACAGAGACCTAACATTTCTGGCGACTTCGCTGGGGACTGAGTGTTTGTATAAAACCTTAGAGACCTCAGAGCTCCTTTTATTCAAGAAAACTTTGAGAGTTAAAAGTAGCCTTTTCAAGCACTACCAAGAAATGGTAATCATGATGAAACTTGTTTGAATCAGTGACAAACTAGGTCAGCTCTAGGATTCTCTTAAGTTTTTATCTAACCTTGGAAAATCAGCTAGCTTAGCCATTAGAGTAGACTCACTTTGTCTCACAACCGTAGCTAAGTTTTGAAGCAAAGTTAAGACATTCTTCCAAACCACAAATAAAAAAAATTCAGAAAATACCAAAAAGAACTTCAGATTGGTAGTAAAACACTTGCTCTTACATTTCACTTGCCGTTGGATATGCTTTACTTCATACTCTTTAGACAGATTCTGGAAAGGGCCAGGTAGCCTCCGGATCTCATCCTCTTTTAGAGGTGACATATCTAGTGAATGCCCTCCCAGTCAATCTCTGGTTAGAGTTTGTTGTGTTTTGGGATACCCTGAAAAGGGATGTATCACAAGCACTGTGGTGGACAGTGTACTTCTTTGAACACACTCTAAACTTTCCACCTGGCGACTCCACAATCCTAAACAGACCTTAAGACTCCACTGGGAATAACCCTCATCATTATAACACCCTTCAAGCTCAGTTAGAAGGCTGTAGGATTAAATTTTAAAAACAGATTAGTTAACCTCTCAAAGATTGTCATATCTAGTTGAGCTTTTCTTGTTTATTTGGGTCTAAAAACATAGCATAGTGGCTCCTAGAAAGATTCACACTAGAGCCCATCCTGACCCTGATCCACCTGAGATAGTTGATAACCCATAAAGTATCCTTAGGAAGTCTCCTAAGATAGAATCCTCAACTATTTTCTGATCTCACATAAGAGCCAATTCAGTCCCTGAAAATCTTTCAGCTCTACAAAAATCACAAACTGACTTATTGAACCCATTTAGGACTAGGTCATTTGGTGATTTAGATCAGTTAGATTCTGAGTCTTCACTTTCATCTCCAGAAACAAGTGAACACCTTGGGAATAGAGAATCAACACCTCTTGATTTACATTTTCTTCTTAACTTAGGTGTCTCGCATCCAAGATCAGCTCAGCAATCTACTGCTGTCCCATCCACTTCTGTTCATCCTTCATCCACTGTTCAAACCACTTCATTTCAGCCCACCCCACCTATGGTCAATCCACCACCTATCATGGCAGCATGGTATGCTCCCTTAGTCCTTCCTGTACCATTAGTCAACCTTCCACAGGACTATCAATCCAAAATTCTGTTATATGATGCAAGCAATACTACAACAACATCACAACATGTGGACAATATGAATGACTACTTTGACAGAAATGAAATCGATGATGATTCTGTCAAACTTAGATTATTTTCTCAAAGTCTGGGGGGAGAAGCAAGAAAATGGTTTAAGGGTTTAGCCCCCCATAGTATTAATGACCTCCAAGGCTTCCATCAAACATTCTTAAACAAATGGGAAGTGAGGAAGAATCCTCTCCAAGTCCTTGCTGACTATAACAATCTCCATAGGAACCCAGGGGAAAGTGTACAGGCTTATTGTACCAGATTTAACAGTGTGTATAATGCACTTTCCCCTGAACTAAAACCTCCTCAGGGCTCAGCTTTAAACAAATTTTCTGAAGGGTTTGATCCTGACATGACCTATTCACTCAGAGAAAGAGTTCTTGCAACCCTTGAAGATATGCAAAGAGGTGCTCTCTCTGTGGAAGTAAACTTAATGGAGAAGAGAGCAAGAATGAAAGTTGAAAAGAGAGTATCTTTCAGAGAGGAATCCACCCCTACTACCTCAAGCTCAAAAATGGAAAGGATGATGGAAGAGATGATGAAGAAAATGAGCATTCTTGAGAGAGCGCAAGCAAGTCTAAATCAAAACGCTCCTCAAAATAGAAACCAAAACCAAAACCAGAATGTTAAAAGGAATCAACCTCCAAACAGACCCAGAGAAGATGATCAGCAGATCACTCCTCCCTTTCATCAAAACTATTTAAGTGAGGTTGAGGAAACAGATCAAATAACAGAGGAGGATGATATAAACTTATATGGGGTAGATGATGATGACTTCGAGGTTCATTATGATAGGAAACAAGGTCTTTATACACCTTACGATGACAAAAGAGATGATAATGAAAATTATTATCAAAACATGGAAAATGCTGTCATAGAACCTTCAAAGGAATATGAACTCAGAAGTAAATCTAATCAACAAACCCCCAACAACAAAACCTCTGACAAATCCTCTCAAAGCAGCACTGCAACCAAGCCTAAAACATTCAAACAAAAAGACAAAACAGTGGCTAATAATTCTGGTACAGGTAAAGAGAAAAACACTCAAAATCTTGGAAAACAGAGTGCAAACACCAGTAGTACTAACACTTCAGCTAGTACTCCTATTACAACCATTGTATCAAGTGTAGATAAAACAAGTCAGCAAACTGTTGTTGCTGATAAAGTGGCAGCAAACAAGGCTGAAATTAGTACCTTAAAGAATCAAATTCCTTTCAGCCTGGAACAGGAAATCTCAAAAATCAAAATTTCTGTTCCTTTGACTGAGTTAGAAGAAAATGAGGATACACTCAATCTTAATGATGACCAACCAGAGCTGATTTTTGGTCCAAAGATTGAAGGTAAGTTTCAAGAGGGACCTGTCCCTCCCTTATATGTAAGTTTGAACATTAATGACAAAATTCTACACACTGTTATGCATGACTCAGGCACTTCCCATAATTTAATGCCAAAAGCTGTAATGGAAAGCCTGGGTCTTGAAATTACCAGACCTTACAAAGACTTGTACTCCTTTGACTCAAGCAGAGTTAAATGTTTAGGATTGATCAAGGACCTCTGTGTAAATTTAGCCCAAATTCCAGCCAAGTGTTTGGTCATGGATATTGTTGTGGCTGATGTGCCCCCAAAGTATGGAATGCTTTTATCAAGATCTTGGGGGGCTAAGTTACAGGGGACTATGCAAATGGACATGACCTATGTGACTATCCTTGTTTTCAATCAGACTAGAAGACTTTACAGGGAGTCCCACATGCAATACATAGTGACAAGTCAAGACAGGCCTCAAAACTCTCCTCTGTATGTTGTAAGTACGAGCCTTGATTCTTTTATCATGTTTAATGATGAAACCCTCACAGAAAAAATCACTTTAACAGGACTAATGGCTGAAACGGAGGAAGAGGAATACAACGCTCAACTATCAAAATAGTTTGTTGTATCTGAAATTCCTAGAAAACCAAGCACAGGTCTTGACATAAATATTATCATTCCATTAAACTTAAAACTTGACAGTCAAGAGAACAATCCTCAACCTGATGAAAAACTTGAGGAGTCAGGCCATGCAAAGGACATGCACCAAACTGATAAAACTGAAAATGTTCCTCTCTGGACTATGTATTTTGATGGGTCATGCACAAGAACAAATGTTGGTGTAGGTGTCTGGATTACTAACACTGAAAACAATCATACAGAGTGTATTTCATGTAAATTAAACTTTCAGTGTTCTAACAACATAGCAGAATATGAATCCCTCCTCTTAGGCTTGCATCTCTTGAAAAAGCTAGGTGCCAAGAGAATCAATGTATATGGGGATTCTAAATTAATCATTAGGCAAGTCAATGGGGAGTATAATGCAAATCACCCCAGACTTAGGGCCTACCGAAATGATGTCATGGATCTTTTAAAAACATTTGAGGAATCCAACTTAAGTTTTGTCCCAAGGAAAAGTGTATTTCATGTAAATTAAACTTTCATTGTTCCAACAACATAGCAGAATATGAATCCCTTCTCTTAGGCTTACGTCTCTTGAAGAAGTTAGGAGCCAAGAGAATAAATGTGTATGGGGATTCTGAGTTAAAAATTAGGCAAGTCAATAGGGAGTATAATTCAAATAACCCCAGACTTAGGGCCTACAGGAATGATGTCATAGATATTTTGAAAACATTTGAGGAGGCCAACCTGGGATTTGTCCCAAGGAAAAGAAACATTGCAACCCATAATTTAGCCTTTGCTGCTAGAACCTTCCCAATGCTATATGATGACACATCCTAGATTAAATTCAAACCAGCTATCCTAGATAACAAGAAATATTAGCAGGTGTTTGATGGAGATAAACAAATAGAAGACTTCATGCAATTCAGAAATGAGTTTGAACTCCATAGCTCAGATTCTGACTATGATACAGACTGCAGTGAAGAAAATTTTCTTGGTGAAGAAGAACCGTATCCTGAGCTTGTAGATATTAACCTTCAGACTATCAAACTTAGAAACCAAACAGAGTTGAGTGCAGAATCTGAAACAGAGGAGTTGGAAACTCTGCATTCTAAGAATGATAGTTTTCCCAAGGGTTTGGACCCTCTAGAAGAATTGTTTGATTTTAATGATGTGGCCAATAAACCTAAACTGGAACCTGTAGAAACTGAAGTAGAGGAATGTAATATAGGCAGTGAGAAAAAACCGAAAATGATCAAAATGTCCACAGCTTTGCCAGCTCACATTAAACTCAAATACATAGAGTTGTTCAAAGAATTTTCTGATGTTTTTGAATGGAGTTACGAAGATCTTAAGTCCTATGACACTAAAATAATACAGCACAAAATCCCTCTTAAAGAAAACCAAAAACCATTCAAACAGAAACTGCGTAGAATAAACCATGTCCAGTTACCATTGGTTAAGAAGGAAATCATGAAGATGCACGATGCTGGTATTATTTTCCCTATTAGCTATTCTGAGTGGGTGTCTAATCTGGTGTCTATTAGGAAGAAAACTGGAGAAATCAGGCTTTGTATAGACTTTAGAAATTTAAAGAAAGCTTCGTTAAAAGACAACTACCCTTTGCCCAAGATGGATCATATTTTACAAAGGGTGGTGGGGTCTAAAAGAATTTATTTGCTAGATGGCTATTCAGGGTATAATCAAGTCTTAGTCCACCCTGATGATCAATTAAAGACATCTTTTAGTACACCATGGGGTACTTTCATGTATGTGAAAATGCCTTTTGGTCTAATGAATGCTGGAGCAACCTTTCAGAGAGCCATGGACATAGCATTCTCGGAAGAATTGAGTTTCTTCATCATTATATACCTTGATGATGTCACTGTGTTTTAAAAAACAGATGAAGAACACTTAGAACATTTGAGGAAAGTTTTCGAGAAGTGCAGAAAGTTTGGAATATCTTTAAACCCCAAGAAGACTTTATTTGGTCTCCAAGAAGGTAAACTTCTTGGGCACATTATTTCAGAGGAGGGTATAAAGATTGATCCCAAGAGGATTGAGGCCATCCTGCAAATCTCTCATCCTCGAAACATAAAAGAGTTGCAGTCTTTCATTGGAAAGATAAAATTTTTGAGAAGGTTCATCCCTAACCTAGCTGAGCTCCTTAGGAATATCACAAACATTTTGAAGAAGGAGCAAGGGGTAAAATGGACCTTGGAAGAAAAGACATCCTTTGAACTGGTAAAACAAGCATTAACCAAAACACCGGTTCTCATAAGCCCTGATTTTTCAAAAGATTTTTATATCTTCTCATTTGCATCAGAACATACCATAGCTACTGTCCTTTTACAGAAAAATCCACAAGGACAAGAGCAGCCCATTGCATTCTTTAGAAAGGCATTGAGGGATGCCCCTTTGAGGTATAACATTATGGAAAAACAGGCTTTTGCTTTGGTAAAGGCTTTGAAAGACTTTAGGGTATACATCCTTCACTCACACATCATTGCCTTTGTCCCAGTCGGTTGTTAAAGACATTGAAGGCACGGGACTGGAATGGTAAGAGAGAGGTAAGTGGATTGCTGTTATTCTTGAATATGATTTAGAGATAAAACCCACTAAGCTCATCAAAGGCAGGTCTAGCTAACCAATAGGTGAATCAAATTGTGAAGTTCTTGATATTAATATGATTAATGCTTTGGATGACCAAGAAGATTCTCGGCTCCATTATTGAAGACCATTTGTGAATTCTCCTTGGTATACTGATATTATTTATGTTTTGCTTAATCTGAATACACCTCCTGGTTTATCAAAAACAAAGGCAAGATTCCTAAAGTTAAAAGCTGTAAACTATTGCATTATTGATAAATGTCTTTATTGAAAAAATGTAAGTGGTGTATTGCTTAAATGTTTGCCTGAGTTTGATGCAGAGAAGATTAAGAAGGAATTCCATGAAGGAGAGTGTGGAGGCCATTTATACTGGAAGGCAACAACCAACAAAATTCTGAGGGCTGGTTTCTATTGGCCTACTATTTTTCCTGATGTACACAAGATGACCACTACTTTCCATAAATGCCAATTATTTGAAGGCAAGAGAAAATTACTACCGCTGCCTCTGCATCCAATCACTGTTAAAACTCCTTTTCAACAGTGGGGACTCGACTTCATAGGAGAAATCCATCGACCATCTTCTGCTCAGCATAGGTGGATTCTTACTGCCACAGACTACTTCACTAAGTGGATAGAAGCCATTCCTTGTAGACAGGCCAATGATTCAGTTATCATAAAATTCATGGAGACTAACATCCTCTCCAGATTTGGCTGTCCTACCAAGGTCATCACAGATAATGCAGCAGCATTTGGATCAAAGAAAATGGTTGAATTCTGTCACAAGTATAAGATAACATTGGGACACTCCACAGCCTATTACCCTCAAGGTAATGGACTTGCAGAATCTTCCAACAAAAGCTTAGTGAACATAATCAAAAAACTATTGGAGGAAAATAAAAAGTCTTGGCACACAAAGCTGATCCATGTACTTTGGGCTGATAGATTAACTTTAAAGAAATATATTGGTATGTCACCCTTCCAGTGTGTGTATGGTACATATGCAATTTTTCCTAACAGCCTTGGTGTACTAGTTATGAAGATAATTCAAGAGTTGCAGTCTGAAGAAAATGACATAATCAGAAGAATAAATCAAACCATTCATCTTCAGCAAACCAGAGAGGAAGTGTATAACAAAGCATTGCAGAAACAAGACAGTATCAAGAGGATATTTGATAGAAGGAAAAAGGCCAGCAATTTCAAGATTGGGGACAAAGTTTTAAAGTGGGACTCAAGGAGGGAAGACAAGGGAAAGCATGGTAAATTTGACAATATATGGCTTGGCCCTTACTCTATTCATTCAGTTGCTGGAAACAATGCATTCTTCTTACAAGAGCTGGATGGAACAGAATTGTTTGGGGGTCCTGTCAATGGCAGGATGCTTAAGCATTACTTCTCTTGATCCATTTTTTTATGTTTTGGAGCCTTTTACCTTTTCCATTGTAAATATTTAATCCACCATTGCATTAAAAGTTATGAAAAATCAAGAAAATACAAAAACAGAGAAAAAATGAAAAGAGGGCAGGAATGAAAACAAGAAAGGCAAAGCCCCATGCCAAAAAGAGAAAAAAATGCTGAAAGTGTGCAAGCTCAAATGCCGCTCCTGCAAAACACACTTCTCGTTAGTCAAACAACCTAATCTTGACTAATTAGCTTTACATTTTTCTGCTGATAGGATAGTGAATTTGATTTGCCAAACTGTTCAATCTTGGCTTATCAGTAGATAGATTAGGATAGAAATGAAGGTTCAAACGAACTCAAAATCTGAACCAAAGTTTCCAAAGGAAGATGACTCAAAACTATGTTTTCTTATGTGAGTCATAAAAAAGAAAGTCTGGTTCTAATTTGCCCAAAATCTGAACCAGGGAGAAAGAGAGAATAGCTCAAAAAAAGTAAAAAACAGAGCTATGAAAAAGATGAAGGAAGGGCTCAAATTTCAGATCTTAAGCCTTCCATTTTTGTTTTTATTTTTCTGCAAATAATAATCTATGTGCAGCTTGTTTTTATGCCATAGATCACAACAAGTTAAATAGCTTAATCTTAACTTGACTGTTTTTAAATTTCTGTCTTAGAATTTAGAGAATGAAAGTCTGTTGGACAGTTTAATCCCAACAGACAGTAGATTAGGTAGAGAAGAATCTCAGCTCAAATGTTTAATATGAGTTCAGGGAGAGATAAGAAGTAGAATTAGATTAGTTTTTATGCTTTCAAAGGAATAAAATGTTGTAAAAAGAGTCTGCCAATCCAAGTGCACTCTGATAAAGAAAAAATGCTAGATCAATAGGATTGGGTAGGTAGAAAGTTGTATTGATGAAGTCCATTTATCTTTCATGACTGATGTTATTTGTCAGAAGCAGAGAAATCTAATGGATGAGGCAAATGATTAGCCTCCGAGAAATCAAGTTTGAATTCTTGATGCCTTCAAGAAGGCACCATCCCCAAGTGGAGCCGCTGTTAGCCACCCATATTTTTCTTATCATATCAGCTGGTGGCTAAATATTCTTTGCAGCCTTCAAGAAACAAATTCAGTCCTAAATTTGTTGGTGCTTGAAGTCTTTTGGTGAAACTCATGTTGCTGGTTAAATCTTCATACCTGTTTCCTTCTCCAAACCTCTGATATCCAACAAAAAATCCAAGTCAAATACTGCTGCATTCCCCTTTTTTCCCTTCCCTTTCTTCCAACTTACCTCATTCTCCATTTTCCTTTTATTCAGAAAAACCCCACAAAAACATATGTTTTCCCTTTATCCTTTCATAAAATCCATTCCCTAAGGTTAAAAACTCACTTTTTGACCTTATCCGAACCTTTTTTCTTTTGAAAATCATTAAAAATCATATAAAAGGCATATTTTATGTGCATTTGGCGTTTTAGCCCTCTCAAGCTAAGCCCCTGGACCTTTTTTCTCCACATACCCGAGCACTGGGACTCACTGCTCAGTCCTTAGATGCTAAACCAAAGAATACCCCCTTCCTTCATCTATTTTCCTTTGAAAAACCCGAAAAACCCATTTTATAAAGTTTGACGGGAAATATTTGAAGTCGCGTGTTTGATTGCCGCGATAAACCTGGGCCGTCGATCTGCTCCCCAGATCCGACGGAGCGGAGCACGCCTCACCTGGTGGACTCCCCTTCCCCTACGCTATTTTCCAGAAAACCGCCGGTTTCCATTCCGCACCGCCTTCCGAGCCAAGGTGGTTTTCTCCCGTCGGCCAGCGATTCCATACGCTGGCCGATGCGTGTCCCCGACACTTTTTCAAAACCACCGCACTATCAAATCATTTCGCGCGCTAATATTTGTACCAATACCACGTGGTGGAATCCACCTCCACCGTCCGATCTGGGCCCTCCCATCCGACGGTTGCCGATCACTTCACCTGCTCGACCTTTAACGGACATGCGCGCCCATTAGCTCATCCACCGTGCGGCTGAGATTCAATATCCTCCGTCGATCTCTGCAGATCAACGACTCTCATTCACTTTCTTGATTCCATCGCCCGGTCAACATCCTTCCCGCTGACTCTCCATTGCCCGATCTCCATCGTCGATCTCTGCAGATTGACGGTCTGGATTTAATTTATCTACAACTCTTTTCCACGACCGCCCAGTTTTGATCTCAGCCGTTGGATGATGCCATCCAACGGTCCGCGTTCCTCCGCACATTCCCCAAAGCAGATTGGCCTATAAATTGGATTTTTTACGTGTTTTTTGTATTTTGCAGGGTTAAGGTCATTTGTTCGTGTTTTTAATGGAAATTTCAGACCAGGAGGGTGACGATCCTCTACGTTTTGATTTCTCCAAGGAAATCACCGCAGTCGGCTGATACATCGAGATACGATAAAGCATAAATGCCTTTTCCTCGCTTCCTCGCACAGCTCGCACAACGACAAAACTGTGAAAATAAATGCAGTAGAAAGAGTATCAAATTGAAGACAACAAGTAGTTTGTATCACAAAGAGATTAGTGACGATTTGTGGGAATTAAGGCTAAGAAAGTTATCAAATGCCCAATCCCTGATCTAAAACGCAGATTGGAAGGAAAACCTAAAGGTTTTGAAGGTTTTACTCATATATTTCCTCCACCACCATATCCGAAAATAATTGATTCTCAATCCACATCAGCGCGCTGCACCCATGCCTCAAAAGCTCAATCAGAGGTCGAATTTATTGAACAAGTCGAGCATTTTGATTTCAAAGTAGCCGAAGAGTTATCATTAGATTTAATGACAGAATGTTTGCAGAGTAACCCTAATAGTACACAGAGCCTCAAAGGTCAACAAAAGCTCCCTCCGAGCTTACTTCATAAGTGTAAACACAGTAATGCAGTAGAACACCTGTATGATTTCTTCATCGAGCCTCCAAGGGCTAGGAAGACATTAATTCTGCATTAATTGTATTTGAGATCTTTTCATCAGATCTCACCTCCTCATCCTTCTATAAATACTTCAATAGAAGATGAGTGAGGGGTTGGTTGTTAATGTAATTGCTGAAGCATTGTAATTGTAACTGAGCTGAAGACTCTTGATTGTAGATAGGATTTCACTGGCTCTTGGAGCTCTGCTTGTAACAGATAGGTTAGGTTATGAAGAGAGATGGATTAAAACACTGGATTTGAAGATTGTAACTGGTTTGAAGCATCAATACAAGCTGATTTATGGGATCCTGGTCTATGCTGATGGTGATGTTATTCTCATTGTAACTTGTATTTTGTTTCTGTTTTCAATTTGTTTCATTTTCCACTATAAAGAACAGTTTAAACAGGGTTAGGACCTACTGTATATCAGTAACCTTCTCTGGCTGAAAAACCTTTATTTAAATGTTTTCTCAAAACTGTGTTATTTGAAAATGATTTAATTCAGTTTAAGTACAGGGATGTTGGCGTTCCCTCGTCTTGTTGTCTTAGCTGAATGTTATTTTTAAATGTTACTTTCAATATATGTTGTGTGAAGATGAGCTGAGGAAATTAAGGTTAGCCCTGGGTCCCTTTCTTATTTGCTCAACTATTTGATTGTTTCCCTTAGGATGTGTTAAAAGCTAACTAGTTTCAAAGTACTTATCAGATCTTAGACCATTCTGTGTTATCTTTGAATTTCCCTTTTGTTTTTTATATGTTTTCTATCAGAAGTGTATCAAAGGCTGGATAGTTTCAAAGTACTTACCAGATCCTAGTTTGCTTCTATGTTTTTCTTAAGTGCCTGGTCAAAGGCTGGCTAGTTTCAAAGTACTTACCAGATCCTGGGCTACTCTTTGTTCTGCATCTGTCATTTCCCTTTCTTATTGTATCACTCCATTCCATAAATCAAACTTTAAAGAGATCCTTAGGCATATATGACTTGCCCCATAGATCACTCTTGAACCTGAATGTTTCAATTAAATCCTCTTATGACTCCATAGCCTAATGGATTGAAAACTTGCCATCATCTTTCTTTTTTATCAAAGCTTACTTTTTTCTTGCAACTTCTTACCTTTGAACCTGTTTGCATATAGATCTTTCTGCCTCAGACAGCAACTATGTTCAACCATCCGAAAAACCAAACCAAACCCTTGGACCTCATAACTAGCCTAATATCATTATTCTAAACTTCAAAGACAATATCCATCTTTGTACATATTGGAGAGATCCCTCTCCGGATTCAGGAGGGCTAGATCCTAGAATCCCAAAGTTGGTTGAAATGATGTTAACTTTGTGATCGGACTTTTGCCAATCTTGCTTATTACAGAGACCTAACATTTCTGGCGACTCCACTGGGGACTGTGTGTTTTTAACACCTGTTAGAGACCCCAGAAAACCCTTTATTCAAGAAAACTTTGAGAGTTAAAAGTATCCTTTTCAAGCACTACCACAGAAATGGTAATCATGATGAAACTTGTTTGAATCAGTGACAAACTAGGTCAACCCTAGGATTCTCTTAAGTTTTTATCTAAACTTGGAAAATCAACTAGCTTAGCCATAAGAGTAGATTGTCTTTGTCTCATAACCGTAGCTAATTTTTGAAACAAATTTAGGACATTCTTAGGAACCACGCAAATAGAAAAGAAATAAGAAAAGCCAAAAACATTTCAGATTGGTAGTAAAACACTAGTTTTTGATATCTTGTCTACACCTTTTGATGTGTTTTACCCTATACTCTTAGACAGAGTCTGGAAAGGGCCAGGTAGCCTCCGGATCTCATCCTCTTTTAGAGGTGACATATCTAGTGAATGCCCTCCCAGTCAATCTCTGGTTAGAGTTTGTTGTGTTTTGGGATACCCTTCAAAGGGATGTTTCTCAAACACTGTGGTGGAAAGTGAACCCCTTTGAAAACACTCTAAACATTCCACCTAGTGACTCCACAATCCTGAACAGAACTTAAGACCCCACTAGGAAGAACCCTCATCATTATAATATCTTTTGAACTCAGTTAGAAGACTGTGGGATTGAAATTTGTATTAACAGATTAGTCAACCTCTCAAAGATTGTCATATCTGGTTGAAATTTTCCTGTTTATTTGGGGTCTAAAAACATAGCATAGTGGCTCCTAGAAAGATTCACACTAGAGCTGACCCTGACCCTGATCCACCTGAAATAGTTGATAACCCAGAGAGTATCCTCAGGAAGTCTCCTAAGATATAATCTTCAACTATTTTCAAATCTCACATAAGAGCCAATTCAGTCCCTGAAAATCTTTCAGCTCTACAAAAATCACAAACTGACTTATTGAACCCATTCAGGACTAGGTCATTTGGTGATTTAGATCAGCTAGATTCTTAGCCTTCACTTTCATCTCCCGAAAAAAGTGAACACCATGGGAATAGAGAATCAACACCTCCTGATTTACACCTTCTTCTTAACTTAGGTGCCTCTCACCCAAGATCAGCTCAGCAATCTACTGCTGTTCCATCCACTTATGTTCATCCTTCATCCACTGGTCAAACCACTCCACTTCAGCCCACACCTCCTCTTGTCAACCCACCCCTACCACCTATCATGGCAGCATGGTATGCTCCCTTAGTCCTTCCTGTACCATTAGTCAATCTTCCACAGGACTATCAGTCCAAAATTCCGTTATATGATGCTAGTAATACTACAACAACATCACAACATGTGGAAAAAATGAATGACTACTTTGACAGAAATGAAATTGATGATGATTCTGTCAAACTGAGACTATTTTCTCAAAGTCTGGGGGGAGAAGCAAGAAAGTGGTTTAAAGGCTTAGCCCCCCATAGTATTAATGATCTCCAAGGCTTCCATCAAACATTCTTAAACAAATGGGAAGTGAGGAAGAATCCTCTCCAAGTCCTTGCTGACTATAACAATCTACATAGAAACCCAGGGGAAAGTGTACAGGCTTATTGTACCAGATTTAACAGTGTGTATAATGCACTTTCTCCTGAATTAAAACCTCCATAGGGCTCAGCTTTAAACAAGTTTCCTGAAGGGTTTGATGCTGACATGACCTATTCACTCAGAGAAAGAGATTTTGCAACCCTTGAAGATATGCAAAGAGGTGCTCTTTCTGTGGAAGTTAACCTTATGGAGAAGAGAGAAAGGATGAAAGCTGAAAAGAGAGTATCATTTAGAGAGGAATCCACACCTTCCACCTCAAGCTCAAAAATGGAAAGAATGATGGAATAAATGATGAAGAAAATGAGCATTCTTGAGAGAGCACAAGCAAATCAAAATCAAACTGCTCCTCAAAATAGAAACCAAAACCAGAATCAGAATATGAGAAGGAACCAACCTCTAAACAGACCAAGGGAAGATGATCAGCAGATCACTCCTCCCTTTCATCAAAACTATTTAAGTGAGGTTGAGGAAGCAGATCAAATAACAGAGGACGATGATATAAACTTATTTGGGGTAGATGATGATGACTTTGAGGTTCATTACGATAGTAAACAAGGTCTTTATACACCTTACGATGACAAAAGAGATGATAATGAAAATTATTATCAAAACATGGAAAATGCTGCCATAGAGCCTTCAAAGGAATATGACCTCAGAAGTAAATCTAGTCAAAAAACCCCCAACAAAAAAACCTCTGACAAATCTTCTCAAAGAAACACTGCAACCAAGCCTAAAAAGGTCAAACAAAAAGACAAAACAGTGGCTGTTAATTCTGGTAAAGGTAAAGAGAAAGACACTCAAAATCTCGTAAAACAGAGTGCAAACATCAGTAGTACTAACACTTCAGCTAGTACTCCTATTATAACCGTTGTGTCAACTATAGATAAAACAAATCAACAAGCTGTTATTGCTGAAAAAGTGGCGGTAAACAAGGCTGAAACCAACACCTTAAAGAATCAAATTCCTTTCAGTCTGGAACAGGAAATCTCAAAAATTAAAATTTCTGTTCCTTTGACTGAGTTAGCTGCCCAACATGTATATAGGTCCAAAATTTTGAAGGCTTTGAACCTAGAAGAAAATGAGGATACACTCAATCTTAATGATGACCAACCAGAGCTTATTTTTGGTCCAAATATTGAAGGTAAGTTTCAAGAGGGACCTGTCCCTCCCTTCTATGTAAGTTTAAATATTCATGACAAAATTCTACACAATGCTATGCATGACTCGGGCGCTTCCCATAATTTAATGCCAAAAGCTGTAATGGAAAGCCTGGGTCTTGAAATTACCAGACCATACAAAGACCTATACTCCTTTGACTCAAGCAGAGTTAAATGTCTAGGATTGATCAAAGACCTTTGTGTTAACTTAGCCCAGATTTCAGCCAAATGCTTAGTTATGGATATTGTTGTGGCTGATGTACCCCCAAAATATGGAATGCTTTTATCAAGATCTTGGGGGGCTAAGTTACAAGGGACCATGCAAATGGACATGACCTATGCAACTATCCCTGTGTTTAATTAGACTAGAAGACTTTACAGGGAGTCCCACATGCAATACACGGTCACAAGTCAAGACAGGCCTCAAAACTCTCCTTTGTATGCTGTAAGTACGAGCCTTTATTCTTTTATCATGTTTAATGATGAAGCCCTCACAGAAAAAATATTTTCAACAGAATTATTAGCTGAAACAAAGGCAGATGAATACAACACTGAAGTGTCAAAGCAATTTGCTGTATTCGAAAACTTTAGCAAACCAAGCACAGGTCTGGAATTACAAATCATCAATCCATCAAACTTAAATCTTGACAACCAAGAGAGTAATCCTTAACCCGATGAAAAACTTGAGGAGTGAAATCATACAACGGCCATGCACCAAACTGATGAAACCGAAAATAATCCTCTCTGGACTATGTATTTTGATGGGTCATGCACTAGAACAAATGCTGGTGCAGGTGTCTGGATTACTAACACTGAAAACAATCATATAGAATGTATTTCTTGTAAATTAAACTTTCAGTGTTCCAACAACATAGCAGAATACGAATCCCTTCTCTTAGGCTTGCATCTCTTAAAAAATTTAGGTGCCAAGAGAATCAATGTATATGGGGATTCTGAGTTAATAATTAGGCAAGTAAATAGGGAGTATAATGAAAATCATCCCAGACTTAGGGCCTATCGGAATGATGTCATGGATATTTTGAAAACATTCGAGGAATCCAACCTGACTTTTGTCCCAAGGAAAAGAAACCTTGCAGCCCACAATTTAGCCTTTTCTGCTAGAACCTACCCAATGCTATATGATGACACATCTCATATTAAATTCAGACCAGTTGTCCCAGATAACAAGAAATATTGGCAGGTGTTTGATGGAGATAAACAAATAGAAGACTTCATGCAATTCAGAAATGAGTTTGAACTCCATAGTTCGGATTCAGATTATGATACAGACTGCAGTGAAGAAAATTTTCTTGGTGAAGAAGAACCGTCTCCTGAGCTTGTGGATATTAACCTTCAGACTAGAAAACTTAGAAACCAAACAGAATTGAGTGCAGAATCTGAAACAGAGGAGTTGGAAACTCTGCATTCTAAGGATGATAGTTTTCCCAAGGGTTTGGCCCCTCTAGAAGAACTGTTTGATTTTAATGATGTGGCCAACAAACCTAAACTGGAACCTGTAGAAACTGAAGTGGAGGAATGCAATATAGGCAGTGAGGAAAAACCGAAAATGATCAAACTGTCCAAAACTTTGCCAGCTCACATTAAACTCAAATACCTAGAGCTGTTCAAAGAATTTTCTGATGTTTTTGCATGGAGTTATGAAGATCTTAAATCCTACGACACTGAAATAATACAACACAAAATCCCTCTTAAAGAAAACCAAAAACCATTCAAACAGAAACTGCGCAGAATAAACCCTGTCCAGTTGCCATTGGTTAAGAAGGAAATCATGAAGATGCATGATGCTGGTATTATTGTCCCTATTAGATATTCTGAGTGGGTATCTAATCTGGTGTCTGTTAGGAAGAAGACTGGAGAAATCAGGCTTTGTATAGACTTTAGAAATTTAAACAAAGCTTCATTAAAAGAAAACTACCCTTTGCCCAAGATGGATCATATTTTACAAAGGGTGGTGGGGTCTAAAAGAATTTCTTTGCTAGATGGCTATTCAGGGTATAATCAAGTCTTAGTCCACCCTGATGATCAATTAAAGACAGCTTTTACTACACCATGGGGCATTTTCATGTATGTGAAAATGCCTTTTGGTCTAATGAATGCTGGAGCAACCTTTCAGAGAGCCATGGACATAGCATTCTCGGAAGAATTGGGTTTCTTCATCATTATCTATCTTGATGATGTAACTGTGTTTTCAAAAACAGATGAAGAACACTTAGAACATTTGAGGAAAGTTTTCGAGAAGTGCAGAAGGTTTGGGATATCTTTGAACCCCAAGAAGACTTTATTTGGTCTCCAAGAAGGTAAGCTTCTTGGGCATATCATTTCAGAACAGGGCATAAAGATAGATCCCATGAGGATTGAGGCCATATTGCAAATCTCTCATCCTCGAAACATCAAAGAGTTGCAGTCTTTCATTGGAAAGATAAAATTTTTGAGAAGGTTCATCCCTAACCTAGCTGAGCTCCTTAGAAATATCACAAACATGCTGAAGAAGGAGCAAGGGATAAAATGGACCTTGGAAGCAAAGACATCCTTTGAGCTGGTGAAACAAGCGTTAACCAAAACAACGGTTCTCATAAGTCCTGATTTTTCAAAAGATTTTTATATCTTCTCATTTGCATCAGAACATACCATAGCTGCTGTCCTTTTACAGAAAAATCCACAAGGACAAGAGCAGCCTATTGCATTCTTTAGCAAGGCATTAAGGGATTCCCCTTTGAAGTATAACATTATGGAGAAGCAGGATTTTGCTTTGGTAAAGGCTTTGAAAGACTTCAGGGTATACATCCTTCACTCACACATTATTGCCTTTGTCCCAAATTCAGTTGTTAAAGACATTCTAACACAGGACCCAGATGGTAAGAGAGGTAAGTGGATTGCTGTTATTCTTGAATATGATTTAGAGATAAAACCCACTAAGCTCATCAAAGGCCAAGGTCTAGCTAAATTAATGGCTGAATCAAATTGTAAAGTTCTTGATATTAACATGATTAATGCTTTGGATAACCAAGAAGAATTCCCAACTCCTATTGTTGAAAACCATGTTATGAATTCTCCTTGGTATGCTGATATCATTTATGTTTTGCTTAATCTAAATACACCTCCTGGTTTATCAAAAACAAAGGCAAGATTCCTAAAGTTAAAAGTTGTAAACTATTGCATTATTGATAAATGTCTTTATTGGAAAAATGCAAGTGGTGTATTGCTTAAATGTTTGCCTGAGTTTGATGCAGAAAAGATTAAGCAGGAATTCCATGAAGGAGAGTGTGGAGGTCATTTATACTGGAAGGCAACAGCCAACAAAATTCTAAGGGCTGGTTTCTATTGGCCCACTCTTTTTCCTGATATACATAAGATGACCACTACTTGCCATAAATTCCAATTGTTTGAAGGCAAGAGAAAATTACTACCCCTGCCTCTGCATCCAATCACTGTTGAAGCCCCTTTTCAACAATGGGGACTTGACTTCATAGGAGAAATCCATCCACCATCTTCTGCCCAGCATAGGTGGATTCTTACTGCCACAGACTACTTCACTAAGTGGATAGAAGCCATTCCTTGTAGGCAGGCCAATGATTCAGTTATCATAAAATTTATGGAGACTAACATCCTCTCTAGATTTGGCTGTCCTACCAAGATCATCACAGATAATGCAGCAGCATTTGGATCAAAGAAAATGGTTGAATTCTGTCACAAGTATCAGATAACATTGGGACACTCCACAGCCTATTACCCTCAAGGTAATGGACTTGGAGAATCTTCCAACAAAAGCTTAGTGAACATAATCAAGAAACTATTGGAGGACAATAAAAAGTCTTGGCACATGAAGCTCATCCATGCACTTTGGGCTGACAGATTAACTTTAAAGAAATCTATTGGTATGTCACCCTTCCAGCCTGTGTATGGTATAGATGCAATTTTTCCTAACAACCTTGGTGTACCAGTAATGAAGTTAATACAAGAGTTGCAGACTGAAGAAAATGACATGACCAGAAGAATAAATCAAACTATTCATCTTCAGCAGACCAGAGAGGAAGTGTATAACAAAGCATTGCAGAAGCAAGATAGTATCAAGAAGATCTTTGACAGAAGAACAAAGGCCAGCAATTTCAAGATTGGGGACAAAGTTTTGAAGTGGGACTCAAGAAGGGAAGAAAAGGGCAAGCATGGAAAATTTGATAACCTATGGCTTGGCCTTTACTCTATTCATTCAGTGGCTGGTAATAATGCATCTTTCCTACAGGAACTGGATGGAACATAATTGTTTGGGGGTCCTGTCAATGCCAGGATGCTTAAGTTTTACTTTTCTTGATCCGTTATAAATTTGACAATCTATGGATTGGCCCTTACTCTATTCATTCAGTTGCTGGAAACAATGCATTCTTCTTACAAGAGCTGAATGCAACATAATTGTTTGGGGGTCCTGTCAATGGCAGGATGCTTAAGCATTACCTTTCTTAAATATTTTTATATTTTGAAGCCTTTTTACCTTTTTCCATTGTAAACATTTCATCCATCATTGCATTCAAAGTTATGAAAAATCAGAAAATACAAAAACAAAGAAAGAAAGAAAAGAGGGCAGAAATGAAAACAAGAAAGGCAAGGCCCCATGCCAAAAAGAGAAATAAATCTGAAAGTGTGCAAGCTCAAATGCCACTCCTCAAGACACACTTCTAATTAGTCAAACTGTTTAATCTTGGCTAATTAGCTTTCAATTTTCTGCTGATAGGGTAGCGAAATTTGATTCGCCAAACTGTTTAATCTTGGCTTATCAGTAGATAGATTAGAATAGAAATTAAGGTTCAAACAAACTCAAAATCTGAACCAAAGTTCCCAACAGAAAGATGACTCAAAACTGTTTTATTTTCCGAGTCATAAAAGAGAAGACCTGGTTCTAATCAGCTCAAAACTTGAAACAAAGGAAAAGTAAAGATAGCTCAAAGAAAAGCAAAAACAGAACTGAAAGGAAGAGAGAAGGCCATAATAAGAAACTTTCAGATCTTAAGCCTTCTATTTTGATTTTAAGTTTTCTGCAAATAATAATCTATGTGCAGCTTGTTCTTATGCCATAGATCATAGCAAGTCAAACAACTCAATCTTGGCTTGACTATTTTTAAATTTTTGCTGTAGAATTTAGAGAATGAAAGTTTGTTGGACTGTTTAATCCCAACAGACAGTAGACTAGGTAGAGAAATATCTGAGCTCAACTGTTTAATCTGAGTTCAGGGAGAAATAAGGAGTAGAAATAGATTAGATTTCCTGTTTTCAAAAGAATAAAATGTTGTGTAAAGAGTTTGCCAATCCAAGTGCACTCTGATGAAGAAAAAATGTTAGATCAGTAGGATTGGGTAGGTAGAAAGTGGTATTGATGAAATTCATTTTTCTTCCATAATTGATATTATTTGTCAAAGCAAAGCAGGAGCAAGCAATGGGTCAGACACCAGTCAGCATCCCAGAGAAATCAAGTCTGAATTCTTGATGCCTTCAAGAAGGCACCATCCCCAAGTGGAGCCACTGTTAAGCCACCTATATTTTTCCATTATATCAGCTGGTGGCTAAATATTCTTTGCAGCCTTCAAGAAACAAATTCAATCCTGAACTTGTTGGTGCTTGAAGTCTGTTGGTAAAATCATGAACTGCTGGTTGGTTCTTCATACTCTCTTCCCTTCTTCCTCTCACCGATATTCCATAAAAATCCAATGGCATCACATGCTTCCTTTTCTTCTCCCCTCCCTTGCTTCCATCTTACCTTCATTCTTCAATTTTCTTTTATTCATAAGAACCCCACAAAAACCATATGTTATTCCTTATCCCTTCATTACTCTCATTTCCCAAGGTTAAAAAACCCATTTTTTAACCTTATCGGAATTACATTTCCTTTCGAAATTCTTTGAAACCAGAATACGCATGTTTCTAAGGGCTTTGGCCCCTCAGCTAAGCCCCCGCTCTTTCTTCCTCTCCACATGTCTTAGCGGGCCAGGACCCACTGTCCAACTAAGGCGTGTCACCAAACCCCTCCACTCTTTTTTCCTCCGAACATTCGAAAACCCATGAACATTCGAAAACCCGTTTGTTATAAGGTTTTGTGAAATATTAAAACCACGTGTTTTACTGCCTCAAGTCCTTCTCGGCCCGCCGATCTGCTTCCCTGTATCCGACGCACAGCGGAGCGAGGCCCACCTGGTGGACCCCCCTCTCCCGCGCCCTTTTCCAAAAAACCGTGGTTTCCATCCCGCACCACTTTTCGTCGATGGCGGTTTTCTCCCGTCGGCCAGCGATTCCATACGCTGGCCGACGCGTGTCCCCCACCACTATTCCAAAACCACCACGCTATCACATCGCCCGCCCGTTATCTATTGTACCATAGCCCCGCAGCGGGATCCACCTCCACCGTCGGATTTGGGCCCTCCCATCCGACGGTTGCTGATCGGCTCTTCTGCCCGGCCTTTAACGGACTTGTCTACCCGTTAACTTCCCTCGACGCATTCGAAATCCGATCTCCGCCGTCGATCTCTGCAGATCGACGGTTCTCATGCAAAATCCCGATTCCATCATACAGTTCCCCTTTTTCTCCGCTGACTTTTCAAAACGTTCCCGACCGTTGATCGCAGTACGATCAACGGCTCTGATTGCTCCGTTTTCCCGCACGCCCTCCGATGCAGATTTGTCCATATAACGCAGGATTTTCTCATTTTGTTTGTATTTTGCAGGTTTTAAAGGTTCTTCCGTCATATTTTAAAGAAAAACTGGAAGACGAGGGTGACTTACTCCCTGCTCTTTCAATTCATCCAGAGGATCGGGACCATAGGTAAGAACAGATTACGAGGTTTCGATGAGCCTAGCTTGCCGCGCATCCCCCGTAAAGCTTGAAGAATACCGTCAAAATCAACGCAGAGAAAGAGTATCGGATATTGAAGACAACAGTGAACCAGAGCAGCAAATTAGTGAACAGATTGGCGGGGATTACGGCTAAGACGGTTATCAAAAGCCTAATCCCCGACTCAGAACACAGATTAAAGGAAAACCTAAAGGTGTTCATCAGACATATTGCCTCCACCGCCATACTTTGAGGCAAATTGATTCCTCAACCACTGCAGTGCCACCTATTGCCTCAAAATGCTCAATCAGAGGCTGAATTTATTGAACAAGGTCAGATATTATGCCTTGGAACAACCAAAGAAGTTATTTCTGCCCCAGATTTAATGACAGAATGTTTGCAGAGTAACCCTAATAGTACACAGAGCCTCAAAGGTCAACAAAAGCTCCCTCCGAGCTTACTTCATAAGTGTAAACACATTAATGCAGTGGAACACCTGTATGATTTCTTCATCGAGCCTCCAAGGGCCAGGAAGACATTAATTCTGCATTAATTGTATTTGAGATCTTTTCATCAGATCTCACCTCCTCATACTTCTATAAATACTTCAATAGAAGATGAGTGAGGGGTTGGATTGTTTGGTTCTAATGTAATTGCTGAAGCATTGTAATTGAGTCGGGAACTCTTGACTGTAAATAGTGGTTTCATGGGCTCTTGGAGCTCTGCTTGTAACAGATAGGTTAGGTTGTGAAGAGAGATGGATTAAAACACTGGATCTGAAGATTGTAACTGGTTTGAAGCATCAATACAAGCCGATTTATGGGATCCTGGTCTATGCTGATGGTGATGTTATTCTCACTGTAACTTGTATTTTGTTTCTGTTTTCAATTTGTTTCATTTTCCACTGTAAAGAACAGTTTAAACAGGGTTAGGACCTACTGTATATCAGTAACCTTCTCTGGCTGAGAAATCTTTATTTAAATGTTTTCTTTCAACTGTGTTATTTGAAAATGATTTAATTCAGTCTAAGTACAGGGATGCTGGCGTTCCCTCATCTTTTTGTCACAGCTGAATGTTATTTTTAAATGTTATGTTCAATATATATTGTGTGAAGATGAATTGAGGAAATCAAGGTTAGCCCTGAGTCCCTTTCTTGTTTGCTCAACTATTTGATTGTTTCCCTTAGGATGTGTTAAAAGCTGACTAGTTTCGAAGTACTTATCAGATCTTAGGCCATTCTGTGTTATCTCTGTGATCGTCTTGGAATTAACTAAGTAAAGAAGAGCTAGGAGAGGATTATGGTGAGCCCAGCCTGCTAGTTTCTACTCCAAAAGTTGCCTTCAAGTTTCCCTTTGTTTTTATATGTATTCTATTGGAAGTGTATCAAAGGCTGGATAGTTTCAAAGTACTTACCAGATCCTAGTTTGCTTCTATGTTTTTCTTAAGTGCTTGGTAAAAGGCTGGCTAGTTTGAAAGTACTTACCAGATCCTGGGCTACTCTTTGTTCTGCATCTGTCATTTCCCTTTCTTATTGTATCATTCCATTCCATAAATCAAACTTTAAAGAGATCCTTAGGCATAGATGACTTGCCCCATAGATCACTCTTGAACCTGAATGTTTCAATTAAATCCTCTTATGACTCCATAGCCCAATGGATTGAAAATTTTCCATCATCTTTCTTTATGATCAAAGCTTATTTTTTTTGCTTGCAACTTCTCACCTTTGAACCTATTTGCATATAGATCTTTCTGCCTCAGACAGCAGCTATGTTCAACCATCCGAGAAAACCAAACAAAACCCTTGGACCTCATAACTAGCCTAATATCATTATTCTGAACTTCAAAGACAATATCCATCTTTGTACATATTGGAGAGATCCCTCTCCGGATTCAGGAGGGCTAGATCCTAGAATCCCAAAGTTGGTTGAAATGATGTTAACTCTGTGATCGGACTTTGCCAATCTTGCTTATTACAGAGACCTAACATTTCTGGCGACTTCGCTAGGGAACTCCTTACCCAGAAACTTCATAAGACCTTGAGAGTAAAAAGCAGCTTTTTTCAAGCACTACCAAGAAATGGTAATCATGATGAGACTTGTTTGAATCAGTGACAAACTAGGTCAACCCTAGGATTCTTTAAGTTTTCTATCTAACCTTGGGAAATCAGCTAGCTTAGCCATTAGGATAGACTGTCTTTGTTTCATAACCGTAGCTAAGCTTTGAGGCAAAGTCAGGACATTCTTTTAAACCACAAATAAAAACAATTCATAAAATACCAAAAACATTTCAGATTGGTAGTAAAACACTAGTTTTTGATATCTTGTTTACATTTTTGATGTGTTTTACTCTATACTCTTAAGACAGAGTCTGGAAAGGGCCAGGTAGCCTCCAGATCTCATCCTCTTTTTGAGGTGACATATCTGGTGAATGCCCTCCCAGTCAATCTCTGGTTAGAGTTTCTTGTGTTTTGAGATATCCTTGAAAAGGAATGTTTCACAAACACTGTGGTGGACAGTGTACTCCTTCGAAAACACTCCAGACTTTCCACCTGGCGACTCCACAATCCTGAACAGACCTTAAGACTCCACTGGGAAGAACCCTCATCATTACAACATCCGTCAAACCTAGCTGGAAGGCTGTAGGATTATAAGTGAGAAAACAGATTAGTTGACCTCTCGAAGATTGTCATATCTGGTTGAACTTTTCTTATTTTAGTTGGGTCTAAAACTTGGCATAGTGGCTCCTAAAAAGATTCACACTAGAGCCCATCCTGACCCTGATCCACCTGAGATAGTTGATAACCCAGAAAGAATCCTTAGGAAGTCTCCTAAGATACAATTTTCAACTGTTTTCAGATCACCCCTAAGAGCTAATTCGGTCCCTGAAAATCTTTCAGCTCTGCACAATCACAAGCTGACTTAGTGAATCCATTTAGGACTAGGTCATTTGATGATATAATCCAGTTAGACTCTGAGTCTTCACTTTCATCTCCTGAAACAAGTGAACATCCTGGTGGCAGAGAAACAACACCTCCTGATTTACATTTCCTTCACAATTTAGGTGCCTCTCATCCAAGATCAGCTCAGAAATCTACTGTTGTTCCATCCACGTCTGTTCACCCATCATCCACTGTTCAAACCACTCCACTTCAACCCACACCTCCTCTTGTAAATCCACCACGTATCATGGTAGCATGGTATGCTCCCTTAGTCCTTCCTATACCATTAGTCAATCTTCCACAGGACTATCAGTCCAAAATTCCTTTATATGATGCTAGCAATACTATAACAACATCTCAACATGTGGATAAGATGAATGACTACTTTGACAGAAATGAAATTGATGATGATTCCGTCAAACTTAGACTATTTTCTCAAAGTTTGGGGGGAGAAGCAAGAAAATGGTTTAAAGGTTTAGCCCCCCACAGTATTCATGATCTCCAAGGCTTCCATCAAACATTCCTAAACAAATGGGAAGTGAGGAAGAATCCTCTCCAAGTCCTTGCTGACTATAACAATCTCCATAGGAACCCGGGGGAAAGTGTACAAGCTTATTGTACCAGATTTAACAGTGTGTATAATGCACTTTCCCCTGAACTAAAACCTCCTCAGGGCTCAGCTTTAAACAAATTTCCTGAAGGGTTTGATCCTGACATGACATATTCACTCAGAGAAAGAGTCTTTGCAACCTTGGAAGATATGCAAAGAGGTGCCCTTTCTGTGGAAGTAAACTTAATGGAGAAGAGAGCAAGGATGAAAGCTGAAAAGAGAGTATCCTTTAGAGAGGAATCCACCCCTTCTACTTCAAGCTCGAAGATGGAAAGAATGATGGAAGAAATTATGAAGAAAATGAGCATTCTAGAGAGAGCGCAAGTAGGTTTAAATCAGAACGCTCCTCAAAACAGAAACCAAAACCAGAATCAGAATATTAGAAGAAATCAGCCTCCAAACAGACCTAGGGAAGATGATCAGCAGATCATTCCTCCCTTTCATCAAAACTTTTTAAGTGAGGTTGAACAAGCAGATCATATAACAGAGGAATATAAACTTATTCGGGGTCGATGATGATGACTTTGAGGTTCATTATGATAAAAAACAAGGTCTTTATACACCTTATGATGACAAAAGAGATGATAATGAGAATTATTATTCAAACATGGAAAACGCTGTCATAGGGCCTTCAAAGGAATATGAACTCAGAAGTAGATCTAATCAACAAACCCCCAACAATAACACCTCTGACAAGCCTTCTCAAAATAGCACTGCAACCAAATCTAAAACAATCAAACAAAAGGACACAACAGTGGCTGTTAATTCTGGTAGTGGTAAAGAGAAAGGCACTCAAAATATTGAAAAACAGAGTGCAAACATTAGCAGTACTAGCATCCCGGTTAGTACTCCTGGTAAAACAACTGTTTCAACTGTAGATAAACCAAATCATCAAGCTGTTATTGCTGATAAAGTGGCAGTAAACAAGGCTGAAGTCAACGCTTTAAAGAATCAAAACCTTTTCAACCTGGAACAGGAAATCTCAAAAATCAAAATCTTTGTTCCTTTGACTGAGTTAGCTGCCCAACATGTATATAGGTCCAAAATTTTGAAAGCTTTGAACTTAGAAGATAATGAAGATACACTCAATCTTAATGATGAACAACCATAGCTTATTTTTGGTCCAAAGATTGACGGAAAGTTTCAAGAGGGTCCTGTCCCCCCCTTTTACGTAAGCTTAAACATTCATGATAAAATTCTGCACAATGCTATGCATGACTCAGGCGCTTCCCATAATTTAATGCCAAAAGCTGTAATGGAAAGCCTGGGTCTTGAAATTACCAGACCTTACAAAGATTTGTACTCCTTTGACTCCAGCAGAGTTAAATGTCTAGGATTGATTAAAGATCTCTGTGTTAACTTAGCCCAGATCCCAGCCAAATGTTTAGTCATGGATGTTGTTGTGGCTGATGTACCCCCAAAGTATGGAATGCTTTTATCAAGATATTGGGGGGCTAAGTTACAGGGAACCATGCAAATGGACATGACCTATGCAACTATCCCTGTTTTTAATCAGACTAGAAGACTTTACAGGGAATCCCACATGCAGTACACAGTGACAAGTCAAGACCAACCTCAAAACTCTCCTTTGTACGCTGTAAGCACGAGCCTTGATTCTTTTATCATGTTTAATGATGAAACACTTACAGAACAAATCATTTCAACAGAATCAATGGCTGAAGCGGAGGAAGAGGAACACAACGCTGAACTGCCGAAACAGTCTATTATGTCTAAAAATCCTAGTAAACTAAACACAGGTCTTGAACTGCAAGTCATCAATCCATTAAACTTAAAACTTGACAGTCAAGAAGACGATCCTCAACCCGATGAAAAACTTGAGGAATAAAATGATACAAAGCCCATTCACCAAACCAAAAATGTTCGTCTCTGGACTATGTATTTTGATGGGTCATGCACCAGAACAAATGCTGGTGCAGGTGTCTGGATTACTAACACTGAAAATAATCATACAGAGTGTATTTCATGTAAATTAGATTTTCAGTGTTCCAACAACATAGCAGAATATGAATCCCTTCTCTTAGGCTTGCATCTCTTGAAAAAGTTAGGTGCCAAGAGAATCAATGTATATGGGGATTCTGAATTAATCATTAGGCAAGTTAATGGGGAGTATAATGCAAATCACACCAGACTTAGGGCCTACAGGAATGATGTCATGGATCTTTTGAAAACATTTGAGGAGCCCACATTGTCTTTTGTCCCAAGAAAAAGAAACATTGCAGCCCACAATTTAGCCTTTGCTGCTAGAACCTGCCCCATACTGTATGATGACACCTCTCAGATAAAATTCAGACCAGATGTACCAGATAACAATAAATACTGGCAGGTGTTTGATGGAGATAAACAAATAGAAGACTTCATGCAATTCAGAAATGAGTTTGAACTCCATAGTTCAGATTCAGATTACGATACAGACTGCAGTGAAGAAAATTTTCTTGGTGAAAAAGAACCGTCTCCACAGCTTGTGGATATAAACCTTCAGACTATCAAACTTAGAAACCAAACAAAATTAAGTGCAAAATCTGAAATAGAGGAGTTGGAAACTCTGCATTCTAAGGATGATAGTGTGCCCAAGGGTTTGGCCCCTCTAGAAGAACTGTTTGATTTTAATGATGTGGCCAACAAACCTAAACTGGAACCTGTAGAAACCGAAGTGGAGGAATGCAATATAGGCAGTGAGGAAAAACCGAAAATGATCAAACTGTCCAAAACTTTGCCAGCTCACATTAAACTCAAATACATAGAGCTATTCAAAGAGTTTTCTGATGTTTTTGCGTGGAGTTATGAAGATCTTAAATCCTATGACACTGAAGTAATACAGCACAAAATTCCTCTTAAAGAGAACCAAAAACCATTCAAACAAAAACTGCGCAGAATAAACCCTGTCCAGTTCCCATTGGTTAAGAAGGAAATCATGAAGATGCACGATGCTGGTATTATTGTCCCTATTATATATTCTGAGTGGGTATCTAATGTGGTGTCAGTTAGGAAGAAGACTGGAGAAATCAGGCTTTGTATAGACTTCAGAAATTTAAACAAAGCTTCATTAAAAGAGAACTACCCTTTGCCCAAGATGGATCATATTTTACAAAGGGTGGTGGGGTCTAAAAGAATTTCTTTGCTAGATGGCTATTCAGGGTATAATCAAGTCTTAGTCCACCCTGATGATCAATTAAAGACAGCTTTTACTACACCATGGGGCATTTTCATGTATGTGAAAATGCCTTTTGGTCTAATGAATGCTGGAGCAACCTTTCAGAGAGCCATGGACATAGCATTCTCGGAAGAATTGGGTTTCTTCATCATTATCTATCTTGATGATGTAACTGTGTTTTCAAAAATAGATGAAGAACACTTAGAACACTTGAGGAAATTTTTTGAGAAGTGCAGAAAGTTTGGGATATCTTTGAACCCTAAGAAGACTTTATTTGGTCTCCAAGAAGGTAAAATTCTTGGGCACATCATTTCAGAAGAGGGCATAAAGATTGATCCCATAAGGATTGAGGCCATATTGCAAATCTCTCATCCTTGAAACATCAAAGAGTTGCAGTCTTTCATTGGAAAGATAAACTTTTTGAGAAGGTTCATCCCCAACTTGGCTGAGCTCCTTAGGAATATCACAAACACGTTGAAAAAGGAGCAAGGGGTGAAATGGACCTTAGAAGCAAAGACATCCTTTGAACTGGTGAAACAAGCGTTAACCAAGACACCGATTCTCATAAGTCCTGATTTTTCAAAGGATTTTTATATCTTCTCATTTGCATCAGAACATACCATAGCTGCTGTCCTTTTACAGAAAAATCCACAAGGAAAAGAGAAGCCCATTGCATTCTTTAGCAAGGCATTAAGGGATGCCCCTTTGAAGTATAACATCATGGAAAAGCAAGCTTTTGCTCTAGTTAAGGCTTTAAAGGACTTCAGAGTATACATCCTCCACTCACACATCATTGCCTTTGTCCCAAATTCAGTTGTTAAAGACATTCTAACACAGGATCCAGATGGTAAGAGAGGTAAGTGGATTGCTGTTATTCTTGAATATGATTTAGAAATAAAACCCACCAAGCTCATCAAAGGCCAAGGTCTAGCTAAATTAATGGCCGAATCAAATTGTGAACTTCTTGATATTAATATGATCGATGCTTTGGATGACCAAGAAGAATTCTCAACTCCCATTGTTGAAGATCATTTTGCGAATTCTCCTTGGTATACTGATATTGTTTATGTTTTGCTTAATCTGAATACACCTCCTGGTTTATCCAAAACAAAGGCAAGATTCCTAAAGTTAAAAGCTGTAAACTATTGCATTATTGATAAATGTCTTTATTGGAAAAATGCGAGTGGTATATTTCTTAAATGTTTGCCTGAGTTTGATGCAGAAAAAATTAAGCAGGAATTCCATGAAGGAGAGTGTGGAGGCCATTTGTACTGGAAGTCAACAGCCAACAAAATTTTGAGGGCTGGTTTCTATTGGCCCACTCTTTTTCCTGATGTACACAAAATGACAACTACTTGCCATAAATGCCAATTATTTGAGGGCAAGAGAAAGTTATTACCCCTTCCTCTGCATCCAATTACTGTTGAAGCCCCTTTTCAACAATGGGGACTTGACTTCATAGGGAGAAATCCATCCACCATCTTCTCACGTCGTAGCATAGGTAGATCTTTACCGCCATGGGTACTACTTTCTACTAAATGGATAGAAGCAGGCCTTCAGCAAAAAAAAAGCTAATGATTCCGCTTATCAGAAATTTTGGGAGCATCAACATCCTCCCGCATTTACTATTTACCAAGATCATCATAGATAATGCAACAACATTTAACAAAGAAAATGTATTGAATTCGTGACAAGTATCAGTCAACATTGGGACATCCTCCATACAACCTATTACCTCGTTAAGCAAAAGGATCATGTGACCTTCCAACAAAAGCTTGAAGAATATAATCAAGAAACCGTTGGAGGACAATAAAAAGTCTTGGCACACAAAGCCGATCCATGCATCTTCAATGGCTGCATTAACTTTTAAAGAAATCAGTTGGTATGTCACCCTTCCGTCTGTATGTACAGATGCAATTTCTCCTAACAAATTTTGCACTAGTTAGTAAGTTAATCCAAGAGTTGCAGACCGAATAAAATGACATGACCCTAAGAATAAATCAAACCATTCATCTTCAAAAGAATTTATAGTTAGAAAGCGATAACAAAGCATTTTCATGTATGCAAGACAAAGATTAAGTAGTTTGCTTGATAGAAGAACAAGCATCAATTTCAAGATCTAGACAAAGTTTTAAAAGTGGGACTCAAGAAGGAAGAAAAGGGAAAAAGCACTGGAAAATTTCCGATAAATTCATGGTCGTATCTTTACTCGTCTATTCACTATTTAAAACAATTTTAATTTTCTGCATATTTCCTGATGGAACAATTGTTTTGGGGTCTCCGTCAATGCTGACAAGCTACATTACTTGTCTTAGAATCATATATTTTATGTTTTAAGCCTTTTACTCTTTCCATTGTAAATATTTCATCCACCATTGCATTTAAAAGTTATGAAAAATAAAAAAAATACAAAAAGCAAAGTGAAAAAATGAAAAGAGGGTAAACAAAAACAAGAAAGTGCCCCATGCCAAAAAGAGAAATAATCAGCAGTAATCTCAAATGCTACCTTCAAAACACATTTCTAAAGCACAAACTACCTAATCTTCGACTAATTAGTTTTTAAATTTTTCCGTTGATAGGGTGAACTTGATTTGCCAAACTGCCTAATCTTGAAGCTTATCAAATAGAATAGATTAGGATAGAAATGAAGGTTCAAAATTAAACTCAAAATCGAAACCAAAAGTTTCTCAAAGAGAGATGACTCAAATCGCTATATCTAGCCATGTGTGAAAACTGCCCTAGTTTGCCTTAATCCGAATCCGCATACTAAGAAGAGACAAATTAAACAAAAAGCATAATCGTAGCTTTCTAATAAAAGAATGGTCATGATAAGAGACTTTCATATCTAAGCCTATTTTTGCTTTCTGTTTTTTCTTCAAATATTGACTCCATGTACAAAATTGTTTCATGCCATAGATCATAAAACAGCTTTCACAATCCTAATTCGACTTAGTCGTTTTTAAAATTTTTGTTATAGAATTCAGAGAATGAATGTTTATGATTACTTAAACCCAATGTATTATGAGATTAGGTAGAGAAACATTTGAGCTCACCGTTTAATCTCGAGTTAAGGAGAAATAAGCAAAGGAATTAGATTAGTTTTTATGCTTTCTCAAAAGAATAAAAACAAGGAAAAGAGTCTCGCCAATCCAAGTGCACTCGATGAAGAAAATGTGCGATCGTAGACTGGTAGGTAGAGGTTGTATTACGTGAAGTTCATGTCTCTTTCATGATCAAGTATTATTTTTTCAGAGAAAAGCAAGAGCAAGCAATGGATCGTGCACCATTCAAACATCCTGCAGAAATCAAGTTCGAATTTCGATACCTTCAAGAAGTGCACCATCCCCAAGTGGAGCCACCGTTAGCCACCATATTTTTCATCATACCGCCTAGTGGTTAAATATTTTTATGTACCTTCAAAGAAGCAAATTCGCCTTGAAGTTGTCGGGGTGCTTTGAAGTCTTTTGTGAATTTACACTCCATCAAGTTAAATCTTCGTCAAATCGTTTCCTCTTTCAAACCTCCACATCTCGCAAAATCCAAGTCAAATACCGCTCGCATTCCCCCCTTCTCCCCCCCCTTTCTTCCAACATTACCTCATTTCTCCGTTCTTTCTCCCATGAAAATGCGTACAATTCATTATTTTTTCCTTTAACCCTTCATACTTTTGACTCCCTAAAGTTAAAAACCCATTTTTTAACCTACCTGACCCCTTTTTTCCTTGAAAATCGGGCAAGAAAATCAGTATAAAAGGCATATTTATGTGCATGTGGCGTTTTAGCCCTCTCAAAGCTAAAACCCCCGGACCGTTTTTCTCCATATACCCGAGCGGCCGGACCGACCGTCAAATCTCAGGGCGCTAAACGAAAATAATTTCCTTTTCTTCATCTCGTTTTCTCAAAACCCGAAAACCCATTTTATAAAGTATAACTTTAAAATACGGAAATCACGTGTTTGATTACCGCGGCCGAACATGGCCGCCAATCGCTTCCCAGATTCGACGCAGTGAGCACGCTCACCCGGTGGACCCCTTCCTCGCGCCATTTTCCGCAAAATCATGGGCTTCCTCATTCACATCGTCCAAGCCAGCAGGAGCTTTCCCCGTCGCCAGCCGACCCATATGCTAGGCCGGACACACGTCCCCACATCGTTTCTAAAACCACCGCGGCCATCGCATCATTTCGTGCGCCAACCTTCGCACCAAGACCACGCAGCGAATCCACCCTCCACCGTCCGTCCGGGCCTTCCCATCCGACGGCTAAGCGACTTCACCGCTCGACCTTAACGAACATGCCGCTCGTTAACTCACATCCACCACGCGCCCGCATCCGACCCTCCGCCGTCAATCTTCCAGATCGACGACTCACATTCATTTCCCCGATTCCATCGCCCGTCAACCTCCTTCCCCGCCGACTCTCCGTTGTTCGAGCCCCCCCCACCGTCGATCTTCCGTAGATCGACACCGATTTCACTTTCTCCACAACCCTTTTCCACGACCACTCGTATTTGATCTCGCCGTTGACGGATTCCCATCCAACGCCCCACATTCCTTCGCACATTTCAAAGCAAGATTGACCTATAAATTGGATTTTTACATGTTTTTTTCGTATTTTTGCATAGGGTCATTTGTTCGTATTTTGGATGGAATGTGACTGTGAGGGTGACTCACTCTCTATGTTTCGATTTCTCCGAGGGAACGCGCCCCCAGAGCTGGCTGCCTCATCGATAGCTTTCCACAAAAGCGTGATGCCTTTTTCCTCGTCTCCTCGCGCGTACCCCCGCACAACGAAGAACCACGAAACAATGCGCAGAAAGAGTATTAGAGATTGAAGACACGTAAGCGTATCACAAACATTAGTGAGCGAGCGAGGGGATTAAGGCTAAGACAAGCTTATCAAACGCCATCCTCGTATCTAAATGCATATTGAAGGAAAACTAAAGTGTTTATCGTACATATTGCTCTCCCCACCGCCATATCCGAGGCCAATTGATTCCCTAATCCACTCAGTTGCCACCTATTGCCTCAAAAGCTCAACCGTAGGCCGAATTTATTGAACAAGTTATTTTTACTCAAAGAAGCCGAAGAGTTATTTCGCCGAGATTTAATGAAAGAATGCTCCACAGAGTAACCTCTAGATCACACACAGAGCTCAAAGGTCAACAAAAAGTTCCCTTTCGAGCTTACTTCTCATAAGTGTAACCATTTAATGGGAACACTTGTATGATTTCTTCATCGAGCTCCAAGGGCCAGCAGAAGACATTAATTCGCATTAATTGTATTTGGATATCTTTTCATTAGATCTCACCCTCTCATCTTTCTATAACACGCAAGAGAAGATGAGTGAGGTTGGATTGTTGGTTGTTAATGTAATTGGTTTAAGCATTGTAATTAATGTGTACGAAACTCTTGATTGTAGATAAGATTTCTAATCGGTTTCGCAGCTCGCTTGTAACAAATAGGTTAGGGTTGTGAAGAGAGATGGATTAAAACACCTGATCTCAAGATTGTAAATCGGTTTGGAAGCATCAATACAAGCCGATTTATGGGATCCCGGTCTATGTTGATGGTGATGTTATTCTCACTCAGAATCTATATGTTTTGTTTCGTTTTTTCAATTTGTTTCATTTTTCATCATAAAGAACAATTTAAAATGGTGTTCAAAGACCTACCGTATATCGTTAGTCCCTCTTCGGCTGAAAAATCTTTATTTAAATGTTTTCCTTAACAAAGGTTATTTGGAAATGATTTAATTTAGTTTAAGTACATGGATGCTAGCGTCTCATCTTTTTCTTAGATGAATGTTATTTTTAAATGTTACTTAACATATGATTGTGTGAAGATGAACTGAGGAAATTAAGGCTTAGGCCCCGAGTCCTCTCTTATTTGCTCGATCATTTGATTGTTTCCCTCAGGATGTGTTAAAAGCCGACTAGTTTCAAAGTAGCTCACATCGCATCTTAGACCATTCTCGTGTTATCTTTTTGAGTTTTCCTTTGTTTTTTATATGTTTTCTAAAAGAGAAGTGTATCAAAGGTCGGACAGCTTTCAGTACTTACCATCCTAGTTTGTTTCTATGTTTTTCCTCCTAAGTGCCCGGTCAAAGGCCGGCTGGCCAAAGTACTTACCGTGATCCCTGCCGCTTCTTGTCTCCGTATCCCCCGTCATTTCCCTTTCTTATTGTATCACTCCATTCCATAAATCAAAGTTTAAAGAGATCCTTAGGCATAGATGAGAGGCTGTCTCACAGACCACTCTCTTGAACCCGTTGTTCCAATTAAATCCTCTTATGACTCCATAGCCCAATGGACCGAAAACTTGCCATCATCTTTCTTCGGGACCGAAGCTTATTATTTTTGCTTGCAACTTCTCACTTTTGAAACTATTTTCATATAGATCTCTCTAACCTCGTACAAGAACTATGTTCAACCATCCAAAAAACCAAACAAACCCTTGGACTTCGTAACTAGCCTAATATTGTTACTCCAAACTTCAAAGACAAATCCATCTTTGTATATATTGGAGAGATCCCTCCCAGATTTGAGGGGTAGATCTAGAATCAAAAGTTGCGGTTGAAATGATGTTAATTCCGTGATCGAACTTTACCAATCTTTCTTATTACAAAGACCTAACATTTCTCGCGACTCCGCCGGGGAATTGAGTTGAGTTTTCATCTTTTCTTTCTCCCTTTTATTTTTCATTAACAAACTCGAGAGTAAAAAGTGCCTTTTCAAGCAATACTGCAAGAAATGGTAATCATGATGAAACTTGTTTAAATCCAAGGACAAACCAGGTCAACTCTAGATTCTCTAAGCTTTCATCTAATCCTTGGAAAAATAGCTAGCTTAGCCATAAAGAGTGGGTCGTCTTTGCCTTATAAATCCGTAGCTAAGTTTTTGAAGCAAAGTTAGGACATTATTCCAAACCACAACAAAACACCCGTAAAATACCAAAAAGAACTTCGATTGGTAGTAAAACACTCGCTCTACATTTCACTTGCCACTAGGATGTGTTTTTACTGTACTGTATAGACAAGTAGTCCCAGGCGTGTCAGTAGCCTCCGCATCTCATCCTTAGAGGACATATCCGGTGAATGCCCTCCACCAATCTCTCGATTAGAGTTTTTTGTGCCTTTGAGAAACCCTTGGAAGATGTTTCTCAAACACCTATGGTGGCCACGACCTCTTTGAAAACACTCTAAATTTTCCACCTCGGCGACCCACAATCCTAAACAAGACCTTAAGACTCCACCGGGAAGAACCCTTCATCATTGTAATATCCTTCAAACTCGGCATGAAAGGTCGTAGATTAAAATTGTGCTTTTACTAGTTAACCTCTCGAAAGATCGTCATATCCGGGTGGAACTTTTCCCGCTTTATTTGGGTCTAAATAATTAGCATAGTGGCTCCTAGAAAGATTCATACTAGAGCCCGTCTCGAATTCTCGATCCACTCGAGATAGTTGATAACCTCGGAAAGAACTTTCAGGAAGTTTCCTAAGATAGAATTCTTCAACCTGCTTTTCGTACTTAACTTTTAAAAGAGCTAATTCAAATTTCCCCAAAATCTTTCGTCTCTGCTGCAAATCATAAACCGACTTTAAACCCGTTTAGGACTAGGCTGCCTTATGATTTAGACGCTTAGATTCCGAGCCTCACATTCATCTCCTAAACAAGTGAACACCTTTGGGAATAGAGAATCAATACCCCCCGATTTGCATTTTTCACATAATCTGTGTGTCTCTCATCCAAGATCAAATTTCCTTGAAGAATTCACTTCCGCTTGCCCATTCACTTCTCGTTCATCCTTCATCCACTCGTTCAAACCACTTCATTTCAGCCCACCCCACCTCTTGTCAATCCACCAGTCTTACTGCGGGCAGCAAAGATGGTATGCCCCTTTAGTCCTTCCCGTACCATACCAATCTTTCCAGCTAAGACTATCGGCCGTCTGGGGTGACCCCCATTATATGATGCTAGAAATACTACAACAAAGATCAATAAATATGTGGACAAGATGAATGACTACTTTGGACTTAAAATGAAATCGATGATGATTCTTATTAAACTTAGACTATTTGCTCAAAGTCCTGGGGGAGAAGCAAGAAAATGTGTTTAAGGGTTTAGCACCCCATAGTATTACTTGTCTCCAAGGCTTCCATCAAATACTTAAACAAATGGGAAGTGAGGAAGAATCTCTCCTGTCCTCGCCGACCATAACAATCTCCAGAACTCCCGGGGGAAAGTGTGCAAGTTTATTGTACCGTATTTAACAAGGTGTATAATGCACTTTTCCGTAACTAAAACCTCCGCTGTGGTCACAATCTCAGAAACAAATTTCCGAAGGGTTTGATCCCCGACATGACCTATTCACTCAGAGAGTGAGTTTTTGCAACCCTTCAAGATATGCAAAGAGGTGCTCTTTTCTCAGGAAGTCAATCCGATGGAGAAAAGAGCAAGAATGAAGCATTTAAAAGAGTATCTTTCGCAGAGGAATCCACACCTTCCACCCCCAAACTCAAAAATGGAGAGAATGATGGAAGAAATGATGGTGAAAATGAGCATTCTAGAGAGAGCGAAGAAAGTCTAAATCAAAATGCTCCTCAAAACAAAAACCAAAACCAAAACCGTATCGTTAGAAGGAAAATCAACCTCCAAATTGTACCCAAAGGAAGATGATCAACATCACTCCTCCCATCAAAACTATGTAAGTGAGGTTGAGGAAGTGGATCAAATGACAAAGAGGAGGATGATAAACTTATTTGAAAGTAGATGATGATAGCTTCGAGTAAGATTATGATGGGGGAAACAAGGTCTTTATACACCTTATGATGATAAAAGATGATAATGTAAAATGTATTATCAAAACATGGAAAATGTCGTCATAGCCTCTAAAGGAATATGAACTCAAGTAAATCTAATGAAAAAATCCCCAACAATAAAAAAAAACCTCTCGACAAGCCTTCTCAAACAACACCGCAACCAAGCCTAAAATAAATTTTAAAACAAAAGGACAAAATAGTGGTTGTTAATTCTAGTAGGTAAAGAGAAAGACACTCAAATATTGAAAAACAGAGTGCAAACATTAAGAGTACTCAACACTTCACTAGTACTCCTATTACAACCGTTGTATCAAGTGTAGATAAAACAAATCAACAAGTCAGTTAAGTTGTCAAGGAATGCAAGTATACAATAAAAACCAAATACCTTAAAGAATCAAATTCTTCGCCTCCGGAATGAAATCTCAAAGATTAAAATGCTTCTTTGATCGAGTTATCACTAAACATGTATATAGTCTAAATTTTGAAGGCTTTAAACATAGAAGAAAATGAGGATCCACTCGTCCTAGTGGACGACCACCAGAGCTTATCTTTGGTCCAAAGATTGTATACAAGTTTCAAGAGGGACCTGTCTCCTCCTTCTTATGTAAGTTTGAAAATTCATGACAAAATTCTACACAATGCTATGTGATGACTTAGGCGCTTCCCATAATTTAATGCCAAAAGTCAGAATGGGAAAGCCCGGGGTCTTGAAATTAACAGACTTACAAAGAATTGTACTCCTTTGACTCGCTGCAGTTAAATTTCTAGGATTGATAAAATATCTCTATGTTAACTTAGCCTGCATTCTAGCCAAATGCTTAGTTATGGATATTGCCAGGGTCGATGTGCCCTCAAAGTACTAATGCTTTATCGAGATCTTGGGGGCCAAGCTGCTGTGGGACCATGCAAATGGACATGACCTATGCCATTATCCTCGTCAATCGTACCAGAAGACTTTACAGGGAGTCCCACATGCAATACATATGACAAGTCAAGACCGACCTCAAAAACTCTCCTCTCGTATGTCATAGCACGAGCCTTCGATTCTTTTTATCATGTTTAATGATGAAACACTTTACAATGCCTAAAATCATTTCAACAAGAATTAATGGCCGAAACTAGAGGAAGAGGAACGCAACGCTCAGAATCACAAACAAATACGTATCTCGAAATTCCTAAAGCAAACCAAACACAAGCCTTGAACTACCAATTATCAATCCATTAAACTTAAAACTTGGACAACATGAGAACAAATCCTAACCCGATGAAAAACTTGAGGAGTCGAGTCATGCAAAGGACATGCACCCAAACCGATACAACGAAAATGATCTTTCCGGACTATGTATTTGATGGGTCATATTTATACCAATGTCAAAAAGGTGTGAAATCGATTAGCTAACACCGAAAGCAACTTCTATACAAAATGTATTTCATGTAAATTAAACTTTCGTTGTTCCAACAATATAGCGTATTGTATAACTTTCTCTTAGGCTTGGTATCTCTTGAAAAAGTTAGGTGCCAAGAGAATCAATGTATATGGGGATTTCAATTAATCATTGTGCAAGTCAATGGGGAGTAATGCAAATCACCCCGTACTTAGGTCACAGGAATGATACCATGGACTTTTTGAAAACATTTGAGGAGACCAACTCATTTTTGTCCCAAGGAAAAGAAACATTATGTACCATAATTTAGCCTTCCTTTGGCTGCTAGAACTTGCCCAATGCTATATGATGACACATCTTAGATTAAATTCAGACTTTCACCGTCCTTGACACAAGAAATATCATGGTGTGTTTCATGGAGATAAACAACAGAAGACTTCATGCAATTCGTAAATGAGTTTGAACCTTATGCCTCGTATTCGACTATGACAGACTTGAAGGAAGGCACTTTTGGTGAAGAAGAACCACATTTCGAGCTTATAGATACAACCCAAGACTAGCAAACTTAGAAACCAAACATAATGGAGTGAAAAATTCAAGTCAGAGGGAGTTGGAAACTCGCATTCTAAGGATGATAGTTTGCCCAAGGGCTTGGCCCCTCCGGAGGAATTGTTTGATTTTAATGATGTAAGCACAAACCTAAACCGGAACCCGAGAAACCGAAGTGGAGGAATGCAATATAGCAAAGGAGAAAAACCGAGAATATCAAATCGTTCAAAACTTTTCCCCGCTCACATTAAACTCAAATACATGAAATGTTCAAAGAATTTTCTCGATGAAAGTGGTATGAGTTATGAAGATCTTAAGTCCTATGACACCAAATAATAAAACAAATCCCTTCTTAAAGAAAAGAAAATCATTCAAATGTAAAATCGCTAATAAAACCCCCGCCCATTGCCATCAAGTTAAGAAGGAAATCATGAAGATGCACGATGTCAAGTATTATTGTCCCTATTAGATATTCTCGAATGGGTATCTAATCCTCGGTGTCTGCTAGAAAAAAGATCGGAGAAATCAAAGCTTTGTATACCTCTTGTGAATTTAAACAAAGCTTCATTAAAAGATACTACCTTGCCCAAGATGGGATCATATTTTACAAAGGGTGGTGGGGTCTAAAAGAATTTCTTTTGCTTAGATGGTTATTCGTGGTATAATCAAGTCTTAGTCCACCCCCGATGATCAATTAAAGACAATCTTAGCTACACCCCAAAATTCTGTATGTGAAAAAATGCTCTTTGGTTCAATGAATGTCGGAGCAACCTTTCGCAGAGCCATGACATAGCATTCTCGAAGAACTCGGGCTCTTCATCATTATATACCTTGATGATGTCACCGAGCTGAAAAACGTATGAAGAACACTTAGAACATTTGAGGAAGTTTTGAGAAGTGCAAAGTTTGGGATATCTTTAAACCCCAAGAAGACCTTATTTGGTCTCCAAAAGCGTAAAACTTCTAAGCACATCATTTCTAATATAGTATAAAGATAATCCAAAAAGGATTGAGGCCATATTGCAAATCTTCATCCTCAAACATTATCAAAGAGTTGCGCCTTTCATTGGGAAGATAAATTCTTTGAGAAGGTTCATCCCTTTAACTTAACAGCTCCTTAGGAATATCACAAACATGTTGAAGAAGGGGAGCAAGGGGTAAAATGGACCCTGGGAAGCAAAGACATCCCTAACCCCAAGAAAACAAGCCAAAACGCGCTTCTCATAAGTCCCGATTTTTCGAAGACTTTTATATTTTCCCTATTTGCATCGTAATTACGCTTCATAGCTCGCCGTCCTTTTTGCGTAAAATCCACAAGGACAAGAGCAAAATTTATTGTATTCTTTAGCAAGGTACTATGGGATGCCCTTTGAAGTATAACATTATGGAAAAAACAAGTTCTTTCTTTGGTAAAGGCTTTGAAAGATCAGGAGTATACATCCTTCACCACACATTATTGCCTTTGTCCCACCCACAGTAAAGAAGACATTCTAACACAGACCTGTGTGGTAAGAGGAGGTAAGTGGATTGCCATTATTCTTGAATATGATTTAGAGATAAAACCCACTAAGCTCATCAAAGGCCAAGGTCTAGCTAGGTTAATGGTCAATCAAATTGTAAAGTTCTGATATTAATATGATTAATGCTTTGGGATGACTACAGGCACCCCCGCCCCATTGTTGAAGACCATTTTAGAATTCTCCTGTATATATTGATATAGTTTATGTTTTTTCTTAACTTAATACACTCTCCCGGTTTATAAAAAAAAAAGGCAAGATTTCTAAAATTAAAGGTCGTGAAATTATTGCATTGGTTGATAAATGTCTTTATTGGAGAAATGCAAGTGGAATATTGTTTAAATGTTTACCCGAGTTTGATGCAGAAAGATTAAGAGAATTCATGAAGGAGAGTGGGAGGCCATTTTGTACTGTGTCACAGCCTGCCTCAAAATTTTGAGGGTCGGTTTTCATTGGCTCACTCTTTTCCTGACAAGATAAGATGACCACTACTTGCCATAAATGCCAACTACTGAAGGCAAGTATAAAACTGCTACCCTTCCATCCAATTCCACTGTTATATTCTTCAAACAATGGGGACTTGACTTCATAGAGAAATCCATCCACCATCTTCTCGCTCAAAGATAGGATTATTACTACCATACATTACTCTACTAAATGGATGGGGTTATTCCTTGTAGGCAAAGCAATGATTCATTATCATGTGCCTTCAATAACATCCTCTCTCGTATTTGGCTTGCCCACCAAGAAAATCATGAGGAATGCAAGAATATTTGGGTCAAAGAAATGGTTGAAATTCTATCACAAGTATCGTATAACACTGGGATACTCCACAACCTATTACCCTCAAGGTAATGGACTTGCATCTTCCAACAAAAGCTTAGTTAATATAATCAAGAAACCGTTGAGGACAATAAAAGTCTTGGCACATTAAAGTCGATCCATGCACTTAATGATAGACACCTTAAAAGGAATTTGTTGGTATGTCACTCCTTCAAATGTATGGTATAAGATGCAATTTTTCTCGAACAAATTATAAAATAGCTTATGAAGTTAACTAAGAGTTGCAGACCAAGAAAATGACATGGACTAGCAGAAATAACCAAACCATTCATCTGCAGCAACCAGAGAGGAAGTGTATAACAAGCATTGGCAGGCGTTATGATTTAAGAAGTTATTGGAGAAGAACAAAGGCTACCAATTTCAAGATCTAAGACAAAGTTTTAAAGTGGGACTCAAGAAGGGAAGAAAAGGGAAAGCACTTTAAAATTTGACAATCTATGGCTCGGGGTTCTCTTACCTATTCATTCATTGTCGGAAACAATGTATTCTTCTACAAGAGTTGGATGGAAATGTAATTGTTTGGGGTCTCCGTCAATGCCAGATGCTTAAGCATTACTCGTCTTAATCCATTTTGTTTGAAGCCTTTTACCTTTTCCATTGTAAATATTTCATCCACCATTGCATTTAAAGTATGAAAAAATAAAAAAAATACAAAAGAAAAAAAAAAAATGAAAAGAGTGCGTAAATGAAAATGTAGCAAAGCCGCATGCCAAAAAGAGAAAAAAATCTAAAAGTGTGCAAGCTCAAATGCCACCTCCCCAAAACACATTTCTTAGTTAGTCAAACTGCTTAATCTTGACTAATTAGCTTTAAATTTTCTCATTGATAGGGTAGTGAATTTGATTTGCCAACCGTTCAATCTTATTTATCGTAGATAGATTAGGATAGAAATGAAGGTTCGAACAAACTCAAAACTGAACCAGTTTCCCAAGAGAGATGACTCAAAACCGTTTTATATTCTCGAGTCATAAAAGAGAAAACTGCCCAGTTTGCCCAGACCGAATCGATACTCACATGAAGAGATAAAATTTCTCAAATAAAAAGCATAGTCGCAGATGTGAAGAAAAGAGAAGGCTATGACAAGAGACTTTCGTATCGTAAGGCTTCCATTTTGTTTATATTTTTCCTTGTGTATTAATAATCTATGCGCCTTTGTTCTTATGCTATAGATCACAACGAGTCAAACAACTTAATCTCGACTAGCTTTTTTTTTAAATTTTGTTATAGAATTTAGAGAATGAAGGTTTGTTGACATTTTAAACCTAACCCGACAAAATGAGATTAGGTAGAGAACATTTGAGCCCGCCTATTTAATCTCGAGTTCAAGGAGAACAAGTAGCAGAATTAGATTTAGACTTCTTATGGATTTCAAGAATAAAAATGTTGTAAAAAGAGTCCGCTAACTCAAGTGCACTCGATGAAGATAAAATGTTAGATCAAGAGATTTGGTAGGTAGAGGTTGTATTGACAAGCCCATGTCTTTCATGACTGATATTATTTTTCAGCAAAGCAAGAGCAAGCAATGACTCCAGCACCAACAAGATCCCGCAGAAATCAAGTCCGAATTCTTGATACCTTCAAGAAGGCACCATCATCCCCAAGTGGACATTTCACCGTTAGCCACCCATATTTTTCATCATATCAAATTTGTGGCTAAATATTTTTGTACCAAGAAGCAAATTCAAATTTTGAAGTTGTTGGTGCTTGAAGTTCTTCGGTGAATTCATAACCTATCGTTAAATCTTTCCACAATCGTTTTCCTCTTTCAAACTCGATATCCCGTAAAAATCCAAGTCAACATCGCCGATTCTCTCCTTCCAACATTACCTCATTTTCCGTTTCCTTTCTCCCATGAAATCCCTACAATTCATTATTTTTCCCTTTAACCCTTCACATACTTTCACCTCAGTTAAAAACCCATTTTTTAACTTATTCGACCTTTTTTCCTTTGAAAAATCTCAAGAAAATCATATAAAGGCATATTTTATGTGCATTTGGCATTTAGCCTCTCGTGCGAAATCCCCGGACTGCTTTCTCCATACATCTGTTTTCCGGACCCACCGCTCATCCTTAGGCGCTAAACCGAAACAATTTTCCTTCATTCCCCGTTTTCCTTCAAAACCCCGAAAAACCCATTTTATAAAGTATAACGGAAATATTTGAAATCACGTATTTGATGCGTCGTTACTGGAACATGGGCCGCCGATCTACTCCTCCTAGATTCGACAAGAGCGAGCACGCCCACCGTGGAACCTCTTCCCCCGCGCGCTCATTTTCCCGTAAAACCGTCGTTTCCATTCTCCCCGCACCACCGTCCGCCAAGGTATTTCCGTCACCGTGCCGACTCCATATGCCGCCGTCGTCGACATGTCCCACACTGCTTTCAAACCACCGTGCTATCAACAAGATCATTTCGCCGCCAACCTTCGTACCAAGACCACGCTACGAATCCACCTCCACCATCCGATCCGGGCCTCCATCCGACGCGCGTCGATCACTTCACCGCCAACCTTTAACCCGACATGCGCGCCCATTAACTCATCCACCGCACGACCAAGATTCACCCCCCGCCGTCGATCTCTCGTAGGATCGATGACCGACATTCATTTTCCCCATTCCATCGCTGGTCAACTCTCCTTCCTCGTCACCTCCGTTGTTCGGACCCCCACGCACGCACGATTCTGCATCGACGCGTCCGGATTTAATCTTCTCCACAACTTATTTTCCAGCCCACTACTCAGATGATCTCGCCGTTGATGATACCATCCAATGGCCCGCGTTCCTCCGCACATTCCCCAAAGCAACATTGACCTATAAATTGATTTTTTACGTGTTTTTTTGTATTTTGTGTGGTTAGGGTCATTTTGTTCGTATTTTTTTTAATGGAAATTTCAGACCAGGAGGGTGACGACTCTCCATGTTTCGATTTCTCCGAGGGACGACCGTAGAGTCAGCCACATCTCATCGATGTTTATACAAAGCATCGATTCCTTCTCCCGTTTGCGGCACTCGCACAATGAAGAAACCGAAATAAATACGTGAGTAGCATCGAGATCAAGACAAACGTAAGCCGTATCACAAAGCAGATTAGTGGATACCTTTTAGGGGATTAAGGCTAAGATAGTTATCAAACGCTCAATCCCCGGACGAAAATGCAGATTGAAGGAAAAACCTAAAGTTTTTATCGTATATATTGCCTCCACCGCCATATCCGAGGCCAATTGATTCTCAACTAATCATAGCGTGCCACCTATTGCCTCATAAAAAAGTTCAATCAAAGGTTGAATTATTGAACAAGTCGTATATTTTACTCCAAGTAAACGAAGAGTTACTTCTCGCTGTGGATTTAATGAGAGAATGTCTCATAGAGTAACCCTAGGATCGTCACGTAGCCTCAAAGGTCAACAAAAAGCTCCCTCCGAGCTTACTTCAGGTGTAAACCAATTCACGGAACACCCGTATGATTTCTCATCGAGCTCCAAGGGCCGTGAAGACATTAATTTCGCATTAATTAGCCTGAGATCTTTTCATCGTATCCTCACCCTCCCTCATCTTTCTATAACACTAAAGAGGAAGATGAGTGAGGGGCTGGATTGGTTGGTTGTTAATGTAAAATCATTTAAAGCATTGGTAATTGTCACCTAGCCGAAACTCTGATTGTAGATAGGATTTCACTCGGTTTTCGAGCCTTCCGTTTGTAACAGAGTAGGTTAGTGTTGTGAAGAGAGATGGATTAAAACACTAGATCTCAAGATTGTAATCGGTTTTGAAGCATCAATACAAGCCGATTTATGGGATCCGGTCTATGTGCCGATGGTGATTTATTCTCACTCGTAACTTATGTTTTGTTTCGTTTTTCAATTTGTTTCATTTTTCCACTATAAAGAACAAGCTTAAACAGGCTGTGACCTACCGTATATCAAGAACTTTCTTCCGTCAAAATATTATTTAAATGTTTTCCTTCAATCGTTATTGGAAAATGATTTATCTTCCAGTTTAAGGACAGGATGCCGGCGTTTCATCTTTTTTTGTCTTAGATGAATGTTATTTAAATGTTACTTTCAATATATGATTGTGTGGAAGATGAACTCGAGGAAATTAAGGTTAGGTTCAGTCCCTTCTTTATTTGCTCGAACATTTGATTGTTTCCCCTAGGATGTGTTAAAGTTGACTAGTTTCAAAGTAATTTATTAGATCTTAGACCATTCCGTGTTATCTTTGAGTTTCCTTGTTTTTTTAGTATGTTTTCATATGTATCAAAGGTCGGATAGTTTCAAAGTACTTACCGTATCCTAGTTTGTTTCTAGTTTTCCCAAGTGCTCCGGTCAAAGGTCAAGTTAGTTTCAGTACTTACCATCCCTGGGCTTTCTTTGTTCTCCGTATCCGTCATTTCCCTTTCTTATTGTATCACTCCATTCATAAATCAAAGTTTAAAGAGATCCTTAGCATAGATGAGTTGCCCCATAGACCACTCTTGAACCCGTTGTGCCAATTAAATCCTCTTATGACTCCATAGCCCAATGGACTGTTTGCCATCATCTTTCTTCTTGACCGAAGCTTATTCTTTTGTCTTCAACTTCTCACTTTGAAACTATTTGCATATAGATCTTTTTCCTCGGGGCCGTACAACAACTATGTTCAACCATCCAAAACCAAACAAACCCTGACTTCGCACTAGCCTAATATTATTACCCCAAACTTCAAAGACAAATCCATCTTTGTATATATTGGAGAGATCCTCTCGTATCTTGTGTGAGGGCTAGATCCCAGAATCCTGAAGTTGGTTGGAAAGGATGTTAACCTGGTGATCGGATTCTGTCAATAATATTGCTTTATTATAGAGACCCACCAAATGATGATCAAATAAAGATAGCAGAATTGAGGAAATCTCTAAATCATTGGGTAATGGAGTCAAATGGAAGTCATGATAAGTTCATTAAAATGTCGAGGAGTATCATAGGGAAAATCTAATTTGGCCAGTGGATCTTTAAAGTTTTAGGATAATGAGATCAACATTAAAGACAAGAATGAAAAGTAGGACAAAGGGAAATTAAGAATCCTTTATCATGTACTTTAAACAAGAGAAATATTTCAACGTAACTGTTTAAAGCAAGCCAAAGGACAGGGCAAACCATAGACTTCTTTAGAAAAACTTTTAATAAGAAAACCTTTCAGACAACAATCCAGCAATCAAAAGACTACTTTCAGATAAAGAAAACATATAAGATAATAGTAAGAGTATCCTAAGATCAAATAGGAATAATCTAATCTGCTTTTGACTAACTCTCTAAGGATATTTCAAAGTAAATTTTAAAGGCAGACTAGAGGACAGGGTGCACCATAGACTTCCTTGGTTTAAACTCTACTAAGAATACTTTAAATAAGTTTCAGAAACAATTCTCAAGTTGTACTCAAAGGAGCATGGACTCACCACTAATTTCCCTGGTTTTACTCTATTGAAATCATTCCTTGAAAATAACCTCTCAAGCCGTACTCAAAGGGACATGGACTTACCAAAAGAGAAACTCCTTGGTTATACTCTATTGAATTATTTATAAAATAACAAGCTAGATGGAAATGGAGGGCAGTTAAGAATCATCCAATCATACCTTGTAGAAGAAAACATTAAGACAGTGAAGAGAAAACAAAACTAAGGTGCTTTCAAAAGACATTTCTTAGCCTAAAACTTGTACTCTACTGTAACAAACAAAGATGGAAACATAATGAAGACAGGAAATAATAATAAAAAATAGAATAATTTCACCAACAACCAAGCTCAAGGATCCAGTGATCTAGCCTCCTCCATCAACAAACAAATCAGGGTATCCATAAGATCCAAGACATCAATTTTCCTTCAACTTCCAAGAGACTATGTATTAATTAAAAGAGTCATCAAATGCCAATAATACAATGAGTTCAGATGCAGTATTTATGCTGCAAATGAGGAGGTGAAGGATCGAGATAGGGTTTGAGTATCATTAATTACAGAGTAAATGCATTCCTATCCTTTAAAACCATGCAAGGCCTAAGGCAGGAATATTTGCATCTACTTCTCTATTTTAATAACTCTATCTTAACTTCCTAAGGAAAAATAGGTGAAATGTTTGACTTTAAGGCCTATTCTTAACTTTACAATAAATATTGAGCTGCTTCAAAATATCTCTGACTGTGTAATAACTGTCCATTGCCTTTATGGAAAGAAGTCATGCTATAGGTGGCAGATTTGTCTTTGGAGAAGTAATTTCTCCTTTTTTGAGTCACTCAAAGTTGTCTTTGGGTCGATATTCCCTTGTTTTAATCATTAAACTTTGTTTAGGCTGCTGAAATTTGATTTAACCTTTATAATATGTCTTACTGCATTTATTTTCTATTCTACTTTATGACTGTTTAGTTCATTTATCTTTGTCTTTTAAACCTTTGACCTTTATCCTTTAATCACTGTCTTCATGGCTAATTCTTTTTTTTATCCTTTGATCTCAAATTAGCCCTTTAATCCATTTTTTCATCATTTTATTCACTGCTACTTCTATTGTACTCATCCTTTGTGTGCAGGGAGGGTTTCTTCATGGTGTGGGGGTTTATAACTCATCGATGATCATGATTCATCGAGGGTTAAGCCTTTTTATGTAAACTCTCCTGGCCCTTTCATATGAATTTACCTCTCAGGACGTCATCCACAGGTTGATTCCATCATTTTCTTGACTGTCGAAATGATTTTTGGGCATTACCGCCATTAAAACCTGCAAAACACAAAAAAACGTTTAGCTTAAAAAAACTCTGTGAGTGGGGTAAAACTTCTTTTTTTGGCTTTCTGAGGCATCGGGGGTGATATGCAGAGGAGAAGGGAGTGCATGGGCATGATTCCAGAGGTGGATCCATGAGAAAATTCAAACAGAGGCAAAGAACGTTAATTTTGGCACGGGAAGGAGAAAGGTGGTTTTTGAAAACCACAGTGGTTATTGCGTGGCTTGAGAGTGGCAAGTGGTATTTTGCGGGGGTTGCGCGATTCCACTATGCGATTGCAACGTGGTAGGGTTAAACCACTCATTTCATGTGGGTTGGATTCATTAAACCCTATCGCAAAATTCTGTGCGATATTCGATCTAGACCGTTAGATCTTGAGGAGCGAGATCGATGGTGCGGAGAGAGTCTAAAAGCGGGGTGCAAGTTCGCAAGGTGGAGCTTGTGGATAGGTGGCAGAGTTTTATGGGCCGTAGGGTATGGGAAGAGCAGCACCCGGTCTTGGTGACATGACAAGTTTTATCGGGTAGCGCGGAATTGTGTAGATGCGGGATAAAGGGCGGTGTTGTGATGACCGTTGGATCAGGTCTCAGGGCTCAAGATCGACGGTCGAGTTGGTCCAGAAGAAACGAAGAAATGGAGTGAAGTATAGGGAAGAGGTGTAAAAATAAAAATAGGAAAGGGGCTATAAATAGGCAGAGGAAACAATTTTATGGGGGTAAGGGGCTAAGGCTTTAGGCCGGAAAGGGGCTTAAGGGCCTGTTTTGTAAAGAGGGCGGGTTAAATACAAAAACATGGTTTTTGTAAGGTTTTTAAAAGGGTTCGATAAGAAAAAAGTTAAATTTAAACAATGTAAAAAGGGATTTTTACATTGTTTAAGGTTTTTTAGAGGAAAAAATGATAAATGGGAGAGGATTTTTGAGGGTTTGGGAAAGGGGAATGGATGGGTTTTTTTTTTTGAGAGAGGAAAATAGGGAGTGAGTGAGTTAGGAGAGGAACAAAATGAGGTTAGTAAGCCCATAAAATGGAGTTTTCTTAGAGCAGCAGGACGAACTTTGAGAGGGAAAAAGATGAATTTTTGAGTGAATTAGTTGAATTTAGAATGATGAAGGCAGTGAGATTTCTAGAACTCACAATATCTCTGAGATATTGTTTCTAGAAATCTAGGATTTAGAACTTAGTCATATTTGGATATCGGCAAAAATTACTTATGACTAACACAAGCTAGCATGGATTTCTCACCTTTTTGGCTAATAAATACACATCCTACTCTTGCTCCATCATTGGATCTTGATCCATCAAAATAAATTTTCCAAAACGGAGATTGGACTATAGTTTCTTTTTCAAAATTGAAGCATCTAATGGAATCATTCTGAGAAAAATTTTCAACTTGTGATTTAACAGATTTGACTGAAAAAGGTGAACTTTTCGCATTGAAATTTACTAAGAATGAATCTATAGAATAGTTTTCCAAAATTTTATTGTTAAATGCTATGGGCTCATTTTATTCTCCAAAATCTGTGACTGAGTACTTCATATGTTTTTCACGATCGACTCTAATTTGGTTTGGCTTTCCATTATACGGGAGCCACATATGAGACCAGTTTGTTGCAAAATATCCATGTAATTTTCCAGACCAATGTCGTCTAAGAACTAAACCATAAAATTCTGGATGTCTGCAATCAGTATATCAATAATTTGAGCGAATTTTGGATTTGATGAAAATCTAATACTTACTGAGTTAATCTCTCCTAAGACTTTATCTTTTTTTCTATCCAATTGAACTATACTAACTAATGAATTCTGGGGTGTGATATTTAATTTTTTGCAAATTGAATATGGCGTTATATTGGATGAAGCCCCTGAATCGATCAAACAGTTATGAACATTTCTATTATAGATTTTGAAATTCAAAAGAAAAGGAGGAGTACGAAAATTATATCTATCACCAATCAAAATAGATTCTGAAGCATTAACCTTGTTTTAATTTTTAATCTGAGGTTTCATTATTCCATTAGCAACTTTAGCAACGACGGTTGGAGGAAGAGGGGATGTTGTCAGTGCATTCAACTCTTTCAATAAAATTTTCTATTTTTTTAATTTGCTAACTTCATAAAGAGAGATATTAGCTTTAATATTCTTCATATACTCGATAGTATCAAATACTACCAAACTTTTTGATTGAGGATTGGGTGTAGATTTGATTGGCTGGAAATTAGTAGTAACCTACTAAGATGGTTTGATTGGAGGTTTCTTATTGATCCGATCATGAATCGAGTACTACTCTAACCATCGTTTATGGTATGAGTATATTTTAAGTGACTATGGCTTATACAGGTTTAAATGAGCATGTTAGTCCATCGATTATAGTGCATAAACACATAAACATAAGTAAATGAACTTAACATATCAATAAGAACTTGCACGTAAGTATGAGAGAGACAACCAATTGGTAACGGAGTTCACCCCTCCATCTCTCTGGGTCTACATCTATGGATCTGCTTCAATTGGAATGCAGATCTTCTATATTCTTTCTTCAAAGTAAACTCTCCAAGCTTTCTTACATTCAAGCTCTCTGGCCAGTCATTAGCTAAGCACTATGGCTCTCAATAACTAAGCATTCTCTCCTTTCTTCCCCCCTTCTCATGGCTCACATAAGGAATATATATAGTTTCTCCTCACCCATTCTCCAACAAAGAGCATTAATTACAAGACCCACAATTGTAGGACCCAATTACAAGGAAGGAAAAATAAGATCCATGAAAGTAGGATCTCCAACTATCTCAGGCTCATAACTGGGAAAAGTCTCAAAACCAGCTAAAGACTCTTCAACCATGCTCTTGATTCTCTCAACCTACAATTGAGAAAAATAGAGAATTGGTGTGAGGTGGTTTCTCACATAAAAACCAATTTCCCTAATTACATTAAATGAATAATATGTGACAAATTTGCTCTCACAAATATTAATCATTTATATCAAAAGTGAATAATAATGCATGAGTTTAATAAAGGCTCATAAAATGCATAATGCATGAGAATATCATGAAAATAATTAATCATAATTTCACCCACTTAACTACTTTGTCACCAACTTCAAATCAACATGGTACAAAGCTCTTTCATGTGCAAATATTCTTTCAAATCACTCCTCCCCACAAAGAAACTTTTGGTCTCCAAAAGTATCAACTTTAATCCATCATCAAATGCATGCAAATGCCTCTGAAAGGCACATTTCCACATGACTCCTTCACCTGAAGTACTTCGGAATCAGAATGCAATGCCAACACATGCAACTGTTGCAATGCAAATGTCTGAAAAGGCACATCCCTTGAAGAATCCTTCACCCAATGTACTTCGGAATCAGGATGCAAAGCCAACACCTACAACTGTTGCAACGCAAATGTCTGAAAAGGCACATCCCTTCAAGAATCCTTCACCTCGATCCTTCAGAATCGGAATGCAAAAGCCCACATTTGCCTAAAGCTACAACTTGTAGCTGATCATACCTATTTACATATTTTGAAACACTTGCCAGGAGTTCATTGGTCAAGTTTACATGCCAAAATGGCTTAGGACAATCACCTCATTCATCTTGATTACAGAGAAGCCAAAAACGATTAATGTGCAAAAATATGCCTCTCACTTTCCCTCACATAAGAGTGGGTAAGAAAATCCTTTTACAATGCTTCATAATCATATTTTACATCATGACTTTCATGGTGGCAACTATGGCCTTTTACATTGCATTCAACAATTTACATGCCAAATTTTCGATGCCAAAATATGATGGAAACTATGGCCCTTTTGCATGGAAATTACGAAGCAATTTAATGTGCCAAACATGTGCACAAAGTGAAAATTACAAAGTTTTCAAACCCCCCTTTTACATAATGTGTACATAAACAAAGAGCACTAATGGTGGAAAATAAAAATTCCACCCTTTTACATAATATGTGCCAAATAACATATGCACTTGGAAGGTGAAAATAAGTCAAATCCCCATTACAAAACATGTGCATCATAAAATTCCCCCCCTTCAATTTCTAGGCATATGGAAAATAATGGACATATAAAAAAAAAATCGGAAAATTCCTCTTTTTCAAAAGTGCACCTAGTGGTGGTAAAAACAACCAAGTCCCAATACATGAGCAAAACCCACTAAAACATGTGCATCAAAAGACTATGGGTTTAAAAATAAATAAAACCCACTTCATGTGCAATACCCTTTTAGAATATATCACGTGCATATGACATGGGTTTTAATAGTCTAAAATCTAAAATAAAGAAAAACCCACCATAATTAGGCCACACGCCATAACATAGGGTGTCCAAAGTTTAAAACCAGAATTTTGCTTTAAAGGGAACTATGACTCTTGATTTATTCGTGCACTTTATTCTGCTAGGGAGGCCACCCATGGTGTTCAGACATTGAATGTAAGACACCCGATATGCAGTCCCAAGGGTGTCATGGAAGCTAACCTCTGCCAAAACTTGTGGAAGGCTTGCAAAAACTGAACCAGGCTTTGATGCTATCTTCCTTCCTGCCACAGTGGTGTTTCTTGATCCTATCTTTCTCGCATCAACATCATTTTTTTTTAGAGTCCATGTTCCAAGGAATTTTGGGTCAATAGGATCATACCCCGAAGATTAATTTCCAATAGAAGTCTTGGGATTTGAGATGTTAACCAGCCATGCACGAGCATAGAGTGGTACCCATGAGCTACCATGCACTAGTACACATATTTCCCTTGCTGTGTCTAAGCCTTCGCTACCAACAATCTAGCCAACTATTCGTGAACCATTGGAACCATTGGGAACATAGGTCTGCAAGGATAATGTGCCACCAAGTCCACCTAGTTTGACTATTGTGGAGAAGTTTCCAAGCTCATCTCCTATGGGCACTAAGTTTAGTTTGCCTTGCACATTCTTCTTGAAATCAAATTTCTAGAAATTTTATAATCTGCACAAGATATTGATGCAACATAAATTTGGTAGAAATGATCCCAAAAAATCCATGGATGATCACAAAAACCTTGGTGGAAATGCGGAACAAAATCTATGCACTGATCATGGGGAGAAATCCTACCAAATATGACAATAATCTCCATCGCTTACACCACTCCCAAAGACAGTAGAACTCTGAGATCCATTTTGTTGTAATATTGGATTCCATGAAACTGATCTACTGAGTCAAAGGCCAATAGGATAGAAAAGGACTCACAAGCGCTTCTTGATATTCACCAACCTCCTGTCCCATTAAAAATACTTTTGGATCTGCAGACATTTCTTCATTAATCACTGATTTAAGAGCCTCCCACACAGTTATCTCTTTAGCAGTAGTAGATACATTTTGATCAAGACATCATGGCTGCTACTACCACCCAACTTTCCCATATTTCGGGCGTCTGATTGAATGGGTTCACACTGCCATTGGCTAATGGACTAAGACCTAGTGGGTGCAGTCCATTACTCATCATTTACGGTTGTTTAATGTAATTCCATCCACTGGCATAGTTAACAAGATCAATACAAATGTATTATTTGAATTAATGATGCAATATCTAACAACTCAATGGATCCCGTTTTGCTTCATTAAAGGCACAACACACCGGATCTTTGGATATCTATCCCGATGGTATTCTATTTTAGCTACCCAATCAAGGACCCCACACATCTCTGCTTAATTCCCTAATTGTTGCTTCATTTGAACTGCTCAATTAATGACCATCGGCTGTGATTTCAAAGCCTGAGACACTTTAAAGATGTGATTATTGCAAAAATGGGTAATGTTTTCATCTCACATCCAACTCGTAAAGGGAAACAAGATTTTCTCAGGGCTTACAACGCTGGGCAGTTGGCAAGGTTAGGGATTATCTTTAAATCCTTCTCTACGTGCTCCCCGAAGATCCGATTCGATAAAAATTCGTTATTGTAAGTGCGTTGTAGCAGTTGATACAGATTGTAAAGATAACAATAAGGGCCATTGTTATAAGATCTATCTTGTTCATGCTATCAGGCAAGCCATGCACTTTGAAATTCCATTGATCGAAATTATTCAAGCATAATAGCAAACATACACCTGCTTCCATAACTAGTCAGAATCTTTTCCCCTTTTCCAAATTTTAGTGCGAGTAAAATGATAATAATGACATAGCAGAAAATCATCTGTGTTCCACCCTCCATGAAGAGTAATATCCATCATGACTCCCTTTTCTGGTAGGTCATTCGTGGTCAAAGTAGGGGCATCTTGGGCGTCTTGAATCCAGTGCAATTATTTGTTTATTTTGTATCAAATTTTTGAGTGTTTCCGATCAACAAAGGAATACACTCACCCATAAACCTCTGCTCGAATTTTTGCAAATGAGCAGAAATAAACATTGCAGAAACATCATGAACTGCTTACCAAACCAACACCAAGCACTACCTTCTCGTAATCATGCTTTTCGAATGGTGGATGGAGCCTCCTTCTTCACGAGCTCTTTCACTATATTTTTGCTTGACTTGTGGTGAATTTCGGGGTGCAACTTCCAGCACTTCTTCTCCCAATGGCCACTAATTTTGTAGACACTGCAGAAATCATGTCGTTTCCAATTCAACGGTGTCTTCATGATAGGAGAATTCAAAAGGTTCTCATTCTTCTTGGTCTCACTTCTCGTGGACACATTTGTCATCTTAAACCACACTTCTTTGTGTGATGCATAACTACATCACGTTTAGAACATATATGGAAGCAATCATTTCTCTTATATGTAAAATAATAATTTGAATGACTGTTATACCTTCCTGACTTGTCCTTGAACTGATGGGGGCTAGGTGTGGTTTGAATCCCTTCTTGGGATCGGGTGATTAAGATATGGATTTTGCTTCAGCTACCTTAGAGGATTATCCTTTCTCTTCTTGTCCATAACCCAAGCCTACAAATGGTTGTCTTGGAACAACCTCCAATGGCTGGGTGACTCCTTCACCATTTATGCCAAGTCCACCTCCTCTATACCCCATCTTCGTGAGGATCTTCATGCCAACATTAGTTTCATATTGAGATAGAACAGGACATGAAGTAACATTATATACCTCGGTTTGAGATGTAGCCTCCATCGTCTCAACATTCTTCAACTTAGACAATAACTCCTCTTTGGCTCGTAGCATCTCTTGAAGCTCCCGCTTATCCTTTTCAGCTACCTAGAACAGTCTTTGCAATTCTGCATTGTTGGCTTGACTGTTGTCATTTATCTCTTGGAATTCTTGCTTTCTTTCAACGCGCTTTGCTCCTCTTCCCATCCTACAAAAAAGTCACCTGCTCTGATACCAAACTTGATCCGATCACGAGTTGAGTACTACTCTAAATATCGTTTACAGTATGAGGATATTTTAATTTACTATGGCTTATAAAAGTTTAGATGATAATGTTATTCCATCGATTATAGTGCATAAACACATAAAAATAAATAAATTAACTTAACATATCAAGAAGCACATGCACGTAAGTACGAGAGAGACAACCAATTGGCAATGGAGTTCACCCCTCCATCTCTTTGGGGCTACATCTCCGGATCTGCTTCAATTGGAATGCAGATCTTCTATATTCCTTCTTCAAAGTAAGCTCTCCATGCTTTCTTACATTCAAGCTATATGGCCGATCATTAGCTAAGCACTATGGCTCTCAATAGATAAGCATTCTCTCCTTTCTCCCCCCCTTCTCATGGCTCACATAAGGAATATATATAGTTTTGCCTCACCCACTCTCCAACAAAGAGCATTAATTACAAGACCCACAATTGTAGGACATAATTACAAGGAAGGAAAAAACAAGATCCATAAAAGTAGGATCTCGAAACTATCTTAGGCTCATAATTGGGAAAAGTCTCAAAACCACGTAAAGACTCTTCAACCATGCCCTTGATTCTCTCAACCTACAATTGAGAAAAATAGAGAATTGGTGTGAGGTGGTTTCTCACATGAAAACCAATTTCCATAATTACATTAAATGAATAATATGTGAGACAAATTTCCTCTCACAATTATTAATCATTTATATCAAAAGTGAATAATAATGCATGAGTTTAATAAAGGCTCATAAAATGAATAATGCACGAGCATCTAATGAAAAGCATTAATCATAATTTCACCCACTTAAGCACTTTGTCACCAACTTCAAATCAACATGGCACAAAGTTCTTTCACGTGCGAAGATCCTTTCTTATCACTTATTGACAGTTTTACCTTTCGCAATATAAGTGGGAATCTTCTATTTTTGAGTTGACTGAGTTGGTTCTATATAATTCCTACTTCTAGTGATAACAGGCATGGTCTCGGCTTCTGTCTCTTCAACAGAGGAAGGTAAAACAAAATTCCATAATCCATGTAATTCAACAATTTCCTCATCTTGGTATTCATCGGCACAGCACCTGAATTGGACCCCAGGATGCAAAAGGCAACTCAGGGTAACAACTAAACCACGCTCAACCTTGTAGCTAGCCCTACAAGGACAGGAGAGGGCTCTCTCCGTAAAAGAATATTCAAAGGAATACAATAAATGGACTGATATTAGGCTAGGTAAAATGATGGGAAAAAGGTTTAATAAAATGAATGAATCAATGAATTTCAGGGATATGTGGGATATAAAGGGACAGTTGAAACCAGGAATTAAATCAGGACACAGGGTATTTCATGGGGCAAGATAGGCAGGAAAATTAGCAATTAAAATTTAATGAGGATGGGATGGAAAGACTGGTGCGGAGCTGAAAAGGGCACAATAAATGGATCCTTTTCAAACAGAAGAAAAATACAGAGTATGAATGATTTCCCAAGGCAGAGCATATAGAGATGGATTCTACCTTTCTATCTTAAAATCATTCAAAAGGAAATGTTTATGGATGAATGGAACACATAACAATTCACGTATGAAACAAAGGATAAAAACAAATGCTAAATCTCATACCACATGGATCCCACAAATCAGAGCTGCATCTCTTATTAATTCCTGTCAAACTGTACAATGTAGCGCATAGATGTTCTTCCACACTTTTCCACTACTTTCTGAGTTACAGACTATTCAGACTCTCAGACCAAGACTCTTTCAAATGATTTTACAATTCAATAAATAGGCTGGAATGTGGGAAAATAGATCGACAAAAGGAGGGAGCTGTTTGACAGCATCAACAACGAAAATCTAGAGAGCCAACAATATTTCCTAAAGAAAGAACAACATTACATTATTCCACTTGAAATTCGCTGATAACCAATGGGAAGGTGAAACCTGTAGCGTGGATCCCTTTGAATCGTAGCTGAAGATGTGACTGTTACAATGTTGGTTCTCGGCCTCTGACGTTTCGCTTTCCATTTGCCGTTTTGAAGAAAACTGCCTTTTTGAATAACATGCCTTTTGAAATGAAACTTTGCCTTTAGTGAAGGGAAAATAATGAATAGGAAGGAAGGGAGAGGAGGTGGGACCCATGTCATAATCGCAATCGCAATGGACGAGGCAGAGAGGTAAACACACTATAATACGGTGCCATCGCAATCGAAATCAGAGTCGGGCAGGATATTATTTAAACGGAGAAACGAAAGTTCCGATGCGATTGGGAACATGGCCTTTTGTAATAAAAAAAATGGATAAATTTAACTTTTACAAAGGAGAAGGGCATTTTGTAATGAACAGCGGAGGAATTAAATGGTGGGACCGGGGATTATAATCACAATCGGAAATTGGAATCGGGAGATGGGTGGAGTGATATATATATAAAACCTTTGATGCGATTGGGGGAGGTCCCTTAATATGTGATCAATATAACCAAAGTTCGATTTAACAAAGGGCAAGGCCTTTTATATAAGAACGGGTGGAAGGACTATGTGGTGGGCCCGGGGATTAATCGCAATTGGAAATCGGAGGGGGAGTGGAGTGCAAAACATATGGGGAATGTCGATTGCGATGGCCCGATTAGCTATGGGCCATCCGATCGGTGGGGAAAATCGACGGTGGAGAGATCAATCGGGGGTAGTCGCGATCGGAGGAGTGGATCGGGTAATCGGAGGGAGGAGTACGATCAGGTGATCGGAAGGAGGGACTTGTGATTTATCGCATCGGAGGATGGTGCAATCAGTTGATCAGAGGATGGTGCAATTGGTGGGTCGAAACATACACTTTGCGATTTGCAATTGATCGCATCGGAGGATGGTGCGATCAGCGGATTGAAGCACAAAATTTGTGATTTACAATTGAAAAGCAGTGGGGTTTATAATATATAACTTAAAATTTATTATAAAGTTTAAGGGGTCATGGAAAAGGGGAAGTGGGTTATAATGGTGGGACTTTATAATATAAAGGTTTTTATTATAAATTTTCTACGGGAAATTGAGGGGAAGTGGTTAGCAATTAAATCGCATATTTTTTAAAACAATTTACAATGCGATTTTGTAATCGGAAAGGGGGAAAAGGGGTTTTTATTAAAGAAATATAAAACTTTAATAATATAAATTTTAAAGGGAAAAATGGGAAATAGGGGGTATATGAGGGTATAAGGGCTTTTACTTCACTTAAGCATAAATTTCAATCCATAAGTCAGTTTTGAGAGTGTAGTATACCGTTGGAAAGCTCTTTCCGGGCTCTTTCTGATGGATCTACTTAGATGATGATTTGGCATTGAACATGTTGTGGAAAACTCTCTGAAGGAAGAGACATCACTTTCTGGAGATAACAGCTTCTGAATTGTGGCTTATCACACATGATGATATAGAATTACATAATGAATGATAATAAAGGCAGAATATCACGTTTTCACCTCAAAACATGGTTTTGAGGTAAAAATTACATCAAAATGAATAAAATGTCTCTTTGATTCTTCCTGGTGCTGTGACTTTGAGATTATTGGCTTCCTCATGACCTTGCTGATATTTATTGACATTTGACTCATTAATTGAACATGGTGAGACCCTAGAAACTGATGAGACCCATCCTATTACCTACTGATATGATTTTAAGAATGAAGGTGACTAATGACTAAAGACCATAGATAAGTAAGTACCTCATGAGGGACAACTGATAAAAATTACTAGCATCAATGAATCCATGACCTAGCGGAATGGTGAAATTGATTCAGTATGAGACACCTAATATGCAGATGCAAAGAGTAACTTTGATCACTGATGGTAGTATGACTAGACTGACACTAACATTGGCTCCAATGGGGATGGTAGCTCCTTGGAGGTGCCAAGAACACCGTAGACCAAGTAGCCTTATCCAATGGGCATGGAGTCAATAAATAAAAACCAAACTGAATACTGAGAGAAACTTGACCCAAAAAACTGACTCAAAAGTGACTCAAAGCTAACCTAGAAAAAACACTTGACATTTGAAGCTTTGGTGGTAGTATATGACCAAGAATTGAGGTTTCAAATCTTGATGATAACCACCTGTGTTTCTGGAAGGCCAATGTACCATCATGCTATATCAAAATGCCAATGTAACTAGTCAAGCAGATGCCTCCTTGATTGATTCTCCTGATCAGATCCTCTGGTCAACAATAAATAATTGCAACTGGGCATCCAAAAGCATGGTTGGCCATGATCTCCTTCATCATTGAATACTGCAATATTTACCTTCACTGCTGACTGCAATAAATTTGCCACTGGATCCTGAAAAAATGAAGATTTACCTCCTGCTGAAGAAACAAGGTGTCTTTTTCTTTTGATTCTGATCTTTCTTCATAATGTACCTTAGTAAGAGTGTGTTCCTAGTCTTCAAAAAATTTTGAACAAGTAGATGAGAAAATTTCCTCTTGAAAAAACATTTCAAAACATGAGACATAGGAAGAAGAATCTGAATGGCAGTCCTGAACGCTCTGATCTTCTGTAATATGAATATATTGTTGGTCATCTTCATATGATATGACAACCAGATTGTCATGTTTCTCATCATATTCATCAATCATAAGAGAAGAAACTTCAGATGGTTCTTGAGACCCAACACTATCATTTCTATCATCTACCATAAATTCATCCAAAGAAACTCTTTCACTTACTTGAACAAAGATCTCGTCTTGTTTTTCATTAAGGGAATGGATCACCTCCTCGTGAAGACTCTTTTTTAATGGAACGAGAACACTCATGTCTATAACTTTGTTTCTTCATTTGAGGTGGCTTCAACATTATAAATCTCTTTTATGGGACGTAGAACATTGTATTCTTCCTCATCACATTTTAACTCTAGATCTGGCTTAACTTTATCACTATGTAAGATTGGAACATCCTTTAGCATCATCTCATCCTTTATTTCAATCAGATCTGAAATAAAACCTCTTCTTTCATCATTTTCAGCTGTACAAAGATCTTCAACCTACTGATCTGGATAAGTATCCTAAAAGATTTATGTGTGCTGCTGAAATGGATTTTCATACAATGCTTCCATGATTTCTTCATCCATGAATTCATCATCTCCATAAAAATTCTCAAGATTTTCAATGAAACTATTAACATGTTTGCAACAATTCTGCACTAATATTAAGGATGGACAAGATTCTTTATATCTTTCAAAGAATATGGTATGAAAATATTTTAAACCATAAATACAACCAGGTGGCAAACTTTCATACCAAGATCAAGCTTCATCTTCTAGAGTAGCCATAAACATTTTCATCAAACAGTCTTCAGGAAAATCGATCTTTAATTTATGCACATGAATGTGAAATTTTACCAGATGAAGAGCAACATCATTAACTTCCACATTTCTAAACATAGGCAAATTCTGAAGCCAATCCACCTTGGGCATTTTATTTGGGAAACCTGGAATATGATCTCGGCTCATGGGAGCATACCTTCTTGCAATACGTTCCATATTAAAACAAAGATCTTAAAGCTACTGATCTTCCTACAGTGGAGTCACCATGAAGGATTTGATTTTCTAGATCTTTTAGTGAATGGAGTCGCCAGGTGAATGTTTTTAGCCTTTATATGCATCTGATTGTTGTTCACCATCAACATTCAGATATAATACTCTGTCATTCTTTACCGTGAAAATATTACTGGGGTGATTAATCTTCTATGCTAAACAATATTCCCCAGTATGGTCACCAAAGATGTTAGCACCTGAATTGGACCCCAGGCTGCAAAAGGCAAATCAGGGTAACAACTAAACCATGCTCAACCTTGTAGCTAGCCCTACAAGGACAGGAGAGGGCTCTCTCCGTAAAAGAATATTCAAAGGAACAAAATAAATGGACTGATATTAGGCTAGATAAAATGATGGGAAAAAGGTTTAAGAAAATGAATGAATGAATGAATGAATTTCAGGGATGCGTGGGATATAAAGGGACAGTTGAAACCGGGAATTAAATCAGGACATAGGGTATTTCATGGGGCAAGATAGGCAGGAAAATTAGCAATTAAAATTTAATGAGGATGGGATGGAAAGACTGGTGCGGAGCTGAAAAGGGCACAATAAATGGATCCTTTTCAAACAGAAGAAAAATACAGAGTATGAATGATTTCCCAAGGCAGAGCATATAGAGATGGATTCTACCTTTCTATCTTAAAATCATTCAAAAGGAAATGTTTATGGATGAATGGAACACATAACAATTCACGTATGAAACAAAGGATAAAAACAAATGCTAAATCTCATACCACATGGATCCCACAAATCAGAGCTGCATCTCTTATTAATTCCTGTCAAACTGTACAATGTAGCGCATAGATGTTCTTCCACACTTTTCCACTACTTTCTGAGTTACAGACTATTCAGACTCTCAGACCAAGACTCTTTCAAATGATTTTACAATTCAATAAATAGGCTGGAATGTGGGAAAATAGATCGACAAAAGGAGGGAGCTGTTTGACAGCATCAACAACGAAAATCTAGAGAGCCAACAATATTTCCTAAAGAAAGAACAACATTACATTATTCCACTTGAAATTCGCTGATAACCAATGGGAAGGTGAAACCTGTAGCGTGGATCCCTTTGAATCGTAGCTGAAGATGTGACTGTTACAATGTTGGTTCTCGGCCTCTGACGTTTCGCTTTCCATTTGCCGTTTTGAAGAAAACTGCCTTTTTGAATAACATGCCTTTTGAAATGAAACTTTGCCTTTAGTGAAGGGAAAATAATGAATAGGAAGGAAGGGAGAGGAGGTGGGACCCATGTCATAATCGCAATCGCAATGGACGGGGCGGAGAGGTAAAAAAACTGTAATATGGTGCCATTGCAATCGGAATCGGAGTTGGGAGGATATTATTTAAACGGAGAAACGAAAGTTCCGATGCAATTGAGAACATGGCCTTTTGTAATAAACAAAATGCATAAATTTAAATTTTACAAAGGAGAAGGGCATTTTGTAATGAATGGCGGAGGAATTAAATGGTGGGATCGGGGATTATAATCGCAATTGGGGATCGGAATCGGGAGATGGGCGGAGTGATATATATAAAACCTCTCATGCGGTTGGGGGAGGTCCCTTAATATGTGATCAATATAACCAAAGTTCGATTTAACAAAGGGCAAGGCCTTTTATATATGAACGGGCGAAAGGACTGTAGGGTGGGCCCGAGGATTAATCACAATCAGAAATCGGAGCGGGAGCGGAGTGAAACACATATGGTGAATGGTGATTGCGATGGCCCGATTAGCTATGGGTCATCCGATCGCCGGGGAAAATCGACGGTGGGGAGATCAATCGGGGGTAGTCGCGATCGGAGGAGTGGATCGGGTAATCGGAGGGAGGGGTGTGATCGGGTGAGCAGAAGGAAAGATGCGATCGGGAGTTCGGAAGGAGGGACTTGCGATTTATCGCATCGGAGGATGGTGCGATCAACGGATCAGAGGATGGTGCGATTAGCGGGTTAGAACATACACTTTGAGATTTGCGATTGATCACATCAGAGGATGGTGCGATCAGTGGATCGGAGCACAAACTTTGTGATTCGCGATTGAAGAGCGGCAGGGTTTATAATATATAACTTAAAATTTATTATAAAGTTTAAGGGGTCATGGAAAAGGGGAAGTGGTTTATAACGATGGGACTTATAATATAAAGGTTTTTATTATAAAGTTTCTACGGGAAATGGAGGGGAAGTGGTTAGCAATTAAATCGCATATTTTTTAAAACAATTTATAATGTGATTTTGTAATCGGAAAGGGGGAAAAGGGGTTTTTATTAAAGAAATATAAAACTTTAATAATATAAATTTTAAAGGGAAAAATGGGAAATAGGGGGTATATGAGGGTATAAGGGCTTTTACTTCACATAAGCATAAATTTCAATCCATAAGTCAGTTTTGAGAGTGTAGTATACCATTGGGAAGCTCTTTCCAGGCTCTTTCTGATGGATCTACTTAGAGGATGATTTGGCACTGAACATGCTGCAAAAAATGTCTCTGAAGGCAGGGACATCACTCTGTGGAGATAACAGCTTCTGAATTTTGACTTATTACACATGATGATATAGAATTACATAATAAAGGAAAAATATCACGTTTTCACCTCAAAACATGGTTTTGAGGTGAAAATTACATCAAGCTGAATAAAATATCTTTTTGATCTTCCAGGTGCTGTGACTTTGAATTTATTGACTTCCTCATCACCTTGCTGATCTTTATTTGACACTTGACTCATTAACTTCACCATGGTGAGACCCTAGAAACTAATGAGACCCATCCTATGGCCCGTTGACATGATTTTGAGAATGAAAGTGAATAATGATTGAAGACCATAGAGGAAAATCAACAAGTTTGAGATGAGAAGAAACGATGAGAAAATTACTACCATCCCAATGAATTTTAACTCTAGCGAGCAATTGAAATTGATTATTATGGGACTCCTAATATGCAAATGAAAAGAGTAACTTTGATCTTTGATGGCAGTGTAATCGACACTAACACATCGATAGAAATTGCGTTTCTTCTTCTTCTTCTTCTTGATGGATTCAACATTGGAAATAACGTTGGGAGGTAGAAAAGAATATTTTTTTTTTCTAAATTATCTAAAGGGTTTTCTGGTATAGGTCTCAACAACTTGCTTTTTTATTTCAACCATATCAATGGACATGGTTTTAATAAATTTTTGCAATACCTCGAGACCAAAAGGATCTTTAGGAGTTTTTCTCTTTTACTCATCTTTGAATGTTACCCTTTTAGATCTTTTATCTTCAAGCTCAATTTTCTTTTCTAAAGCAACAATAATTCTCTCAACGGACAAAGCTTATTTCATGTTTTATACAAGAGTGACTTTATTAGCTCTATCTACAAAAATTTCTATATTAGAAGGAAGAGAAGATATATACCATTCTATTTGTACATCCAATCCAATTTTAGAGGCAACTGGGATTTTATATAATAAATTGTAAAATCTGGACTTGAAGTCTTTGATCTTTTCAAGTTTATTAGCTTTTAAATTAGAAAGATCATTTATTAATGATGCAATTTTCTTATCATCATTAAATTTAAAAAGAAATAGTTCTTGAAAAGTATTCCAATTTCCTATAGAACCTGAAGGGAGAGAAAAATACCAGGATCCTGTAGATTCTCAGAAATTATATGGAAAAAATCTAGCTACAACATCTTCATGTTCAACGCCGTTAATATTCATGGCTAATATAAAATGATTTATATGTTCTTTCGGAGGAAGACCATCATCAGGATTATAATTTGGTAACCATTTTTATGAATGATCTGTTATAGGATGTAAATTTACCTTTTGAATGGCACCTAGATTGAACCATGATAATTTGGCCATTGCTTGACTTGTTGGTTGCGAAGATGAGATGGTAGGTCCAGAAGAAGATGTGGATGGTGAAGAACTAACTACTGGACTAGTTTGAGTAGAAATGGGTTGATGAGTAGAAATGGGTTGATTAGAAGAGAATGTGGGAGTAAATGGAGATGAAGATGATGTGATCTCATTGATACCTGATTGAGATGTTGATGTAGTAGCTTTCTTTCGATGAGATAAAATACAAAACTCGAAAGGAGTTATCCCAAGTTTTTCGCTTTGTGACCAGGTTAACACACCAGTACCTCAAAACTTGGATGTAATAATTTATTCAGAAATTTACGAATTAAATATATTATCTAGAGATATAGATATTTGTTCTAACTTCTTAATCAAATACTAAATGTCAGGAGACTCAAGAATATGATCTGAACAAGGTCTACGAGGTAATGTTTCAGGAGATGTAAGAAATGGCTCTACAACTTTAGACTTATGACCTAGAGATAGTGAACATGATCTAGAAGTTGTAGAAGCTTTGGAGGGAGATTGACTCTTACGTTGGCTTTTCAATTGAGATTTAGCTTTATATGTCATACATAGTCGGATTCCCTCCTTCTAGTGCCAAAAATGTTGAAGGTTGGAAAGTGAATTCCTCAACATTAAGGATTCCACCACATTGGGAGCTTAAAATAACTCCTTTTCCGTTGAAAATGGTGGTTCCTACTGGGGATAAAGGGACCAGTTTCCCATATAAAAAGAGTTTATATAACAGGAGAAATGAATTCAACACTAACGAGGTGATTTATTCTAATGACAACATAAATTAAAATTAATCTAACTATTTCCCGGGATTGCATTATGATATATGATTAAGGCATAAGATTTCACAAGCATGAAATAATATAGATCATCGCATACTTAATGAATATAAGCACATTTAAGAAACTAAATCAATTTAATTGATTTACTTGATGAAAAAACATTAATCAGATGAAATATCTCTGAGTCTCACATGTAACAACATATCGTTCAATACATTATATCAATAGTAATAAGAACATATATCACTTCAATTCTTTATCGGAATGAAACTAATAAAAATAATAAGTTTTCTACAATCTCAGAAACATAAAATAATCAATATACATATAATAATACCTGCTGCATCATAGCTTCAAAGGTTCAGATTTTCAATTAGACAACTTCTGTTCAAAAAGTAGTGTGAGTTTCAAAAGAAATCTTCTCATAATTCTAGAACCCTTTCTAAATGCATGAAAGGGGTTTAAATACTAATTAATATTAAAAAAATAGAATACTTGTAAAATAAGTCTTCTAATATTACTCTAAACTATAAAACTATAAACTAGGAAAATAAAATGCATAAATTATAACAGTGTATGACTATTTCCTGGATTCATTGTCTAGCTAGTCCTTGAGCTGGCATGATGTTATCATGTGTTTGAGCTGGGGGGGATGAATTGACTGAATTCTCAGTTGGCCCGCGAATACTGCATCGTTGAGTGTTGGAAGAAGCTGAGTTGCTCCATTGGAGAGGCACCTCAATATTATCAATTGTTTATGAGGCTTTATCAAAAAGTACCAGTAAATCTCCATATTTAACCTTGTCATATTTTCTATGTCAAGATATTTTCTATTTGATGTCTCTTGCTAGGATTGTTTTAGGAAACTAATTTCTAGAAAAGTGTCTTTTGATGCTTCATGAATGAAACTGGCTTGTAGAAGAGAATATTTATGTATTTGGAGATGCTGGAAGATAAATTCTTAGCTCTGATAATAGCTAATTCAACACTCTTCATTTTAATATCCCAATCTCCAAACATTATATCTTTAATTGATTCTTCAAGACAGGGAATATTGACCGCTCTACCTTGTGCACTATCTTTCCAACCAATATATTTTGACACTTTCAATTTCTTCATAATAAGTTCTCATATTCAAAATATAAGTAACTAACTGATCATTGGTCTTGACTTGTTCCTGAATATGATTGTACTTCTGATAGAAAAATTCTTGCTATGTTTCCAGTAATTCTTTCAACTCAGTTGCTTCCTTCTTTACTTCATTGATTTCAGGCTTCTCTTGGAGCTTTTCAATATTTTGTTGCATTTGATGAATTACTTGATCCTTTTCTTTAATCTCATTTTCTAGTTTGATTTTGAGACCTTCAAACTGTTGCTGCAGATCATTAATGCTTGTCTAAAGCTCTTGCTCAATTCTTTTCTTTTCATCAGAGAAAAATTGCTCTAGTTGAGCAATTTTCTGGTCCTTTTCTAAAATCAATGATTCAACCTCAGCTGCCTTGTCAATTGTTGCATTTTCATAAGAACCTACAAATTTAGATAATCTATTAAGCTCTTTCCTTGGAGATGATTGAGTTCCTTTCCAAAGGACTTGCATTAATGTTGAATCTATAGGTAGTTCGAGAAATTCTACTATATTTCGCTTCTTCTTTGACTTGGTCGTGACAAATTTGTACTTCGGTCTATAAAACATGTCTAGTGTCGGTATCTCTTCAACTTTCAAGACTATTTCAATTGTCAAAAATGCTGGAATGATTTCCATATCTTGGGCCAGTGTTTCCTCTAGTTTTTCCTCTGTATGATTGCTTCCTTGAATCTAGTTCTGCTCAAGAATAGTTTTGGAAACCTCTGTAGTGAATGAGGTTTCTCTAATTTCTTCTTGATTCTTGGAGCTATCTATATCAACAGAGACATGTTGCATACTTTATTCTCCTATCTAATTCATGGAACTTGTAGCACCTACCATAGGCATGGTTTCAGACTTAATGACATTTTGAATGGCAGGGGTATCAGTTTCTGATAGTGCTTTCTCAAATTGTTCCCAATTTTGGATGAATCTATCATCCTGTTGAACATTAACAATTACTTCTTCTTGAACTAGTACTAGTACTCGACTAGCTATTGCAACTATAAAATATTTTTCCTTCATCTCTAGTTTGTGAAACAAATAATCTGGTAAATGAGCATTTTTCTATTCCCGATACACTTTGAATCTTTGTGAATCTTCTGGAATGATAATTTCATCTGATTTATGCTGAACTATTGAAAATTCATGAATTGCTTCAAACATATCATCAAATCTATCAGGCTCACTTGAAAATGCTCTTAGCTTGACTGAATTCATTATCTCTCTAGAAATACCATGGGGATCATAGCTTCTATTAGGCAACATTGGAAATTTAAAATGTTTTAATTGGTAAATTTCAAGACAAGCATGCTTCAAATTGTCTAGGGCATACGAACCACAAGAAAAAGGAAAAGTTGGCCAAACTGTATTCTTGGCATCTTTTAGGATTTTGGTTAAACCATGACCAACTATTTGATAAGTGATTTCTTTGGCTAACGATTTATATGGTATATACAAGGGTAAGACATGAGGATTGGCATAACTTCTAAAATATGGATGTACGTAAAATTCTCTTCACCGATCCACCTACATACAGACTTGAGACTCTTATTAGCTTCTAGAGTGACTCTAGTGATTTTTCTTTCGAAAATGACTTGGAAGACCAACAGCATTATGTCATTGCATATTTTAAACATGTGGGAATGATATTTTGACTCCCATAAGAAATCTAACTGTACAAAAATAGGGGTTTCGGCTTCTCTGGTCCATTTCCATCCTAAGGATGAAATTTCAAAGGAAAAATAGACTGCATCTAAGATGTAGGAGCTCATATAAAAAGAAGAGACAATATGGGGTGGGGAATTTCTATTTTCTCTATAGGTCATAATAAATATGATCAAATTATCATAAATAATGGTAGCCCAATCTAGAATATATCCATTAGAGGCTGCTCCTATCAAGGGTGTCCAATTTTCTTTAAATTTTCTCATATTTATAGATCCAAAGAGACGAACATCATTGCAGCTATTTGAGAGAATGGGCTTTTGAGAGAGATGACTGAATACATACCCTTATCATTGTGATTATGCTGGTTAGGATAATTTCTCCATTCTTTAATTACAGTCGCAGGATGGTCATTCTCGCACATGAACTCTTGAACGAATTGGACATCGTATCTCTTCTGGGGTTCTAGTATTTTATACATTTTCTTCAAATCTAACGGCCTAAGTGAACCAATGAAAGTTATGATTCGAGTATTACAAATTGTCTATCTTTGATATCCACGTTGTCCAACACCCATTTCACTAAGTCAGAACAATTCTATGAAAAAATAATTAGTTGTGTTTGTCCATGATTCTGAATCATTGGACAAAGTATCGTCGGCCACAAATTTTCTATCGAAAATTACTTGCGGATTTTCATTCTCGAACAACTGATCGATCCCTTCCCATCTCAAGGAACCAATTTTTGGGTTGCATGTAGTATTTGATATTAAGGGAGCCATTTCGTTGATTCTCTCTTGATGTATGACTGAGAGTGATGGGGTGGCAGTTTTCCTTCGTACTTTAATCAGCCTTGAAATCCTTTTATGCCTAAGTGTTTGGACTTACCCTATTGAAAAGAAAACCAAAGAGGATAAGCTGAAATCACATCGAAAAATATTAACTGTCTTGTCAACTTAAGTCATGCATATGGGAGATCTATGGTATTAATATTTGAAATAATTACAAATCAATTACACACCTTGAGATCATAAAACACTTGAATTACCGTTACAAGCATAGGGTCATGTGATTGTGAGAGATTGATTGATGATTTTGATCGTTGGTGACTTATGACGCTCAAAGCAATCTCTGAAACGCAAAGTGCAACATTGCAATTTTTTAATACAAGACGTGATATCGGTGTCTATCAGATGATGGTTTGTGATGTCAGTATCTGTCAAGTGACAGCTTCGCTATTTCACATTTCAGCATTTCCCTATATCTAAGATTCATTGTTTCCCAATTTTCCTGATGTTTTCCCTCGCTTATGTGCCTTTTCGGTTTGAGGGTTATTTTTAGGTGTTTTATTTATTTTATAAAACTTAATCTGATAAAAAAAACTAACATTAAGTTTTATTTCTAAAACAAATATTAACCTGAAAATTTTCAAAGAGTCCCCATTATCCTTTCTAAATTATTCTACTTAGATAATGGGGAGTTGTTTTAATACTACAAAAATTGGCGACACACTGGATGAATCAAGAATCTCTTATAAATGTTAATACTTAAAGAAAATATTCTAGGAAATTCAATAAATAATTGAAATCTGAATTTGATATAGGTAAATTCAAATCTAAATACCCTGATTTTACTTGAAAACTTTTTCCTATTTCTTTTGAGAAAGAAATTTCTCTTTAAATGAATCAAATCTTAATAAGTTGAAAATATAAGTAGGAATTTCATCAAAGCTTATCTTATTTGATAAAGTTATTAGTCACTAGTAGAGCCACTGCTGCCAGCAAGCGTTCATAGCTTCGACATGATTACTATTTAACCAAAAATGAACCAGTATCTTATTCATAATATAATAGATATCTTCAAAGGTAATATAATTACTCATTTTCTTTGTATATTTTTCTTCTGCCGCTTTAAAATCACTATCCTGCTTTGGGGGCCAGAAGTGATAATGTCATTCACTGGTTATAATAAATTTGAACAAGCTAACTCGTGATGAGATCCCTTGTCTCAAGTTTTTTTATGCTATGAGCCATTATCTTGGTTTGGTAGCCAATTGATAATGTAAAGCTTATTAGTTTCCAATGAACATGATGATTCGACTCATGATGACATCTCTCAACTTTAAAGTTTTTTATATTTTTTGAATTACACTTTGAAAGATAAATCTAATATATAAATGAATGGGGAGGTTGTCATTTTTCTCTTTATGAGATTTTGGATGACCATTTGAGTAAAAGATGCTAATACTTCAATAAAATTTCCTACTTTGTAAAAGTAACTTTTTGAACATGATCCATGTCAAAATAATTTTTTAAATCACATCAGTTAGAAGTATTCTTCTTTATAATCAGCTATTTAAATCAAAATTTTCCAAAGAAATAGAGAATTCTATTTATGATTCATTTCCTTTATTTTATATCTCTAAGGATTAATACTTCCATGTTCAAGAAAATAACAACGTGTTTCACCATTTGCATAATATTGCAATAACTTGGTTTATTTTTAAATTAAATCTATCTAAATATTTATACAAAAGAACAATTGTTCTTTTAAGAAAGTATATTTTAAGGACAAGTCCATTAACATGAAGAGTTTCCTTCTTCCCTTGTAAATCTTGCAACATAAAAGTTGATGGACCTAAGTTGATGGACCTATTTTTTCAATTATTTGAAAAGGGCCAAGCCAAAGTTTTTGAAATTTTGTATGTTTTCCTTTATCCTCATTCACTTTATCCCATTTCAATACCAAATCTCCAATATAAAATTGTTTAGTCTTGACTGTATTTGAATCAAACAAAGTTTTTATCAACTATTGATGATGACTGTGTATATTTTTTCCTTTCTCTCTTTCCTCTTCCATTTTAATTATTTCAGAGATTCTTAATTGTAATGAAGAGAAAGGTTGTTCATTAATGAATTAAACTAGGGTTGTTGATTGGATACCTATATTCAAAGGTAAAATTGCCTCCTTTCCATATACCAATTGAAAAGGAGAAGTTTTTGTTGAAGCTTTTCTAGTTATCCTATCTGCCCATAATGAAAAGGTTAAGGATTTAAGTCTGTTTTTCTAGTTTTGATCAATAGTTCGCCTCATTATCCTTATGAGGTTTTTGTTTGTCGATTATGCTAGACCATTTCCTTGAGGATAATAATTTGCAGAATATTTTAATTTAAAACCTCTTTTTAAAGAAAATTAAGTCATAGCATTCCTCGAAAAATAAGAATCATTGTCAAATACTAGAGTGTTAGGAACACCAAACCTTGTAATGATAAATTGATCGATAAACTCAATAATGTTTTCTGAATTGGTTGACTTGAGAGGTGTTTCTTCTACCCACTTCATAAAATAATTTGTAGCAGTCAATATATATTTTTTCTTTTTAGAATAATGAGGAACGATCTCACCTATTATGTCAAGTCCCCATTGTTTGAAAGGTTGTTCCATATTGACTGATTCAAGTGGAATTAAAGCTTTTATTTGTCTTCCTATTGTGGTTTGACAAATATTACAATTATTGACATAAATGTGTGCATCTTTGAATAATGTTGGCCAATAATATCGTGCATATAAAATTTTGTGTGCTGTGGTGTTTCCACCAAAGTGTCCACCTGCTGATCCATCATGGAGTTCCTAGAGAACATTAGGTATTTCAGTTTTCTCTAAGCATTCGAGTAAGGTAGAGTCAAAATATTTTCTGAATAACACATCATTACCTATTTGATACTGATTAGCTTTCAATATTAATGCTCGTTTTCTTTTAAAATCCAAATTTTGCTAAGAATTACCATTCTTTAAATAAAGGATTAGATCAACATAGTGAGATTGAGGGTTAACATTAAGTACCTCTGTAAAATTTTCAATACTAGTTGTTACCTCATTCGGTGATATATCATTCATCCCTGTAATCAATCTACATAATCCTTGACCTCTTACAATTTTAGCGAGTTTTAACTCTAAATTGTATTCTCTCATCGTTGTAACCCAATTGGCCTTTTTTTCTCTTATTTCCTTCTGTATCAGTATTTTCTTGACTGATGAGAAAGGAATAATTACCTTGACATGAGTTTTCAAGAGAAATGGTCTAAAATATTTGACCATTTTATAAACTGCAAATGCATGTTTCGGCTCCTAAATAATTCAATTAAGCTCCTTGAAAATTAGAACTGAAAAAAGAAATTGGGGTTCCGATTTTCTTAACATCTGGTTGAGTTAAGACCGTTGTATATGATAGTTCTGAGGCAAAGGTATATAAAATGAAATAATTGGAAAAATTAGGAGTTGAATGAGAAGGAGCATCAACGATGGCTTGTTTGTTGATTTGAAAGGCTTCCTTTCCTTCTTCTCCCCATTTAAAAAACGTATGATTTTTTATCATTTTTTGTAATGGAAGAACTATATGTGAAAAATATGGAATGAATCGTTTGACAAAATTTGTCTATCCTAAAAAGGATTGTATTGATTTTTTATTATGCGGTAGTAGGATTTCTGAAATTGTTTTAATCCTTTCAGGATCAAAATAGATTCCATTTTTTGAGACAATAAAACCTGGAAGTTTACCTTCATTTAAATAAAAAATTGAGTTATTTGGATTAAGAGAGATCCTGAATCTCCTACATTTTTCAAAGATATAATTTAATTCATGCAAGTAATTGTTTCTATATTTTGAATATATGGTTATATCATCAAGGTATACTACCACTGTTTATTTATCAATCATTTGAATGTAATATCCAATGGTGTTAGTCATCAGTATTTTTCACCTGTTGATGATGACTAGTTGTTAAAGCCAAGTTTTCTAGCAGCTGATCTCCAATATGTCAAATTTGTTAGCTAGAAAACACCCATAAACATTTTTTCCCTCCTAACCTTTTCAATCAGCCCATGACAAGATAAAACCTCATTGTCAAGCCCTATCTAGCCTTAGCCATACTAGCTTGTCCATCAGGTCCAAAGAGAATAATCCAAATTTGTCCAAGAAGTCTCCCTTAAGTTAGGTAGTGGCGCTTTAGGAATTTCTCCCTTGGCAAACTATCCTAAAGTCAAAGAACCTCTGTCTAATATCAACCAGTCCTAGATAGCCTTCCTGTTTCTGCAAATAAAGCTTGATTGTACCCTTAGGTCGCGCCACTAACAAGCCTCGATGTCTCAGTAGTACATATGCCATAGGTCAAGCTGATATTAGGTGAATGTACAGTTTTTCAATGTCTTTTTCAAAGAGCAGAAGTATACTAGTGTTCCAGAAAACAGTATCAAACTCAACATGAGAAGATAGTTGCTTCTCATATGGTTTTGAGCCTGGAATGCAGCTACAGGATAGAGAGTTATTTCAGTAAGCTCTTGCAAACACAATCAAAGGTTAGTGAATTATAAATGACAAGAAATGCTCTGCAGATACTGGCCAGGCTGCCTCTGATTGTCTAAGGATGCACAAAGGTATTTGAAAAGCAGAATTACATGTCTCAGAGAAGCGCCCATCATGGCATATTGTCACTTTGTCATTTTCATTTGCTTAAGTATGAATAGGCAGTGAAATGAAAGATAACACTGTTTGAAAACTGATGAAATGGCATCACTGAGAAAAACTCCTTCATTTTACAAGTAGAGGGTTGAAATACTGAGAAAACCTCCTTCATTTTACAAACAGAGGGTTTGGCACTGTGATAAAGGCCTCCTTCATCTAAAAAGCAAAGGGCTAGGAACAGAGGCAAGGTTTTAAGTGCAGTGGGAAAGCAACTGAAGGCTTATGGATGGAAAAATGGTGTTAAGAACAGAAGGAAAGAAGTGGTAATGTGATAATCCAAGATGTTTGATTTTTATCCTATCAGAGTTTTCCTTCAAAGGCAATCTGAAGCCAAAATGAACAAATCCTGCTGACGTATGTGATTTCATTAAAAGTTTCCAGAAATTTCCTCGTTGATCAATAGGCATGAAGTCTAGCCAGGGTTTCCCTTTAAAAGACAGAGTTGAAATTAGTGGAAATCCATTCAAGGCTTATAGGTTGAGAGCTAGGTTAGACATAGGCCAAAGGGTGATGTTGATATTCAAAAAGGTGTACTCTTCCTGTTCATGAAAATCTTTTCAAAAACTCATCAAAATTGACAAGAAGGTGACCTAAGCCTTGTTTTCTCAAGGGTACTTTACAAATAAGCAACACAGAGACACTAGGTGTGAAAAAGGATATGGCAAGTGTTTTAAATTCACAGACCACACTCAGAGCAAATAAAACATGCCACTATCACAGTCAAAAGCCTCTTTATGGACATGTGAAAATGACCTTGTTGTTGCATATGAGTCCCAAGGGTCTTTAAAGGCCTTTTGTCCTTGATAAACAGGTATGGGTAAGGTCTGAGGAGTACAAATGAGTTTCTTCACCCAAAGTCAAAAGAAAGGCTCAAAGAGCACCTAATAGTTCAATCAACTTCATAGTGGGCATGATCATCATCAAAACACCAGGAGAAGAAACTGTCAAAATAAGTGTTAAAGTGGTGATTTATCTCCTTACAAGAATGGCAAATAATGCTTCACAAATCATTGGAACAACATTCAAAGAAATGAAGCATGATACTGTCACAAACAAAGGAATTTTTATACATATGAAGATGCCTGGTTGTTGCAGATGATTGCAGGGAAGGTTTTTAAAGGACTTTCTTTTTTATAAACAGTTATTTGTCAAACCCAGGTGATGCAACTAAGGTTCCCACAATCAAAGAATAATGTCATTAAAAAGGAACATCTACAATCATTCATATGGCTCGGAGCAGGGTTTTCCTCTAGAAAACAGATATCAACAAAGGAAACAAGTTTCCTCCCTTAATGAGAAACAGTGGAAAAAATTTGACTCTTAAAAAGGCTTCTTTACTTCAAAAAGAAGTCATGCCTATAAGAGAAGTTGTTCAAGCCACTGTGTCATTTATTTGAGCAAAGAGGAGTCTCTGTTATGTTTTAAAAGGAACATTTGCTTTATGTATAATTATGACCAAGAAAGCCTTTTCAAAAGGGCCTCCAAAACCCTCACAAAGCAACCTCAAAGGGTAATTAGCTTTTTTGATTATAAAAGGAGTAAGAGACCATTGCAAGCCCATTTGCAAGTTTCAAAAAACATAAGAAAATGTTCAAAGTTGCTCTCCTAGCCATCCACTGAAGAAACTGGAGAAGTTCGAGAAATTTGCAAAGTTTTTGAAGGTTTGAAGCTGTGCGGTGCGCCTAGAAAAGCGCGTGGCGCGTTCAGACGGAAATTTACACAAGCCTTACACTACTGCACGGTGTGCCTATAGCGCTGGTCATCACTGCCCAAAGGCCGACCCGACACTCTTTTTACTGTGCGACACTCTTCATTTTGAACGTGCCACGCCTGTTGAACGCCCGAAACACCTTCAAAGGGTCTTGAGACCTGCTCAATTGATCGAACAGAGGGCCATAAGCCATCCCAAGGTATTCTCCATGCCTAGTGCTAATTTTTTGAAATCCTAAAGGGGTGACAAGGTTATTTTCATAAGAAAATAAACAGTGATGAGGAGGGTAGGGTTTTTGATAAAAAACAAAGTTGGTTAGGACTGTAAATGACACAAACCATTTCAAGTGATAGAAGGGAGTGTTGAAACAGTTTTAAGAGCCCTTATTGATTTTCAAAAAGCAGTGATATTTAAGGAGTATGGTTCTAAAAGATGAAAGGCTAGGTATATGGATAAAACTTCCTTTTTTATGATATGAGAAAACAACTCTGTGCATCTACCATAGTTCAAAGAAGAAAAAGCAGTGTTTGAAGGTCCCAAAGTCAGTCTAGAAATATGTTCTTCTTCCTGTGTTGAGAAGAGAGCCTATAATTGTTGAAGGTGTCCTAGCAGTGGTGAAAAAAAAAATGAACCCTTGTCTACAAAATCTAAGAAAAAACATTGTTTATGAGGTAGAAGTTTGATCATTATAGATTGTTTTCTCTGTATTGAAATAGAAAACTAGTGCTGCCTCCATTATCCCATAAAGCAGAGTGTGGTGAGATATTTTGCAAAGTCACTTGAGGGTGTGTTGTCTACCTCTGTAAAAACAGTGAAATACAAGAAGAGTTTTGTTTGGAGAAGGGTGTCTTGCTTCTGTCAAAACACAAGGAGACCTATGTTCTAACAAAAAGCCACAGATACCTCTTTTCAAAATACCTTGCCCAGAAATAGTAACAATTTGACTGTGTGCTTTTTATTTGATAACTATTTGTTGATTGGCATAAAAGAGGACAAAACAATGATTTATAAGGAGCAGAAAGTTGGTGTTAAAGAACTATTTCGCAGCATTTTAAGCAGTTGGCCTTGGTCAAACAGTGAATAACAAGGAGGAAAGGGGTGTGTGCTTCAAAAACATTCCAAAGGCCATTTGAGATAGCTTGGTTTTGCAAAGAACATTCAAAACAAGATGCCTCCCACGCAAGACAGTAGGAGTGGCCTTCACAAGAGATTTGAGCCTATCTCCACTGAAGAGGTAAATGCTCATTGATCAGTCTTATTTAACTTCCATGAGGTTGGGTGTCTAGATTTTTGTTAAAGAGTGCAAGAGGTGAAGAGCTATTCCCCTTTGACACATATTTGTGCTTTGAGGTTTCAAGAGAAGCACTTTCAACTGGCAGGCCTAGATTTCAAATTCTCTCCAAGGTCCATTTCCAAGGCCACCAAAATCCCTTATGTCGGGGAGAAGTGGTTTAAACAAAGCCACCTGGACTCAGAACAATACAAGCCTTTTCTGAAGCCTGAGCATAGAGATTCATGTCCATCCATTTTCCCCTTCTCATATCTATTGACTAGTTACGCCCCCCTCATGAAGATCATCATGAAATACTTCACTTGCGAGGGAAGATTCTCCCGAGTCTATGCCTATCATATCCGATTGCTCATGCATTTCACGAGGGCCAAATTGCTAAATCTCCCTTTCTTCCTACATAGAAGTATTGAGAAAATGGCCTCCACTGTTCAGAAAAAGCCTCCTTCTTAGCAGACAGCCTACCTCTTCCATCACTCCCTCATCAAAGTCATCATTCTTCATCAGCTTGAGAAGAAGGAGGTCTCTTGGGATACTTTCATCACACATCCGGATTTCTCCACTGTCCCTTCATTTCATACATCTCCTTCGCCTTCTACTCACCATCCTTCGCCTTCTTCTAGCAAACCTATTCCCAAGAAGCTCAAGTTTACCATAGAACAAGCAAAAGAGCATGATGAGGAAGAAGAGCATGAGCAAGAGGAGGAAGAGATGATGAGAAACATCAGGATGAAACAGGGCAGCAAGGGGGTGATGAGGAAGATGATGATGAGCAACATCATAATGAAACTGGGCAGCAAGGGGGAGAAGAACACAGTGAGGCAAAACAGCAAGGGGAAGAAAGGCATGATGAAGAGGAACATAATGATGAACAACAGAATCTTGGGCATGATAAAGAGGAAGACGATGATGAGCAGCATCACATTGACGCAGAACAGCAGACTCCTGAGCAAGATGAAAAAGGACATGATGATGAGCAGCATCATGATGAACAGAGGCAGCCACAACATGAAGAACAACAGCCTCATGAAAAAGAACAGCAGCCTCATGAAGAAAAAGGGCAGCATGATGAACAGCTGCAACACAATGAGGAGGACAACCCCAAAAAATAAATGCACAAGGACATTCAAGGCATCCATGAATAAATCCAAGACAGTGGAAAGAATGATGAGCAAAGTGACAAGGGTAAAGAGCCAATGGAGCATGTGCTAGCTACCTCTCCTAGGCAAGGGGCCATGCTCTCTTCTCCGAAAGTGGCCAAGCCCCAGACATCAAGGAAAAGGGTGCCTAGAGTTGTAACTCCAAATGTGACTAGGCCCCTCCGAAGCAAGGGAAAATTTCCCAAGAAGCCCATTGTCGAATTTCCCAAGAGGAGGAAGACTAAAAGAGCCACCCAAAGAAAAGGAAAGGAGAAAGAAGAAAGCAGTCATGAAAAGGAAAGGGAATTCGACATCATTCAAATCCAAAGTGATGATAGTGACAATGAGGCCCGGATCTTGGAAAATCTCTTGATCAATAGATAAAACCAAATTGATGCTTTGAGGATTGATCTTGAGAGGGCTAGAAAATTCAATCACTTTTTGCAAATTCAAAACAAACAGATGAGTGTCCATATGGCAGTATATGAGACACGGGCCATCAAATACAAAAAGGAGGCCTCCAAAGCACAAGTGAGATTGGAAGAACTCATGGGTGAGTTCGATGAGAGAAAAGATGAAGATGAGCCTAGGAAAAAGAGGCCAAGAACCATGGGGCTCAAAAAGGCCCTTGAGAAACAAAAGGAAGAAGAAGATGCCCTTCTCCAATCTACCCCTCTCACTACATTGTTCGAACAAGAGATAGAGAAAAATCGGGAAGCATGGATTGAGAAAGTTAATGATCACTTGGAGAAGGCAAATAGAGACTTGGACCTTCAACGAAGGATGACCGGGCATTATAAAAAGTTCAATCAGTTTGCCCGGCAGAAATTGAAGGTCGCTTAGGAAAAACTCAAGGAGGCTAAAGGGAAGCGCTCGGCACCAAAATTGAGGAAAGACACCTCGAAGCTCCAAATTTTTGCCTCAGCTTCACAACATGTTTCTGAAAACCCTTGAGGGTCATGCTCGCCAAATTTGGGCGAAATTCGACAAATTTTGGTTTTTTGTCATTTTTGGGTTTTTGGCTAAAACTAGTGGTCATCTCCATTTCAGTTCGGGGCATCCTCAAAAGATGAAAATGGTATCATTGGATGCCATAATTTTAGGGGCATACACTCATTGATTTTCAGATCAATTGAAGCTCATTTTCTCCCCCAAAATGGCGAAAGACACTCACTTTTTCTACACTCTGCCCCATTTATCAGCAAGGCCTATTTTTTTGGGTTTTTTCACACAGGTCTATTTTTGGAGGACTTCTAGTGGCCAGTTGGGAGAAAAATAAACATTTTCAGAAATTAGACACTCAGATCTTTCCAATGAGCCATCATGGGCCTTGTTTCGACATCGGGAAGGCCTCCAAAAGTTGCCTGCAAGTCAGGGGACCTTTTGCTGATGTATTTCTTGAGTATTTTTGTAAAAATTGATCCTTTCGAAAGTGACTTTTCTTCATGTGCGTTTAGCTATTTTTTTACATGATAAGTTATGAAAAGTCAATATATTTCCCTTTTTTAGCATTTTTTAGATATTTTATTAGATATTTTGTGCCTTGGGCTTTGCAAAGCCTCAAGGACAAAATCAGATATTTTGGATAGGCCAATGAGATTGCAAGTTGAACTAAGAGGTTTTCCTCACTTTGGCCTATATATTCCAAAGGATTTCATTGTAAATTGGGGCTCAACTTGATGAATAGAAGCAATATATCGTCATATAAGCTTTGGAAGAAGTACTTGTCTCATGCTTTTGGATAGTTTCTTGGATGTTCTTGGATGATGAAAGAGGATTGTTGTTGGATTCCATGACTTGGTAGAATGGTATAGTGTCTCTCTCTCTGTTTTGTTTCCTAGTTTTCATTCATAATTCCATGTTATTGCTTGCTATAAGACAGTAGAGAATAGATTTGAGACATGCCCTTGGAGGCACCTCAAATTTCCTGTTTCTTTATAGCTTCCATGTTTTCTTCATTCTTAGTCACATTAAAGAATTATTGACTGCTCTTTAATAACTTAAGAATATTGTTTGCTTGTTTCATTTATGGTTTTATGCATGCTAACTATGATTTACAGTATGCCCTGCTTACTCATGGCTAGCCATATCTCCACCTATGAAACCTCTCTTTGATTGATTAGATTGTCATTTGTTGAACCAAGGAGGTCTTGTACTGATATTGCCCTTTGCCTAAAACTATGCAATCTTGTTTTCAAAGTGCCCAATAGCTTGAACTACTATGTTTAGGCATTCCTACATAGTGATTTGAGTTGTTTGTCTGTCTTAAATGTATTTCCCCAAAGTCTTATAGCCATTTCCTAAAGTTAGAGAGTCATATATCTCTATGCATGGCTTGAATGTTTATTTCTATGCATTGATCAGCTTATAGTTACATTTCTCATGATTAATGGTTTTCCCTACCATGTTTATGTCAGCTATTAAACTATTTATGCTTGAAATCCTTTGTTATTCACAAATTTAATGTCCATCTCACTCCATTTTTCCCAAAGATCCATTTTAACTCGAATCAAATCGGCCCTTCAACAACCTTGTATCACCATCTGAAAGCTTTCTTGACCTTTTTGACCCCATAGCCCAGTTGATCTGACATATTTTTACCTATCGTATGTATTTGATCAGTTCATCCCTCACAACCTAAAAACCAAAACCAAAAACCTACTTCATAACTAGCCTAAAATCAGAACACAATAAGCAAACACACAGATATCCCTTACACAAGTAGAGAGAGCTCTCTCTGAGTCCAGGAAGGCTATGTCCTTGGGCTCCAAAGATTGGTTTGATGTTACACTGTCATTTGGCTTGTCAATCAGCCAAATCACGGGACCCTAACAGGTAGAGGAGAACTACCCATTCAGGGAGACAACAGAACACACAGGTATGTACGTCACAAAAAAACCCCATACACAACTAGAACCCTGTGTTTTAACAATCTACAATGGCGCTCAGCACTTGGTTACCTTTCTTAACATCTTTAAACTTTCCTGATCTATCAAAGTTAATGAATGACCCCATTGCACACAATCCCACTTGCCCCCCCATGCCCACATAGCTCCCTTCGTACATTCCAAAGTTCGAAGGGAAGCAAGCAGAAGACCCTGGAAATTATGTAATGACTTTCCACCTATGGTGTTCGTCGAACAATATTATAGATGATACTATTTGATTAAGACTATTTCAGCACACCTTTACTGGACTAGCCGCAAAATGGTATGTGGAGCAGCCTTTTGCTTCACATGGAACCTTTAGCGCCCTCACTACTGCGTTCCTCACATATTTCCAGTTACCCATCCACCATGATTCAAGGATGGAGTTACTGAAGCATTTTAGACAAACATCATTTGTACATATCTCGAACCATCTTCATGAATGATGGTGACGTCGAAGTTTGTGTAAAGCCAAACTCGACAATCAAGTTTTACTTGACCTATTCCTGAAAACTCTCACAGCAGAGATTTCAAAGGATGTGGCAACTCAAGGACCTACTTTGGAAGAGGATGTCATTAACAAAGCCCAATAACTCGAGCTGATATACACTCAGTCAGGATACATCTATAACATCCTACCTAATGCCTTGCGCCTACAAACTTATAAAGAATTTACAAGCGCGTCGAACACTACAGATGGATTGATAGGGTCAGTGACCCAAAATCACCTAGGCAGTAGTAATCTGGACCCCAGTTACACATATGATCCTATCCAGAACATCCCCCAACCAAGCTACCATTAGAGTTATCATGCACCTCAGCAGAACATGACCATAGGGCGTCGTTGTATCATCATCAAAAAGGAGGATCATACCCTCCCGCACAGGGGACACAGTACCTAGCTAGAAACGCTGACGGAAGAGCTCCCCCTATCAGTCATTTACAAACCAGGGACATGGAACCCAATATCCCCACTCCCTAGCACAAAACCCACCAATGCACAATAATGCACCAGTGAACTTTGTGCAGCCTTCCCAGGCACAACCTCGCCAGTCATACGACCAGGAGAATCATAGTTATCCTCCTAACGCGGCAAGGAAAAACCAAAAAATTAAACAAAAGGGAAATCCTGGACAGGGGGGAAATAACCAACAATGCCCTCCGAAACCTCAGGCTGGGGGCAACCCCAACCGAAACCAAAACCATGTGCCAAGTAACTCCCAAGGGTAGAACAAGAGGGCTAATGTTCGGACCAACCACTCTTGCACAATTTGTGGTGAGTATGGCCATTACACTCATCGTTGACCTGAACTCTTCGACCTATAGAAGCTTCAGGGTAACCGAGGACAAGGGGGACCCACACAGCAAACAGTTGTAATGCAGGATTCCTTCCCCCACCAAGGGGCAGTTAGTACCCAACAGCAACAAACACCCCCCAACGATTCTGAAAAAAACAACCACGAAATCTATATGACTTGTGAGGAACTATTATTTCAAACACAGAATCAAAGTTACGATAACCCACCTAACACCAGTTCATCAGGGGCTAGCTCGAGTGCACCTATAACATTGTTGACTATATCAAAAATTTCTATTGAACCTTTGCCAAAAATGGGTAAGGGACAAACAAGGCGAGCATGAAACCACTTCAAAGCGTCCCATAATTATAGCATCATGGACGATTTAGCTTAATATCCCGCTGCTATGTCATCTTTGGAAGTCCTGCAATCTTTCCCAAAGCAATGGAAAGCCTTACTTTCCGCGTTAGGTGCAATCGATCCTGTCGATTCACGCCTAATGGCTTTTGACTTAGATAAAGTCACTCCTAGGCTTCCTTCATTGGTCGCCTTCCAGATACCGGTGTCAGTCCAGAACATAACTATCCACCGATGTATCATTGACGAGAGTGCATCCACATGCATCATGTCAAAAAGCATTCGGCAGAAGTTAGGATCTCCCAAACTAAAGCCATCGAACATCATGTTCATAGCATATGATGGGCTCCCTTCTACTCCTGTCGGCCTCTACCAAAATTTACTAGACTTCTTAACCAAAAATATGGTTCTTATAGACATCGAGGTCTTGGACACTCAAATTATAATATACTCCTTGGGTGGAGTTATATGTACGCCATGTTTTCCATAGCATCCTCCACCTTCTGGATCATGATGTTCCCCCACGAGGACCACATCATCAGCGTCGACCAATTAGCGTACCACGACAAGCGACCCCTGATGAATGTCGATGTCATTATACCCTATGTGGACACATATTCTGAATCACTCACATGTTACCAAGAATATGGCCCTGGCCAATTCAAACCATCTTTTATCCTCGGATCATTCCTAGGAGATCCTCCTGTCATACCAGAATCGTTCACTAATATCACAAGGGCTCCGGTGTGCATGATGTCTACATCAAGCACTGAAGCCATCCAGGAGATAGAGACTAGTAGTAACGAAACGGAGGCCTTGAGCACGATGGCCTCTCTATCCTACACCATCTCCCAAACTCCTTTTCTATACCCCCCACCTGGTTTTGTGTCACAACAAGTTTTGGCAACAGTAGTGTTGCCAAACATATATTTCGCAATACCAGTTTAGTACTTGGTCCCACCCGCCATGTCGGGAAGCACGGTCATCACCTCTACAGGATTAACCCCCCTCACTCCTGATGAGGCCCCACCTATTAAGGAAACCACTGAAACCATATTGTTTAAGGAAATTCTCCTCACAAATCTGGTTATAGCGACCAAGAAAACCCATAAAAAATGGAAAAAGATATAAAACAACAACATACCAAGGGAATTACAACCTTGTGCATTGTGAAACATGGTAGGCTTCCCTACCCATATCTTCCCGGAGTTGGACTAATTAAAACTGCTCCTAAGCTCCAAAAGAAATATCATGATGACAAGTGTTGGGTCAATTTACTAGGTAAATTAACACGAGCATTTAATTATCAATCCAGGTTTGTAGGACTTAGAAGCATCTCCAAAATATATGGATTTCAACCACAGTCAAGTTTAGAAAATGAATTATTAAAAAGGAAATGCATATTACAAATATAAATCTAACTTAAATAATTTCTAAATTCTAAACAATAGATTAAGATACACGAAGTAATAATTGAAGAGGCTCTTTACTAAAAGAGGTCATGGTTGTCCTTCATCATTTATTTCATTTATCATCAATGCTATTGTGAAAAAATGAATTCAGAAAAGCAGGAAAGATGAATCTTAGTTTTGAACTCTTAATCAAATAGAATAATTATTTAACTTAAATACTGGTTTGTCTCTTCGTATGTAGAATAGAAACAAGATTAGGTTCCATCAGCAATCAAAGCATGTAAAGGCATGTAAAGCTGAATTCTAACTGAAAATATTGATTAGATAGAAAGAGTGCTTAACTTAAACACTTGTTTGTCCTTTCATATGCAGGTTAAGAATGATCATTAGATTCATCAATACTTGAAAATAAACAAATTAAACATAAGAAAACTAATTCATAAATTGCAGCTATGAAATAAACTAAGAAGTGTACTTAGCTCGGTGTGGGAACCCTCCACCCTTGCCTCATACACTGAGAGTACTTTCAATTGCTGAAACTTATTCAATGCATGAGAAAATGATAAATTATGTCTTCAATTAACTTCAGAAAATAAGAATCTCAAAGTCTCAAGTTTCTCCTACTATCTTATTTTCCTTCTACATTTCTATTACCCTCATACTTGGAGAAAGAGAACTCCTATTTATACATGAGTGTTTTGAAAACAAGATAAGCAACTCATAATTACATATCCACTTTTCTCTCAACCAATACCCCTATAATTACAAGATATGATCCCTTCAAATCCTCACTCATCTCTGACAATATATGATAAGATATGTTATCCAAATCTCCATGATCTTCTCCTTGGGATCTTCCATGATCTTCTCCTTGGAATCTCCATGATCTTCTCCTTAGAATAAGCTTGAACAATTATCCTTTGAAAAATTGAAATGGTGGAGGAAATATTCCAGAGGTTTTTGAATGATTCTTCCAGATAATCCTACACATTACAAAGCTCATCCACATTTGAGATATTAGTGAAATATGTCAATTTTCCAATAATTAATCACACATTCTCTTATAATATTAAAAATAAATAAATTGGAAAATAATGAGGTGAACCCATGGAGATGGTATGCTAAATGGTTAAATGAGGTGATGGAATGTGAGGAATAGCGAGGATAAACATCATGAAAATGTGACAATTACGAGACCCAACAACAAGTTCTTGTAAAAAGGAACTAGCCACAAAAAACCAAGGCAAAGCATTGCGTACCAACCACACATGCGCTATCTGTAAAAATTATGGGCATTAGACTCATCATTGTCTAGAAATTCTGCGATATAGGGATGCCTTACATGCCCTAGAACAATCATATTAAGAGGATCACACCATGCAGTCAAATGGAGTAGAACCTTGGGTCATATTATACCTTCAGGAGGCACGACAGTCACCAGAACGCCTCCCATTCATTCCCCCTCCTCCTATCCAACGTTGTGAACTCTGCGATGAATGTGACCATTTCATCACCGAATGTGCAACCCTGGAATTGTTTCAACGATGGTATCTAGTTAATTTAGTATACCATGCTGACCTTTTAGCGATCTAGCATTCGTGTTAGATATGTGGTGTCGATCACCCATTAAGTCATTGTCATTACATCTGTATATTTCACTTAGCGCTAACTAGTCTACTCATGGCCACAATTTTCCTCTCCCCAGAAGATGGCTTAGACACAGAATCCATGGATAGTTCGACAATATAGGAGGATGTGACAACTAGGACCATTATCTTCCTGTCAGTGGAAAAGCGGCCGATCAGGGAACTCTTAGTCACCCCCACCCACCCTCCACAGAGAATACCAACCTGTGCTTTTTCAATACATGCAACCATTTGGTCACCAAATTCCCATACCTAGAATCTCTACGTAGATGGTTCCTGATCACTTTATCAATCGAGCGGGAAGGGAATACCCAAGGAAGACTTTATTGTCTAGTATGTCAAGGAAATCATAATGCTCAGCACTGCACTTATATCCCTCGAGTGCGCCCACTAATTTACATCATTCGTTCATTGGAAATGCAGCGCTGTGATATCATCATCCCAGAGCTTAGATAACCTAATTTAAGGCATATTTTCGCCATGCAACCTACCCCATTTAAATACTAAAACATTGGGCGAGTAAAAAAGATGCATCGACCTAACAGGACCCATGTCTAGTTTAGGGCAGCATGCGGGCTATGCGATAGAATTGACCACCAGGTCAATCATTGTAAAGAACTGAAGCACTTGACGAACAGATTTCACATGCTCTCCTCTCTCCCTCAGAAACATCTCTCTAACAAAGAGAAAATCATGCACTGCTATTGCAGCATCTTCTCACATTTCCACTATACAATGAATTATGAGCACCTCCCAAGGCTTTAAGCGGAAAGAGCAGCGTTAATTATACACTCCCAAAGAAAGCTAGATCTCCCGAAACCAAAAATTCAGAAATGGAAGCAACAGAATCTCTACCCTACGCCTGATCCTTTCCAAGCGTCCACTTCATGGACGAAGAGTAGTGTTGGTTCGCACATCATCTACTTGATAGGCACAGTGATACCGTGCACCATTTTCATCATCCATAACCACGAAATAGAGGCATGCACCTCCGCACAAAGAAAAACTTTCAAAACCTGGAAAGTGCCAATACTCTTAGTACACCTTATGAGGAACCTAGACTTGCTCTCACGCAAGACGCCATGATGGAAATTCCTCCTCCGCAAAATGCCGAGGACACGATACATCATATACGATTCATATCATCTCATATTGAAACTATGACTCGGGATTTCTGCTCATCAGTCATAGGTTTTGAGTTAGCTGCAACTACGAGAGTAGTTATACCAACGATGGTGAAAACCCAGTCTATCTGCACCCTATCGACCGTGTCTGGTTCCACCACATTGACGATGGAACCTTATTCATGTCTGTCGACCAGCTCCGTTAGGACTTAACTGCTTCCTCACAGCCTTGCGCAGACCCAATCCCCCTTAGGATCCTTATTCCACCCATATGAGGATATTCTTGAGGCCATGACGAAACCAGATTATCCTTGGGATGTGATGCATCACCGCTTTTTTTTTCTTCCTGAAAAAACGTTTAGCCCTAACAAAATAGGAAACCAAGAGATTTTCAAAATCGAATCAAAATATTTCCTTCCATAGGGGAAAGTTGATTAGTTCAAAAATCTCATTCCGGCGCCCGATGCTTTTGAAGAAGGGAACATGTCAAACATTTCTCCTACCATCAAGGTCAATATCTCTCGAAACCCTGAGATATTCGAAGAAATATCATTGGGGGAAGCATGTTCCACAGATGAGATAACCTCTTACACCCATTTATTGTAGGAGTATCGAGATATATTCGCATGGGACTAATTGGAAATGCCAGGACTTAGTCCCACTATTATAGAGCACCATATTGACACTTGGCCTGACGTACCACCAGTACGTCAGAAACAACGTCGACTGCACCCATCCAAGGCAGAATAAATTAAACGTGAAATCGATAAAGTTCACAAAGCCGATTTCATCTACCCCATCGCTTACACATCATGGGTTTCCAACCCTATTCCTGTCATGAAAAAACAGGGCACCATACACGTCTGTATCGATTTTCATGATTTAAACAAAGTCTATCCAAAGGAAAATTACCCTACCCCATTCATCGACCAGTTCATTGATACTTGCACGATACACGAGGCCCTCTCCTTCATGGATGGTTTCTCTTAGTATAATCAAATCCAAATACGTCACACGGACCGGTACAAAACTGTGTTCACCACCCCATGGGGCACGTTCACGTACCAGGTGATCTGATTCAGTCTTAAAAATGCTAGATCCACGTTCCAACAGGCCATGAATAATACCTTTCATGACTTGGGACACCTCATCCTCACCTACTTGGACGACCTCATTTTTCGATCCGAGAAGTGATCTGATCATCTCGAGGATCTGCGACTGGTATTCCAACGATGTCGGCATTACAACCTATGCTTGAATCCCCTCAAGTGCGTCTTTTGTGTCACATCAAGATGAATTATAGGTTTTATTGTGTCCCAAAAATGGATTAGAGTGGACCCCCTCAAGGTCCAAGCTATCAAAGAGGTACCACCACCTCGAACCCTCTAGCAACTACAAAGCGTGTAGGGAAAGGCCAATTTTTTGAGACGTTTCATCCCAGACTACGCCACTTGCACTCAAGGATTCCTACGCCTCCTTTTTCATGATATCAAATTAAAATGGGACAATAAAGCCAAATAATCATTTGAGGCACTGAAAGACACATTATCTTTAGCACCATTGATCATTCCCCCAAACTACAATCAAGATTGTTATACGAAATTGTGATCAACTGATAAACCAAATTCCCTAAGTGTGGTGTTTATCACTTAGAACAACAGAGGAAAGAATAACTATTATTTTCTCTAAAAAAGGTAGATATACAGAATGGAAAAGAACCTACTTGTGACTCTTTCACTTCTCCTTCTCCTTCTGTCGCTATTGTCGTCGCTCTCAATCCAACTCAAGTTGCTAGATCGATTCCTGCAAACACAAACAGAGAACAGCAAACAACATACAATATATGGATATCTACTTATCTTACTCAAATCAAACCATTTAAATTAGAGACATATGTATGGGAAAATGAATAGCAATCTTTATTAGAGAGTAGGAGGAGAAGATTACAACCAATGGATCGATTTCTCGTCAACCTGCTTCAACTTCATTCCAGCCTCATCACATCCAGCATCATCTCAGCAACATATTAGTACTTTCACTCTCTTATCAAATGAGAATCCAATAGCATAAGTTTGCAAAAAATTCTTCCTCTCTAGCACTAGGCTGAGTGCTCAATTTATAGGGAAACTGATGGTAGTTTCTCAATGAATGAGTTTCTAATAATAGGCAAGACATGTTTCCAAGTTCAGAGGTGTTAGATGGACACTTAGATTTGAAGTATGACACCTATGGACTCTTATAGAAGGCACTGGCCATGTGGAGATTTTCGGAACAATGAGAACTTTGCTCCCAGATGACCGATGCACTCTTGAATGTCGGGAAGTGCGCTACGTTGAACTATTTTAAATTGTTAACTGACTAAGGCAGTACACAAATTATCAATCCAGGGAAGTCTTTTATTTCAATGACAGTTGCACTGTCTATGTCGATACATCATACCAAAAGCATAAATAAAACAAAAAGAAATCATTTCTAAACCAACTGTTGGAAACTAACACTCATGCAGGAATAAAAGATCTACAATAATGCAATCACACTTTAGATAAACTGGTATCTAGCGTGCCACACGATAACTACACTAGATGGTACTTCTAATTGAATCTGTGCAACAACATAATAAATACCTGAACTAAAGCAGATCTACTTACAACCAATACAACAATGTTAGCACTTCACAAATACAGAGAAGCATATATGAAATATACTACTACTACTTTATCACTGCAATCCCTATTAAACAGGAGGGTCCTTCCTCCCTAACAAGTTGCGGGAGAATATAGAAATTAAATAAGAACTAAATTTGCCAACACATGTAACAACAACAATACGATATTCTGTATTATGATGAGAAAAATTACAGAGTCAAAATGATGATACTATTTTGTGCTAACCCCCTGACCTTTGAGGTCTAAGTGCTTATAAAAGTTACATGTCCAGAAAATGAGGAATAGATCAGTCGTGAGAATCTTACAATTCTCATGTTGATCAAAATAAAGTAATTATAGCTACAACCAATTCCCTCAATAGAGTCTTGACTGGGAAAATGTTGATTTCAATCAAAACTACATAAATATGTTATCCTAAATGATGGTACATAATGACTCCTACAATTGTCATTAGAATGCGACAGCAGTAGCGTAACAAATTTTGAAGACAAATCAACATCCAGAAGTTGATAGTATGCAATCAACACTGCGACTGTAACAACAATCTATAACCATGGGTTTGTAATAGTGTCGCAGTGTAACAACATCGTAGTGTACTAGCAGAGGTCATGACAGTGAAAGTTTTGACTCTTTGTGAGGTAGTAGCACTATGTAACAACACAATATAACAACATGCTCCCAACTAGTTCTATGTGCCTGTATGTTTTGGGTCTCTTGTGCTCAAAGTGGTATTTGAAATAAATGGCAAAAGGACCAAAGAACTTCCTCCAATATTCACCCCATTTAGCCACAAAAAGGAAAAAATACATCATAATAATTAATGAAAACGACAATATAATAAGCATAGTAAAGTTACATTGTTTTACAATAAGGAAAAAGGAAAAAGGCAAAGATAGTCCCAAAGTTGGAGGTCAAAAAGGGTCGAAATGAGGGTAGCAAGCGTAGGAAATAAGTACAAAAATGACACCCAACATCTCCCCCCAGCTGAAGTACTTGCATGTCCTCATGTAGAAAAACTCATCTTCCTCGATAATATCTCCTATGTAGATCAATGAAATCATAGGTGTCGGTTCTATCTTCATCTGGAAATATGTACCCCTAAGTAGCCACCAACTTTCTTGGCCAGGATTCTTCTTCATAATCATTCAGTGCATAGCGTTCCTAGTATTCCTCTGTTGGCAGACATATCAAAGGATATTTTAATTTCAGTCAAATCCAGGAAGTTCCGAGAGACTTTATTACCTGGGCATATGCTGGTACATGTGTAACAGCAACTACGAAATTCTGAAATAGAAAAGGATCTCCTTCTAGCAATCCAACACTATTAGCTTCAGTGCATTTGAGGCATCGTGTCAGTGCTCGGCTCTTCATTTGTGCAAACTAATTGAGGCAGAAATCCACAATTCTTCTCCTATAGGCAACAACTGGTTCCCTTATTCCAGGAGTACTTAAAATATTTTTAAATTCCTGCCTCATTTCAGCATCCCTTCCTAGTTCAGCTCGAATCCATAGCGTTGTCTTTTCTTCATTAGTCTCCATGGATTTTGTGGATAGATGCCACTCGATCTGATTCCTCATAAATGAAACAAAAGCACATAACTAAAAGTCTCCCATATATGAGAATAATGTTTCTACCATCTGCATACTAGTGTGCTCACAAATAATGTTGTGAAAAAACATCTCGCATAACAAGCTCTGTTCATAAAAATCAGAAGCGCGAAAAACATCTAAAAAGGTGTGGGTAGAAGTACCCACATAGGGCCTGTCTTCCATAATAGCTTTTAACTGAAAGAAATAGTAATTTTCCCACAGAAAAATAGGGTAGGGCGGGGAAGGTATCCTGCACCCCAACAAGTTGAGGGCAAGGTCATGAAGCTTTCATTTATCATTAGTCAAATCATGAACCTGTTGTTGTAACAGTAGCAGTTGTTCCTCTTGTTTCTTTGTAGCTTCCTTCTACTTCCATTCCTCTCATACTCTCTTCAATTCTTCCTTTGCCCATTTCTCTTGTAGGGCACCTATTTTCTTTTGATGTTCTTTTAGTGAGATGATTCCCTCCTGTAGGGAAAGTTCCTCTTGTTTCCATTTCTACAACTCAAATATTAATGAAATCTTCTCGGAACTCCATCCCATAGTGGGATCGGGCATTCCACTAAATGCAATATCAATGGTCACATGTGACAACCTCTCTAGGGTGGGATTTCTCCACCTCAATTGTTTTTTCTTGTGTAACAATAGCATCATAGGTGGGTTCTTGTGTAGTAGTCTTCTTCATTTCGCCTTGGTCAGCTTCTGTATTCACCGTTGGTTCCTCTATAACAACAGTGGCCTCTACATGTTCTTGCGTGTTGGCTTCCAGTTTGAATACTGTGGAAGGCTCTACTTTAACTGTTTGTTCTTGTGTAACAGTAGTATCTTCAATAGGTTATTGTGGAGTAGCCTCCCCAAGCTTTGTTTTAGTCTCCCTTGAGAAAGTGCTTACCTGAAAAACTCTATACCCTGATGTTGCTAACTCTTGGGCACATACTGCACATACGGATCCTGGATTTTTCTCCCCCCCAGCTATCTTGACAACTTCAGCTAGGGTATCTAGCCTTGAGGCTTCTGATTTCCCAACTTCAGCCAATATCTACTTTAAATGTTCATTTTCTTTCTTTAAATTTTCAATTTCTGAAAGCAGAGTATGAGTTTCATTCCTACCTGGCGAGGAGGGTTATTTTTATTCTTCTTCCAGCTCTTTTGCCTTCTCCGGCTTCTTAGTTTCTAGAGACGATTATGTTGGCACCCGAATATTCACCCTTTATTCCAGTTGTTTGTCTCCAATCTACTTATCAATGGGCCTCCTCCCAAATCTGGCCTTGGTGGACCGAGTTTGGACTCCAGCCTCTTCATGACTTTTTCCCGAGGTCTCGACTTGTTTCCCTCGGCTCATCCTGGGTATTTTCATTTTAAACTCTTCCCATCTCTTTCCTTTTTGGTTTAAGGCATCCAACACAATAATTTTGATAATACCATGGTTGGTAATACAAGCTTCAGGATGTGCTGCCAATTTGGCTGTTGCAGCCATAAGCTTGATATTTCCCAATTGGAAGTATGGAAGATTGATATTTTGTTAGTGCCGAAGATGGTTCAATAAACTTAAGTGGTAATTGAAGACAATTGTAAACCTTCCCTCACAAGTAATGTACTTTATCAAATTCAGGGCAACATCTGCCCAAGGTTGGGGAAGTGATAGTCTATCAACCCCTCTTCCTTTCTTCTCCAGTTTTTCTTCTCCTACAAGGAAATCCTCCTTCAGAGAAGGATCATTAACCTTCCTGTTAAACCATCTTCTGCCCTCGGCCAGAAATGTGGTGACTCTGGAGACAATTTCTTCTGTAACTTTGATCCGCAGACCCCTGACTTGGATTTGATGGTCGTTCAAATTCCTGGAAAATTCAATCACAATTGTTTCATCTAAGCCTTTCAACCTTTGAACTTACTCGAGCCACCCAGCGTCCCTAAATATCTGATATGCTTCTGGGAAACTCTGTAAAGATTCAATGGAGTCTAGATCATATCTCACTGCTAATCCACCCATCTTGCTATTATCCTCAACTAATCCTTAATCTCAACCAACCAGGATATCGACCCGCTCCTTGCTACCTCCCAGTAACCTGCTCTACTATCTTGGATTAAGAATTTTGACTGAGGGTTTACGAACTTCTGATGGAGGGGGATGATGGAATGTCATGGCGCGAGGTGAAAATATTTTAAATCACTGATTGGTACTCACACATACCTTATATTAATGTCCAATTATGGAAAGTGACATGCTTCGAGTACGAATCCCCTTTTCAGCAAGATTCGGTCATGATTGGTTGTCATAGTATTCAATTCGATGCATGCGAGATTTAATGGAGGATTTAGGGCTAATGGATTTCTTGTAATCATGACAAGATTTAACCCCCCCTAGTTTAATGATGATGGCAGTCCACGGCCATCAAAAGGATTGTTATTAATCTTGCCATAATCATGAAATTATTAGAGGATGGTGATGCTACATTTTTAGTGATGTACCTTAGAAGACGTGGAAGCGGAATTTGATATAAGGGCATGATTTCTCCAGCGGTCACGACAACCTCCTTTAAATATCATACTAATTTCTCCATGTCAGGATAGCGGCCAAGATTCAAAACACTATTCATGGCTGTCAGTTGTTACATATGTAATAGCCACTGCGTTATCCTTAATAAATCTTTTGGTTAGGAAAAATAAATATTTAAAATGATTGGGTAACATCATCTTTATAGAATATGCAGGAAAGAAAGAATGATGTTCTGGAAAAAATGGGTGTACCAGCCGCCATAAGAATGGTTTTCAACTGCTACCAATCGTCTGGCTGCACCCAATAGAGGTTTTCACAGTTAGGCTCTTTTATTATTTTTATTATATACATATATATATATATATATATATTAAACAGGTGTAACAGCTACCACAAGAGTGGTTTTCAACTGTTACATTTATTGGAAATTCAAAGTTCGGGCTACATAGGAGAACATCCCCCTACTGCTGTAACATGAAGATCAAAGTTTGCAACAATGTTAATAAATGAATCCTTCAAAGAAGGTTGATGATATAACCTCAGACGGTGCCCATTAACCAGTAATGGTGTCTTAGCACTATCAATGGTGACCAATTTTATAGTCCCATTGTCAAAGACTGTGTCTACTGCGTAAGGACCTAGGTATCTGGTGTAGAGCTTGCCCTTGAAATCCTTGAATCTTGAATCGTACAAGAGAGCCCAATCTCCTTTCTGAAATTTATTCTTCTTAATGAATCTGTCATGCCATCTAGCTCTTCGCTACTCAATGATCTCTGTCTGTTGAATGGTAGCCATCTTTTTCTCTTCCAACTCATTGAGCTCATTCAACCTTTGTCTTTGTGATGTACTTAAATCTAGATTGACTGGTAATGTTGTTCTATATGTTTTTATTTCGAACTCTATGGGGAATAAGGGATTATTATCGTACACCAATTCATAGGGTGAAAAGCCCGTAGTGTTCCTCCATGTTTCTCTGTAAGCCCATAGTACCTCTGGAAGTTTTTCAGCCCAATTCCTTCGGTGACTAGCTATTGTCTTTGTCAAAATCCCATCAATAAATTTGTTGGTGCTCTCTACTTTACCATTCATTTGTGGATGATAAGGTGAAGTTATCATGTGATGAATTCCATACTTCTCAACCAGTTTCTGAATCAAATGAGATGTAAATTGGGGCCCTCCATCCATCACTATCTCCTTAGGAATCCCGAAACGAACAAAAATATCTTCAAACGGGAAGTCTGAAACAGCCTACTCTGTAGCTCTGGTTAATTCCTTTACTTCGACCCACTTTGTGACGTAATCTGTACAGACCAATATATATGATCTATGTTGTCATGAAGGATTGATTGGCGCCACAAGATCTAGGGCCCACTTCTCAAATGGCTCTATCACTACTTGAGGTTGTAATGGCATCTCGTCTGATTGCATAGGCTGGCCCATCCTTTGGCAGCTATCACACCCCTTTACAAACTTCTGGGCATCTTGGAATATAGTTGGCCAATAATACCCTGTTGAGAGCACTTTGTACCCCGTCCTCTTGTCTGCGAAGTGCCATCCACAAGGCTCCTCATGGAAAGCCTTCAAGATATCAAAAATCTCGTCTTCTCTAACACAGCGCCGAATCTAAAAGTATGGTCTACTGTGATAGATATTTCCCTCTATTCAGGAGTAAGTGGCACTCTGTCATATGATCTTCCTTCTTTCTCCAGGAGATAAATGATGTGGGAATTTACCTACACTAATATAGTTGGCTATATCTGCATACAATGGTGAGTGAGTAGATATGGAAAAAAGATACTCATCCAGAAAAGAATCCTCAGTAGGAGTGCAATTATCACCTATGGTTAACCTAGAAAGGAAATCAACAACTACATTTTCTTTTCTAGTTTTATCTAGAATAGTGATATCAAATTCCTATAACAGCAATAACCATCGTGTAACTCTACCATTGGTAATAGGCTTATTCATTAAAAATCGAATGGCAGAGTGGTCAGTGTGTACAAATACTTGATACCTAGTGATGCAATGCCGAAACTTGTTGATACCATGCACTACTACTAGGTATTATTTCTCGGTCACTCTGTAATTGAAAACAACTAGAGATTCTTTCTGATATAATAGATGGCATAAGGCTTCTTCTCCTCCAGCTGACCCAAAAAAACACCTACAACTATGTCAAATGCATCTGTAGAGATATGAAATGGAAATTTCCAGTTTGGTCCTTGTAAAATGGGTGTTGCTATTACACAGTGCTTCAGCTTCAAAAAGGCTTGCTCACACTTCCCTGTCCACACAAATTCCACGTCTTTCATAAGCAAAGAAAAAAAAGGAGATGCAATCTTTGAAAAAATTTCTATAAATATTTTGTAGTACCCTGCATGTCCCAGAAAACTACGTCCCTCCTTTTGAGTCCTGGGAGTTGGAATTTTCGAGATTACCTCAATTTTTGCAGGGTCTACCTTGATTCCATCTACCGAAATGAAGTGTCCCAGCACAATTCCCTCAATCATCATCATGTGGCACTTCTCGGTGCTCAAAGAAACATTATTTTGTACACAACATTCCAACACCTTTTCCAAATTAACTAATTTTGTTTCAAAAACATCTTCATAGGGTGTAAAATCATCCATGAAAAATTCAAGGCATTCATTCAACAGATCCGAAAAGATACCCAATATTTCCCTTTGAAAGGTTGCAGGCACATTACATAGGCCAAAAGGAAGGAATCTGTACACCAAAGTACCCCATGGACAAGTAAAGGTTGTCTTGTCTTGGTCTTCCGAAGCAATCTGTATTTGGTTATAGCCACTGAATCCGTCTAGGAATGAGAAAAAAAATTTCCCAGAAAGAGTATCCAAGACATGATCTATAAATGGTAAAGGAAAATGGTCCTTTTGGGTGGCCTTGTTAAGTTCTCTATAATCTACAGAGACTCTCCATTTTCCATTATTTTTTGGAACAATGACGAGCGGAGACACCCACTAATTATCAAAGATGGGATAGATGAAGTTAACATTAAGGATTTTCTGTAATTCCTCTTTCACTATCTTCTTAAGTGTCGGATTCATTCAATGTTGTGGTTGTATAACTGGTTTGCAACCATCTTTAAGGTAAATTTGGTGAGTGCACAAGCCAGGATGGATTCCTTTCATATCAGTGTTTAATCCCATGCAAATTCCTTCTTATACTTCTGTAACAGTTGTATCAGCAATCTGTTCTGTTAAGTAGTCAAATTAGGATTAATGTTTAAATGTTTACTTGGCTCAATTTCAACAAGACTACTGTCAGTATGCGGAGTGGTTCTCATATATTCAATATTTACATCATCTACCTCATCCTCATCCCCTGAAACTCTAATGGAAGAAAAATAAAGGGAATTTCTAATAAAATCGTTACTAATTTCGTCCTTCGTTTCAGCCTTAAAATATTGCACTTTTCCAAGTGTGAGGAGAGGTAGGGAGGAATCAGATTCAAGTTCAAATTCGTCCCTCCAGGGACTAGTCAAATCCATGTGTGGTTTCGCTGGAGGGTAAAGGTTCAAATTCTTAGTGGCTTTCCCATTTGAGATCATCATAGATCTGGATATACATCTGATAAATGCATCTGCAGTGGCTAGCCACGGTCTTTCCAAAATTAAAGAATGACCCCCCACGTTGGATTTGGTTTGCAAAATGAGAAAATAAGCCGGATATCTCTAAGAAGCTATAGTAATCACCACATATTCTATCATTCCTTCAGGTTTGACATGGGACCTATATGCTAATTCAAGTACTTCAAATGTATTTCTGAGTCCATGAAGTCCAAGGGAGATAAAAATATCCTTGGTCATTACATTAATGGTCGCCCAAAAATCGATTAGAGTATTAGTTATGGGCTGGTCATCAATATGAACAGTAATTATAGGATTTCCTATGTCGTTATATTTAGTTAACAAAGGCTGATCAATCATTAGTTTGGATATTTTCCCCATAACATGGATAGTAGCAAGGTCCTTCAGCTTCCTTCCAAGATTTTTGACACACAAATCTCTCATTGTTTTTGCATAAATAGGTACTTCCTTGAGGGCTTGTAACAATGGAATCTGCACATACAAATTTTGTAATTCCTTGAGAAAATTTGATTCAGTTTGTGAGGTTGGGCCAATTTCAATTAATATTTAAGGGTATGGAGGATCATGAGCTCTTACAGCTAAATCAGTTGTCACAGATGAACCAACCCTGCTCGAATTGTCTATTGTAGGAACAATAGAACTTTCCGAGTTGGCTGCTACAGGTGTAACAATTGGTGTTGTATCAGTTGTTACAGGTGTAACAGACGTTTCATAATCGACTATACCCCTTCTAGGTGACTCACTTTCTTCCTCGGTAATGATAGGAGTGTGGCCAGGTCTGATTACTTATCCCGATAAAATTGAATCTCATTGAGCCCAATAGGAGTAATAAGGTAAGTCTAGAAAGTAGGGGGAGTTTCCATGCTCTGGGTTGCCTTGTTATTCGGATTGGGGTTAGTTTTCACAGGAAATTAGGGTCGGATGGGAGGTGCAGGAGTTTGGAGAGGAGGCAGTTGTAACTATTGTTGCTACATTGGCAATGCATACGGGGCTAGACCTTGGCCATTACCTCTCCAATTATGATTCCAAGGATAAGATTATGACGCAGGATATTGCATTAGTGGAGGGAAAGGCCAATGGTTCCAGGGTGAATTAAATTGTGATGAGGAAGGAGTAGGATATGGCCATGGAAATTGTTGACCATTATAAACATTATTCCAGGGATTAAAAGAGGATAAATCTGGAGACATACCTGTAGGTCGCGGCTGCCATGGTATCTTTGATCCGATGAAGTAGGAAGACTGGACTTACTCGCTGGATTCATTAATCACTACTTTTATTCTGGGTAGTTCTGGGCATTTAACAATGGAATGTACCAACTCACAAATGTTGCACAAGCTAACGTTGTTCAATTCACATTCCCTTTGTAGATGTTTCTTTTTGCATCAGGGACAAAATATCTCCAAAGCTGCTTCAACTTCTTCTTGTGCTTCCTTGACTTGTACTATGGTGATTTGGGCAGATAGAGTACTGAGGAGGTCAGTTTTAAAATCCTTAAATAAATTCCCGATCTCTTCTCTAGTTACTCCTCCACTTGTGAACTTCTGTGTCTGGACTGAAGGGTCCCGAAATGAACTCCTTCCCTTGGCCAATCCTCTTGAACTCCACAGACAGAGCTTCATTATTTCTTTAAGTGATTCTTGTGATATGTCTCCCTTTCCCAACAGATTCAAATTTTCCAGACAGTCGTCTCTCATACATCTTAGAAATATTGTTTTCAAGATTTTTGGGGCTAAGTCACCAAACTTAGACCTTTGTAAATTATAATGGAATCGTTCCATGTAGTCTTCCAAGCTCTCCTCTTCCTTCTGTGTAATTTTGAATATTTCTTCCTTCAAATCCTCGGTTCGACAGTAATCCTGATACTTAAAGAGGAATGCCTCCTTCATGTCACTCCAGGTTCAGATCATGCCAACACCTAGTCTCATGATATCTCAACGTTGCTCCTTTCATAGTAGCAGGAAATAGTTTTATCTTCTGGTCATCCGAAGTGTAGTCGTAACTTCTACACAGGACATCAAACTCGAACATGAAAGTATTACGATCTTTGATGGCCATCCCTTGAAAGGATGGTAGAGATGATAAGGGAATATTTTTCATACAAGCGTCATCTCTTGTTTCCAATATTGGGAATTCAAAAGTAACATTACCATATGTTTTAGTATTTTCATCCCCCATAGTTGATCCTTCCTGATGAGATGAGTTGACCTCAGAATATACAGGGGATTGACAGATGGATAAGAATGAGGATGTTCCAGGACCGGCGGCTTCACTGCACTACCCAAATCCAGATGATGATAACCAAATAAGCTTTGTTCTGGTTCAGGCCTTGGCTGCCCTTTGTTGGTTTCCCATTGTCCTTCAATTCTCAGATTTTGATCAAAAACTTTCCACTATTGTTTATGATCTGGAGTCTTAATCTCAAGAGTAGATATTTTGGGTGAAGGATGGTGAGGTCTAGATACTAAAGGTGCAGATGCCTCCGGCCTTGATATAGTTGCAGCTTTCTGTGGTCTTGCCTTCCTGGTTTCCTTGTGAAGTGGATTGTTATTTATCTTCTTTTAAAATCAGATCCCCAAATAAAGTATTCCTTCCCAAATTTGCACTTGTCTTTTCCTTTTTACGACTTGTCTTTCCTGTAGTTATTTAGAGTGGGGTTTTTCTTTCTTGTAGTTACTATGGGTACCTTGGTTCTACAGCGGTGAGCCCACTCAGGTATGTTAGAGTGATGCGCAGGTTCTTACCTCTTGTCTTACTGCCCAGCAACTATATATCCAAAGGCAGTTCTAGAAAAAAACACCCAAAACCCACACTTTTAGGTGTCCCAATGTAGCAATGGTGAGCCTACTCAGGTATGTGAGAGTGATGCACAGCTTCTTACCTCTCGTCTTACCGCCCAGCAATTGCTGACTAAGAACACCCTGCCATCAAACAAACAATTTTGGCTTATTGTGTTGTCACTGCCATCCCAGGCAACAGCGCCAAAATGTTGAACACTTTTAATCATTGTTAATTGACTAAGACAGTACAAATAAATTTTCAATTCAAGGATGTCTTTTATTTCAATGACAGTTGCATTGTATGTGTCAATACATCATAACAAAATCAGAAATAAAACAAAAATAAATTGTTATCGAACCAATTGTTGGAAATTAACACTCATGCACGAATAAAAGATCTACAAGAATGAAATCACACTTCAAATAAACTGGTATCTAGCGTGCCACACGATAACTACACCAGCTGGTACTTCTAATCGAATCTGTGCAACATCATAATAAATACTTGAACTGAAGCAGATCTACTTACAACCAATACAGCAATGGTAGCACTTCACAAATACAGAGATGCAAATATGAAATATACTACTCCTACTTTATCACTATAGTCCCTATTAAAGAGGAGGGCCCTTCCACCCTAACAGGGCGCAGGAGAAGGTAGAAATTAAATAAGAACTAAATCGATCAACACATGTAACAGAAACAATACGATATTTTGTATTATGATGAGCAAAATTACAGAGTCAAAATGATGATATTGTTTTGTGCTAACCCACTGACCTTAGAGTTCTGAGTGCTTATAAAATTTACATGTCAAGAAAATGAGGAACAGATCAGTCATGAGAATCTTACGATTCTCATGTTGATCAAAATAAAGTAATTATAGCTACAACTCATTCCCTAAATAGAGTCTTGACTAGGAAAATATTGATTTCAATCAAAACTATCTAAATTTTTTATCCTAAATGACGATACATAATGACTCCTACAACTATTGTTAGAATGCGACAGTTGTAGCGTAACAGCTTTTGAAGACAAATCGACATCCGTAAGTTGATAGTATGTAATCAACACCGTGAGTGTAACAACGGGGTTGTAACAGTGTCGTGGTGTAACAACATCATAGTATAACAACAGATGTCATGACAGCGGAGGTGTTGACTCTTTGTGAGGTAGTAGCGCCATGTAACAACACACTGTAACAAAATGATCCCAACTGGTTCTATGCGCTTGTATGTTCTGGGTCTCTTGTGCTCAAAGTGGTATCTAAAAGAAATGGAAAAAGTACCAAATAAACTCCTCCAATAATCACCCTAATTAGCCAAAAAAATGAAACAATACATCATAATAATTAATGAGAACAACAAGATAATAAACACAATAAAGTTACATTTTTTTACAATAAGGAAAAAGGAAAAAGGCAAAGATAGTCCCAAGTTTGGAGGTCAAAAAGGGTCGAAATGAGGGAAACAAGTGTAGGAAATAAGTACAAAAATGACACCCAATGCACTGCAGTGCACCCTTGCATGGAGGAATTGGCACTACAATGCAGTTATTCCCTTGCAAAGGAGCGTTGGAGAGTTATTGGGTCATATAACATATACTTCAAACCTTGGAAATCTCACAATAGAAGCCATTAATGACATTTTCTTTACTTAGGTCATATAGAAACTAAAATATAAGGGGCTGATAGACCCTATTTCATTGGTCCTGGGGATGATGTCCAGTTTGACTAGGTCTTGGGGGATGATGCCCAAATTGACCTATAAAAGCTACCTCCTAAAGCATGAAGTAAAAATAATAATATTATTTCGATGAGATGCTTTACGATGTGATGAGTAGGAACTGTAGCACACAGTGACCTTCATCAATCTTACAATACATTACATCATGATATTTTCATCTTGATCATGAATTGTTGAGGGAGGCATTCCCATGCTCAACACATAAACTATCTAATAACATGTACATAATTCATAAAGTCATTTACATTGGAATGTTGCCCAATATAGACATGCATACAGATATAGGCCCATGTTCGGATGATGATTTGTATGTAAAGCCATCGTACAGATGATGTGTACAAAAAACCTGAAATCGCAACCCGGATGGATGAAACTAGATCCAGGGTCTTCTTATCTCGTCCACTTCATTGTTCAGGTACAAGTCCAACCATGCAAATATATGATTTGAAGTCGTACATGGTAAGACATCATTTGATTACCAACCAGTGATGTGAGCTATTAACAAATGTGACAGAACCATCATTGATTTTAATGTCTCTCAAGAAACATGGTCGATGATGTAACAAGCCTCAGGGTACTAGAAGATATTTCTAAGTAAACTTCCTGGATGATGAGCTGACATCGTCAAGAAGTAACTTTATTGTGAAATGGGAGTTACTGATTTCAGAGACAAAATGTGACTTGATATACCAATGTTCAGGGATGAATGTCATGAAAATGAAGGTTTATGAGTATTGCAGAAGGATGAGGATTTTAAAGTATGAATTCTCTTGAACATATCGGTGACACTAAGAAGAGTTGGCAGCATTGACCCAAAACTGAAGTGAAGGTATGATGAACCATAGGTATGAATGAACCATCAAGAATATCACCCAACCCAAAAGTCACGATGATGGAGTGAAAGTGTCATGTTCAAGAGCGACCTGCTACCATAAAGTGTTGTGATCTTTTTCCCAAATTTTCCCTGGTCATTTGTCGACTAGTACCTCTTTATTTTTTAACAAGATTGAGGAGGGTAACATATGCTTGATCTATAATTCAACCCTTCAGGCGAATGCATCGCTATTTAATAATTTAGCGAGTTTAGTAATAAATGAAACTCTATTCTTGCCACGATCGACAAGCTCGTGGCTATTTTATCTTTTAACATGCCTAACGATAGTGACAGCCCGGTCCTTTCTCATATTTAGAGAGTTTGAAAAACAGGACAAAAGAAAATTCCATGATTCATTTTTCGTGAATTTTTCACTCAGGTCTGAAAATGTGTATACCTCAAATAAACTCCTAGTCATGTTCAACTAAGGTTTTCCTTTTTCGTAAATAATCTATTTCAGTTCGGAAAAGGGTTGAAATTATACTAAATAGATGTCGTTTCATTTACTTTTACGAGCTCTAAAAGACAAGTGCTTGACAATATTTTCACATTATCATAGTCTGAAAAGAGCTAACAGAAGACTCCAGGGGTTCCTTTTTCACCGTTATCGAAGCTCGAAAAAGAGATAAAAGTGTGCTTCAAGTCCTTTTTCATTTTTATCAAAGCTCGAAAAATAAGGATAAAAGTATGCTTTGTGGTCAATTCATTCTTGAATATGTGTGCACAACTAATCTATTGTATCAACTGTAAAACTTGTTCAGAACATCATCAAACAGATTAAAAATACTTGTTTCATAGCAAAAATGAATAAAAAAAATAGTCGCAGCATTAAAAATGATTTGAAATAATCAAATTGACTAATTAAAAGGGTTTTTACCATTCCAAAGTTACCATTTGAACTAGTTTTTGCCCCCAAACTTCATCTATTGATTGCGACAGATTCTGTGGATGATTTCTCTCGTCACTCAATCCAGGTTGGAGCTATGAACCTTCTCTTTCTTTTAGTATCATTTTCATTGCATTTCATGGTAAAATTTTAGGGTTTTGTGCCCCTTAGGGTAAATCTACTACGCTTAGAGGGAAACTCACCCTTGAATGTCGAAAGGTGCATTGCAGTGCACTGAAATTGAAGTCCAGATGCATTGCAACGCTCTGTCCCCTGACCTGAGATGCGTTGGGCGTAATTTACATTTTTGTTTCTTACTGTGTGCCCAAAATTTCCTAAGATTTTTGCATGAAATGGATCCTAATGAAGCTTATGATTGTGTTTCAGGTATTCATCAGATCAAAATGATGATTACACGGAGGGAAAGAGAACATATAGAACAGAACATGGTTTCCCTAAACAATCCAGGTACAGTAAGAGCCCTCAGAGATTGCAGCTTATTAAAGTACTTCAAACTGTCAAGTATGGGGAAGAAAATGAAACTATTGGAGTTCCTTGTTCGTTCATTGGATACAGTACTACAAGATTTTCATATTGGGAACAAAGTGGTCCCAATATTAGTGGAGAACATTTATTTTCTCACAAGATTATCGAGGCGAGGTTCTCCCATTTCTCTTTCAGGATTTGCTCTTGGAGGAGAGACAGTGAGAGATTACATACTACAGTACTACCATCCTGGGACTGAACCAAGTAAGGATGGGAAAACAAAAATCCATGATGTACATGATTTTCCTTTGAGGACCATCCTATTCACTATCGCAAAGCTTGCCAGTTCCGCTACACTACATGTGGCAAACAGATCATACATGCAGTATGCACTGGAGTGTTTAGAACCAACAGTATTTAACTGGGCTGAAGTTGTCCTCTTTCATATGAAAGAACAACTTACCAAAGAAAAGGGAGAAAGGAAGAAGAATTTCAACTATGGCTTGATCCTAATTTCCTTCACCTTAGAGCGGATTCCATTGATGCGGCCCTAGCATGTTACACTGGGTATATTTGACCCTAGAGATCGACAAATGTAGAGATGGGTAGAATTTATGTCTAGACATTATGGCCAATCGACCATCGTATTCTCTACTACATTCTTTGCCTTGTTTAGGCAACAGATGATCACCATAGATCAGTATGCATACACAGGCGTAGATTTCCGAGGAGATTCAGACTTGCTTCTACCAGACATTGCTCAATGGGGTGCAATTGGTAATAATTTTTTGACCGTGTTTTTTAATTTTTTCTAAGGTTTATACATGTTTTTATATTTTGATGTTTCCCAATACTAAACTAAAGTTTTGATGTATGTAGATGTGGATCGATTTCGACCAGTGGGTTAGCCAAAGCAAGGAGCAGATGAGCAAGTAGAGAGGGTTGTCGGGAGAGAAGTCCTTCGGGATTTAGATATGACCGAGACTCTTGCTTAGCTACAATGGCACGTGGAGGGATTGACTCTTGGGATTCCAGATTGCCGGATCGAAGAGTTACCTATGAGACTGCAGTGCCACACTATTGGCGTTCCTAACCGTTGGATGCAGTTATTGCATAGGATAGCTAGATCAGTAGCTTGTTATCACGAGCATCGCTAGTTTACTTTGACATTTTGCATACATTTTGAGGTCAGATGACCATTGTTTCTTGGGCACAAATTGTTTTTAAAATTATAACTATATATCTATTTGTTTTCATTGTTTTCTTATGTTTATTGCACAATCCTATTCAATTATGTGATCAGAATTGAAAATATGTATTTACATGTGTTGCAAATATCTGTTTATAACATAATTCACTAAGGAATCAGTTAATGTGTTCAAGTTTATGGAAATGTGTTGATATTGAATGAAATCAAAATGCCTTTCCAAAAGTCAAACTCTTAGGAACATACGATGCAGTGTTGGGTTTCGAACAATATAAAACCTAGTAAGTTGCAATAAAAGAAGCTATGATTCTAACCTAATTATGATGCGGTTATTACCAAATGAAATGGCATTAGAGAGAATTTCTATCAACATGTTATACTCAGCGATATTGTTTGTATATCGACTGATACAAATCCCTTGAAAACTCACTAACTTTCTGCTTAGAGAGAAAATGGCCCATGCTGCAAAGGATGGATTCTGCGTACTACGACTAGCACCATCAACATATCCAATGAATGGTTCCAAAGATTCATACATCTGCGATGCAATGTAAAGCAGATTACTAACTTCAAGAAAACTCTAGAAAAAAAAAAAAAAAACTATAACAGTAACTGCAAGTCAAAAGCATATATACAATATAATACAACAGTTTACTACGCTCATGTTTAAGCATAGTAACGTTTGAGATACAACCCATTTTGATGTTGCACTAATGGAATTCCCTCATAATCTACTAACTCGTAGGCACCCTTATAAAGAACTCTTTTGACAATATAGGGGCCATGCCATCATGGCTCAAATTTTCCTGTACCTATTACATCATCTTCCTGATCATAAAGTAAGACCAGGTCACCCTCTGAGAAGATGTGAGGCTGGACATGTTGGTAGTATTGTGCCTTAATCCGTCTCTTATGTGCTTCGTTGGCCAATGCGGATTCACGACGTGTTTCATCAAGATGGATGAGGTTAAAAAGACGAGCTTCTTCAGTAGAGGTGACAGGGAACAAGTCAACAACGAGTTTTAACGATGGTATTTCACATTGGATAGGAAAGATAGCTTCCAGAAAATACACCAATTAAAAGAGGGTAAATCCGGTTGCATTTCTCACTGAGGTTCGGTATGCCCACAAATCCGAGTACAGGATCAAATGCCAATTTCGTTTATGAACTCCTATTATTCGTTGAAGCATTTATTTAAGAATATTTTTAATAGCCTCAACATTTCCATTGGATTGTGGATAATAAGGAGTAGAACTATCATGCAACAGTCCTAATTTGGCAGTCAACTCATTCATCATGTGATTGTGAAAATTCTTACCATGATCTGTGACTATAACTTGTGGAACACCAAACCATGAGATGACATGATTGAAAAAGAATAATGCAGTTGTTTCACCTTTGTTATTGAATTTAGGCATCGCTTCAGCCCACTTGGTAAAGTATTCTACTGCGACAATAATATAACCATGCCCCCCGAACGAACGAGTTTTGTAGGTCATGAAGTCAATGCCCCATTTTGAAAATGGTCCCACAGCAATAACAGGATGCATCAGCACTAGCAATTTGCGTATTTTATGATCAAATATCTAGCACGCATGACAACTTCTAATCGCGAGGATGTAATCGCAAAATATGGTAGGCTAAAAGTAACCGGCGTAGAGTATATTTTGCGTGGTAGTGTATCCAGACAAGTGTCCACCACAATCCCCAACATGAAAATCATTTAAAACCTTCTCGACCTCCTCATGAGTGAGGCAACTACTTAAAATTGTGTCGACACCATGACGATAAAGTGTATCGTCAACGATCAGATAATATTTGGCTTGGTATCGAATACATCGTTGTTGAGAGCGAGAGGTACTAGGCCAAAAAATTTGGGTTTGGAGATAAATGATAAAATCCCCATACCGAGGATTAGATGATCCAATCATAAACAGAGACTCATCAAGAATTGATGGCTCTTATGTAGTAGCAGTACTATCAGAGGGAAGGTCACAGAGAAGCTCAGCCAAAACTAAAGACTTTTTTGACTTGGGTTTGAAAAATTCCAAATAAAATTCTTGTAAAATGACGATCCATTTTAAATATTTTCCCCCCAACAATTGACGTGACAAAATTTAATTCATGGGGTTGCAATCCGAAATGACAATGGTCTTCCGGAACATGATATAATGGCGAAATCTTTGGACAGCTTGAACGGTCGCCAAAGCGAGCTTTTCGGCGTATGAATACTTCACTTCCGTATCATTGAGATTATGACTCAAATAATATATTAGATGTTCTATCCCATCTTATTCTTGGACCAATACCATAGAAATGGTCGTATCAGCCGCGATGATATATAAGAAATAATCACTCTGATAATTGGGGGCATACATTAATGACGCCCGGACAAGTGTATCCTTGACAACATCGAAAGAATCTTGCGCAACCTTATCCCAATGGAAGGGAATCCCCTTTTTCAAGAAGCGAGTAAATCCTTTAGCCATTTTTGTGTAGTTGGGTATGAACCTCCTTAGGAAGTTAGCCTTTCCTTGAATTTTCTATAACTAAAGTAAATTGATGGCGTAGGAAAATCAAGAATGGCTTGGAACTTCAGTGGGTTGATTCAAATTCCTTCTTTTGAGACAATGAATCCTAGAAAATGACCAGAACCAACACAAAACACACATTTGTGTGGACTGAGGCATATTTTTTAGTGTCGACAACATAAAAAGATAGCTCTCAAATGCATCGGGTGATCATTTTGGTTTCGTGAATGCGCGAGTAAATCGTCTAGATAGGGTTGAACAATGTGCTTGATGTCATTGAAAGCATAATCCATTGCTCTCTGAAATTTTGCCCCAGCATTATTTAAACCAAATGGGAGTTTACGATAAGCGAATGTGCCCCAGGGACAGATGAATGTTGTCTTATATTGATCCGCTGGACGGATATTGATTTGATTATAACCGGAGAATCCATCCATGAAAGAAAATATTTCACATCAGGCACAATCTTCAATAATTTGGTCGATAAAGGGAGTAGGATAGTTGTCTTTTGGACAAGCAAGATTGACATCCCGATAATCGACGCACACTCTGATTGTTCCTTGATTCTTCATGACAGGAAAAATGTTGGAAACCCAATCAGTAAGCGGAACAGGGTAAATGAAACTAGCACGCAAAATATTTTCAACTTCTACTTTAATGGCAACAGCCTTCTTAGGATGAACAGGTTGAAGGCGTTGACGTACCGGTTTGACATCAGGGTACATTTTAATGGTGTGTTCAATGATACTAGTATATATGTTTGGCATTTCCTCATAAAACCAAGAAAACATATCTTGGAATTCACAAAAGAGAGAGTGATAAGTTTCGAGTTCTGATGGAGAAAAATACATGCCGACATGAATGTTTTCTACAACGCCGGGTTTGGTCGAAATGTTGATAGAAATGGTTTCTTTAATTATTAATAAGATTCGCTCATATTCGATTGAATTAATGGGAAAATAATTTGAAAATAAATTTTTGATCGATGGGTGATATAGTTCAATAAGATTATCTTCTTCGTAATCATGAAGATGGGAACGATGATGATGATCTTCCCATGGTTCTCCTTATGGAATCATGGATTCCATAATGCTCTCATCATTCAAGAATGTGGATGAAAAAGGATCAGATGGAGTATCAAAATCTAATGAACGATTGACCCAAACAATCAGTGACAATGATTTCAGATTCGCCGCCCAAGCCATGTAGATTGATTGCTATGCCAACTCAATTGGTTTGGGCGACAGGAATTCATCCAACGTAACAACTTCAAAATCATCTGTAATATTCCTTAAGCCATATGGAGTGGAAGATATCATGTAGTAGGTCTCTATTCTTGAAATTTCTACCGACGTCGCAAGCGGTGGTAATGCAAAGGTTCTCATTAGGGAAGAATCCTTTAAGATTCCTACACCAATGTTTTGAAGTTCTAGCTGGGGTGCGTGAACTAATGGAACATTTCCAATTACCTGGGACCTGGAGGCAAAGAAGGAGAGTTTATTGATGACTGTAATAACACCTTTATGAGGAAAGGTGATCATTCTAAAATATGTAGAGATGACCGCAGTCATAGCATAAACCCATGGCCTTCCGAGTAAAATGTTGTAATCAAGGGGTTCGTCAATGACCTCAACTTCAATAGTTACTATTTTTCCCCCTATTTCGACATGCATGTTATTAATGATACCGCAAGGCTTATATGTACAACCACCAAAAGATTTCAATGTTGTAGGAAATTGAGATAGGTGTGGCGAGCCAAGTGACTTTGAGCAGTTTACAGAGATAATGCAGGTAGTTGCTCCCTCATTAATAATAGTATGATGAAAGAGGTGATTGAGAACATTTACTTGGATGGAGAATGCCATTTATGCTGGTAATTGTGGCACATAGCCCGTATGATTAAAGACTACAAGATTGGAATCTGTTGGATCTATTCCACCAATTGCTGACAACAAAGCCTGTTTCTGGGAGGGAAAATTTTGAAGTACCTCAAGCATCGACATAGATTAAGGGGATTGAGCCAAATATTCAAATATATTATAATTTTGAGCAGCTCGGGCTCGAGGATTTAATGTTGATTTATGGACGACTCCCTTCGGTGGCTTTATTGTTAACTCAGGAATAGCAGTTGGTGGAATAGATTATGTGAACGGATTCTTGGTTGAGGTAGTAGGTTGATTAGTAGACTGACTACCATAATATTTATTTTTTGTTGACACCAAAACATCATTTTTTGGCTTTGTGACAGATAGCATAATCACTTGGGAACTAGAAGTTGGATCCGTAGCAACCATATTTGTGTCTGGATTCAGAAATGGATCTGTCAACACAGCGAATGCAGACGAGGTCTTAAGAAATTTTGAGACTTCGAAGCAGTGAGGACAGTCTCAAAAAAATTTCTCCTCATTACATATTATGCAAGGGTTACAAGGTTTCCGATTGTTTCCATTTTGTTGATCAGATGATAATTCCTGCAGGGTTGAATTTTGATTTTTCTTCGCTTTCCCCTTTTTCTTACTTCCGAGTTTCTTGTCACTTTTTCCTTTGTCAGATGACACGGCATGAATTTTGGAATAAGGTGCAGGATCATATGCAGTATAGTGATGTGTGCTTGCAGTAATGATCATACCTTCGCCGGCATGAGAGTCCTTAGATGGAGGAGGAACAGTAAAATTATATTGCAGTGCGTTGGTAATTTTCTCGTAGAGCGTGCCAGACTGAGTATAAATAAAATCTCAGTAGTGGGCACAAGAAATGACCTGCTCTTCAATGACGACACCACCCTTAGCCACATACTCAGTGATAGATGGCAGTAAGGACTTAATGAACCACTAATCAAGGAGCTGATCAGGAACAAATGTTTTGAGCATTCTACGATGACGATGCCACTCATGAATATGATCATAAATGTGAGTAGCATTACTCTGTTTGAAATTGGTCAAAATTTTCGTTCCAGTTTCATATTGTATGGTTAACTAGAAGTGGGTCAAAAATTTAGTAGCTAAAGCGATGAAATTATCAAATTAATCTCGTGGTAACTCAATGTACCACTTAGCGGTCGGACCAGTCAGTGTATGCTGGAAAAGACATAGTCGAACGAAGTCATAATTTAAGGAGTTAGATGAACACCACAAATGATAAGTCATAACATGTGTCGACGGGTCTTCTCCAAGGTTTCCATTGAACTTAGGAATATCCAAGGGTAATTTATGTGGTATTAGCGGCCACCAAGGAGCATAGTTGATTGGATCATTGGTAAGCCGATTTAAATTAGGTAATTCTAAAGTTGCAAAAAAGGGAAACTATTGATTTAAGTTAGGTTGAGAATAGCCAGGGTATGATGGAATTTCTTGGGCAATGGGCCTTTGAGCACTAGCATAAGGAATTTGTTGTTGGTAACCCAGATAGGGGTTGTTTTGATAAGAAAATGCTTGAGGGTTCTATTGACCAAAACCTGGATATGCTACTTGTTGTTGGAATGATTGTTGTGGCATTTGCGCTTGTGGCTGCCAAGGTGTCTGTCCACCAAGATGATAGCCCAAGATAGAATAGCTTGGACCCGGTTGTGAATAGGTAAAACCTGGTTATTCCTGTGACATCCCATAATAAGGCAATCCATCTTGTGAATAAATAATTCCAGATATAGGTGGTTGTTGTAAACCAGCCGAAGGAGTTGGAGTCTGAGGGCCTAATACTTGAGGGTATTAGGTTGAAGGACCCGCCTGAGACGGTTGAGGTACAAAAATCTGACCCTGTACAAGGGTAATGAAGTATTAATAAGTGGAGTAGATGTGGGTGCAACATGTTGAACCAGTTGATATGAATGCACAACTATTCGGGGTTGAACAGGTAGGATAGGTTGCCACTGACAAAAATTCATTCCAACATTAGGATGATCATATAAAAATGGAGTATTGTCAAAATGGGTGACCATAGGTTCCCCCCCAACATGAGGAGTATAATAAGATGGAATATATTGTTCTCCAAATGTTTGGAGTCCAGTTGAGATTGTACTGGATGGAATATACCCAGATGGACCAGCTTGATATTGCACTGAAGATGTATATAAATTATCAAGTCGTTTAGTACTCATTAGAGATGTACCAGATAGAATACCAGATGATGACATGGGTGAATTCCATGGGTTTGAGGATGCACCAGAGAAGGTTCCAAAAAAATATTTGTAACCAGGTGGGATGGAAGGACCACCATGTAGATGTGACTCTGGTGATGTGGTGAACATCGATGGGGTAGAAACAATAGATGTTGTCGCAACTGTAACATATGGTACAGCCGAAGATGTTGACTCAGACATGGTCATATTACCCAATGTATACCCTATAGGATCTACGAGAACTCGAACTTACACGGGATGAAAGAAAGAAGTGTGAGGTGATTGAGGAAAAGACTCATAAAGATAAATATCCTCCCCAAAATGAGTTGGAGTTGAAGGTATTTCGTCTTGTGGTATTTCTTCAATCGAAAACAAACCAAGTGGAAGAACTTCGCTGTCGTGCTCTCAGATATATTTCAAGTGGTTGATCAGCCGCGGCACGAAAGGCTCGGACCGATCGATCGGGGAGCGACTGCGAAAGGAAAGGGAAACAAATTATGGTTGTTCAACTTTAGGATCAAAATGTTCTAGTAAAAGAACGATGTGATCCGGATCAACTTCCAGCTGAGCAACGTCGGGTTCGGGAGGTATGGTCTCACTGATTGGATGGATCGTTACCCAGGTAGTTGTGAGGACTCAGTCTCGACAATAGTAGATGAACCAAGATTTGAATAAACAACTCGAGACGAATCTGGTATATGTGATGATGATGTCGCACCAAAGATACTGATAGTACTGGTTTCAGTAGAACGATGTCGCCTTCACCGACTAGAAATGGCTTCCGATGGTAAAGCTCATTTAAGTTCTATTATACACAAATGATGAGGAAAGATATTTTCTTCTTCCATGATGATTGATTGATTTTGTGACAAAAACAAATAAACAAAAGTAAAAGGGTAATTCTAGGTAAAAAATTTACCAAGTAATTGTGAACTGTAGAATACCTCCTGGTGAACCAAGAAGTACAGGCGGGTAATCTCCCCGAATGTTGTGTCCGGTGTATCACAAGTTACAAGGTGGACGACTTGGTTACCTATGGATAGAGAAAAACCTAAATTTTTCCTCGCAAATATACCCTAAGGTACTTGAAGGCCGAAGTCTGTATTAGCATTGTCTAATGCAAAACCGCAGAGTGAGAGCACCCCCTTATACTTTTCGTACTAGAACACCTCCCTATATACCCGAAGGTACGTGGACAAGCTCCGATATACTTACGTACATGGAGTGAGGTATCACACTTGAAATATATCGCAGACAAGTTAGTGACAAATACTATGTTTAACGACGTCGGAACATGTCTCTAGCCTAGACCTTATAAATGTTATCGTTAATGTTCCAATGCTTTCTTAGGTTTATTGATGTAAATTTTATGTTGATCTTGTTTAAAAGTTTTTCTTTGAGGTTCGCCGCATGATGTAATGGAAATTACTAAAAATTAAAACTAAATGATAAACAAAATTTTCAATTTAGATTTTTCAGTGAAAATCCTAGCTACCAAGGGAAAGAGCAATCAGTTTTTTGAGAAAACAACAAAGAGCACAAAGTAAATGCAGCTTTCCTAACTTTTGCCTATGCAACACACACAATTAACTATATGCACATTCATGTTTTTATGTTCATCTCCCTTTAATGTGTATGAAAGAATGGAAACTAGATGCACAAATCAATCAAACAAGTGTTTTCTTATGAGAAACATAGAATGAAACAACAATTTCTCTTAGGAAAATGAAGAATGGAACTACAATTTTTGTATAGGAAAGGAGGAATGAAACAAAATTTTACTTTTTCAAAACAGAATTTATCTAATGCAGAAATAAAATACATTGAATTTGATTTTCCAATGATAAAGAAACACACTAACATTGAACAAATTACTTTACAAAGGAGGAAGAACAGGAAAGTTTACTGGTCTCTACGAGGTATCAAACATCTGAGAATACATCAAACAAGTGGATGAAACTAAAAGCAATGAAAATTTTTGATGGAATTTGGTTGGATGAGGGGACAACATAGTCTCTAAGGGGAGACAATGTGTTGTAGAGCACCCCTGAATGGGAGACAATGCGCTGCAGTGCACTGTGTCTTGACCAACAATGTGTTGGGTGCAGCTAAGTCTGAAAATCAAGCAGCGGAACACACTTCTAATGAAATTTGTTCATTCAAATGACTGATAACAGAAATTAGATGCTACTGATGAGGATAAACAGAGGCAAAAACACCAGGAATGATAGGATAATCCCCAGTGGAGTCACCAATTTGTTATACAAAATTGTGATCTATGGATAAACCAAATTCCCTAAGTGTGGTGTTTATCACTTAGAACAACAGAGGAAATAATAACTATTATTTTCTATAAAACAAGAAAATATATAGAATGGGAAAGGAGCATACTTATGATTCTTTCGCTTCTCCTTCTCCTTTTGTCGTTGTTGTCGTCACTCTCAATCCAACTCAAGTCGCTAGATCGATTCTTTCAAACATAAATAGAGAACATCAAACAACATACAATATACATATATCTACTTTTCTTATTCAAATCAAATCGACTAGATCTAAAATACATACATCATTCAAGACTACATTGCACAAGAAATAGAGACATATGTATGGGAAAATGAAGAACAATCTTTATTAGAGAGTAGGAGGAGAAGATTACAACCAATGGATCGATTTGTTATCAACCTACTCCAACTTCATTCTAGCCTCATCACATCCAACATCATCTCAGCAGCATATCAGTACTTTCACTCTCTTATCAAATGAGAATCCAACAACATAACTTTGCACAAAATTCTTCCTCTCTAGCACTAGGATGAGTGCTCAATTTATAGGGAAACTGATGGTAGTTTCTCAATGAATGAATTTCTAATAATAGGAAAGACATGTTTCCAAGTTCAGAGGTGTTATATAGACACTTGGATTCGAATTATGACACCTATGGACTCTTCTAAAAGGCACTGTCCATGTGGAGATTCTCGGAACAATGAGAATTATGCTCGCAGGTGACCAACTCACTCTTGAATGTCAGGAAGTGCACTACAGTGCACCCTTGCATGGAGGAATTGGCACTGCAATGCAGTTATTCCCTTGCAGAGGAGCATTGGTGAGTTAGCGGGTCATATAACATATACTTCAAACCTTGGAAATATCACAACAGAAGCCATGAATAAAATTTTCTTTACTTAGGGCATATAGCAACTGAAATATAAGGGGATGATAGACCCTATTTCATTGGTCCTTGGGATGATGTCCAGTTTGACCAGGTCTTGGGGGATGACGCACAAATTTACCTATAACAAGGATTACGCCCTATATCTATCAGCACCTCATAACACCCAAAGGAGGCTTCACACATCCACACCTCCAAAAAATAATTTTTTCAGTTCCGACAGGTATGCCCTCTCTTATCGTCTTTTAATTCAGCACATTTATCAACATATTTTAATGAAAAATATGCTTTCACTAGGGGTATTTTTTGCAGGTATTATACAGTATGGCAAACCACATGTTACCCCATGCATTTAAGGTTTCAGAGTAGGTATCATCCTACCTTCAACATGATAGAGTCCCAGAGAAACTTTTCATATCCTGACATCGTTTATCCACAAGAAATCAACCATAGGTTCCAAACACCTGACCATGTATATCGTCTCCCCACCTTTCACATGATAAAAATCCTCGTTGGTCGGTAGAGCCCCCCTTCATGGCGTCCATCGCTCAAAGTAGACCATGAATAAAAAAAATATGGTGCCATGGCAATATCACCTCAGTCTGGGAAGCACTTCATGATCATTCATCCACCATGCATCAAGTCAAGTTTTACCATATCAAAGTAAAACCCCTTTCCCAGACTACCCTTTTCGCAAGAAGATCAAACATGCGCCACTGCGTCTTGCATTTGGCCTACCATCCCCCCATGAGCATAGCCCATATGCAATATTTTCCATTTGATTCATCATCCCCGCACCAAGACTAACCAATGGGCCCCCCATTCTCAGCAAAAAAACCTTCCTCATGTCATCAATGAGTGATCTTTTTCATGTTTTTGGGGCACTTGTCTCCTTTTTTTGTACAATCCAAACCCATTTTTTATTATTTTGGCAAGTTACAAAGAAATTTTTTTTTAGGAGAACATCCCCCACCCATCCATCAATTTTGATCCCATGGCAACAATCCATAATCACCCTTGGTCAAAGTTTCACACCTTTCATGCAAAGCTACCACGACATTCATAACCAACATATATCAACCCTGGACGTCCTACCGACTCCAGGGCTTTCCTCATCAGAAATTTTTATGATTGCAGCCACACAACTTTTTCAAGCTCCGACCTTGCATTAGGGGAATTTTTAGGACTAAAATGGGCCTCCTAAGGAAATTATAAAATAATAGTGGAAATAATATAATAATATTTGATTGCATCATCAAATTTTAGAGGGAAAAAAAGAAAAAATTACTTTTTCAACTCGTATTTTGAACTTATCTCCCTAAGGTTTTACTCAAATTTCGAGAAGGAATACTTTTCGGATGAAAAATTTAATTTCCCATCCAAGGAGTACCCATATTGCATACTTTTGATGGACTCTCGTCACGTCAAATGAGAAATACATTAAACGTGTTTGGAATTCATCATAGCTCATACATTGATCGTCTGCCAAATGGGGAAGACATCTTGCCGCTCTTTTAATCCGTGATATAATATTTAGTTCAAATTAAACCGCGTTCATCGTTTATACTTCACGTTCGTTAGTTCTCCACCTCGTGGTTCCGTCTTTAAAGTTTCAACGCTAAATACTCTCGATTTCACGCTAAAGGAGAACTCGCTTCGCCGATACACAACTTCATGCCTCTTCCTTCTAACACAAATGGTTTCATTATGCAAACTAAATTCTAAAAATGGGAAATAAATTCCAATCGATTTCCATCGGTTCAATTCAACCCAGACCCAACTTGCAAATTAAGCTCAGAAGTAATCAGATCAGCTCCACTGTATTATAGTCGCTCTGACAGAGTTCATCCAAACGCAGGGTTCAATTTATATTCAACAGCCAAACTAACATCGATTCCGTTGGTCTATTCACATGATATTTGAGCATATTCAAGATGCGATTGTCAACAAATTATGGGTGCGGCTTCCATACAAATCCAACATCGATTTGTACAGAACTTCAACCTGTGCTAACTGCGCACATCCTCACGAAACTTAAACACACAATTCCTATATTAAGTTCTAACACAGAGGTTGTCACGCATAGATTGCTCGATCTCCTATTTAGCCTCAAGGCCTATTTCGTAGGATTAAGTTCTGATTATACACATTCTTATACTTTTGCTTGTGAAATTCAAGCCCACTCACACAGGAATTTAAATCGACAATTGCACATGCAATACTGAACCATTTCTTATTCACACAGTGAATTAACTTACAAGCCTTTTAGCTGGCTAGATCTAAGCCTTTTAGCTGGCCAGATCTTCGATTAATTGGCCTTCTCCTCTACTCTATCTCCACTACAGTCCTATGTAGCCTTTGCAGTTCTCTATGCAGCCTCACTATTATGCCTGTAAGGCTTATTTTTTTCTACAAAACCCTGAATCGACTCAACTCCTCTAACGCTCAAAACTCTTCATATCTCTAACTCTGAGACTAACACTCTGACAGACAGAGACGGACTCCTAAAATGAGCTTAACTTCTGAAACTGACTATCTCTTCAGGTGCCCATTAATCATTCGGGTAGTTACAAATAATTTTTTCATTAAACTAAAATCACTCGATTTATTTAGTAATTAAATGACCAAGAAAATATAAGACCCCCCCTAAGTCTACCTATATACAAAATATTGGTTTGAGCCTAATGCTCCTGCATCAGACTCCCCAGGTTAAAACAGTTCATGATCTCCTGATCATGTGCTTCATCTTTATCTGCCTAGATCCCATACTTTGTTCTGCAACTGGTTATTTGTTGCAGCATTCTTCTTTCGCATTCCTCCTGGCTTCCATGTCTTGGTCTGCATCTTTGCACTTGCTATGCCCTCACAGTCTGTGATTGTCTTCTTCCTGCTACTGTTTTTTCTCAGCTTTCTTATTGTTGTCCTTTTCTGAGTCATCTTCTGCATCAGTTTTCTTATAAATTCAATTTCTCTGTCTAATCTTCCCTCTGACTACTGGACACTTACTTCTGTTTTCTGCATTCTCATTTCTTCAATTCTTACTGCTGCCCTGTTCGCCACCCAATCATCCATACCCTCTCTACAACAGTAAAACTTTTGCTCCTCTACTGGCAACGCTTCAGCTTGTTGCTCCAGCATTTCTCCCAGCAACACTTCAATCAGTTGTTGCCCTGGCATTTCACTCTCTTCCCTGGATGTTTTCTGCAAACGTTCTCACCATCTCCTTTGGCCAAACAAATCACCAATATGCTGCAACTCAGTTTCAGCATCTTCTTCTTCTGTCTTGGCAATCTTCAGCAATTGCCTTCCTTCTTCTTGATTTACTTCAAGCTCTTCCAGCTTTGCATTTTCATCTTTTCTCAGAGTGAAACTCTGGTTTTCCACTGCTGTAGTAGCCCCAACAGTCTGCCATACAGCCTTCTCCCCAATCTTCTCTTGGCTATTCAAACAAGCTAATTCCTTTATGCTACCAACAGCAACCAACTTCTGTCCATGAGACATGACTGTCTCATATTCTTCCATCTGCTCATCTTCATTCTGCAATAGCTTCTTTTCTTCATCATCTGTAGGAACAACAAGTTCATTCAGAGGAGGCATGACAACCTCACCTTCCTCCTTCTGCAACAATCCATCAACTTCCAGAAAAAATTCAAAAGATGGATTGTTTTCTGCTTTGCTTGTCAACACATCCAATTTGTCAAATTTCAATTCACAAGACCCGATGGTATTAATTGATGACTCAATCACCAATTTCTCTTTCGACAGTTCTAAGTCTGTCCCAAGACTCAGAAAATATTTCCTGGCTTTATCCCTCTCATGCTGCAACCCCCAATTCTGAAATTGAGGTTCTTTCTCTTGTACAGGATTCTGCTGATCCAGCACACTCTCTATCAACTTAATTCCTCCATAATCTGATCTTCACATGAAAGATACTCATCATATCTAGCTTGGCAACAGTCAGCTTCATTTGTCACAGTTCCATCATGTGAACTGCCTTCATCAACACCTGCACTCATACACAACTTTTCAATGTTAAAAACATAAGACCTCATGGCCTCATTCGATGATTTTATCATAAAATATTCTTTCTGTTCCAAGTCTTCCATGCTCTTCAGAGATTCTCCAATTTCTTCAAGCTTTTCAACTTCCAGCTTCTGGCCAATATCATAAACTAAAGCTCTTCTACTTCCAACATGTTGGAAAGCAAAATCTTTCTCCAACTGTGCATGGACATCTTCAAAACATCTGGCTGCTTCATTTTCTTCTTCAGTGACAACATCAACAATTTGTTCTCTCTCACCTGTTGTTCCTACAAACACACACAACTTTTTAGTTTTCAAATCACAAAACCTTTCGGTCTTGGCTGCTTCCTCAAGCACTTCTTCTTGAATAGGTCTGCACATGGAATCTTCAAATTCCATCCCTGCCTCAAGAACTCGGGGTTCTTCTTCCTCTGTGGAGTCTGTAATCACTTCACATTTGTCAGACTCAAGGGTACAAGCCGTTACATCATCTGGACTTGTCCAATAACTCAAGAAATCCCCAATGATTTCCTCCTCAGCAAGACAAGCTTCTTGCTGCCTCAAGTCTTCATCATGTCCTACAAGGTCTCTTGCAGATCTCCACTCTTCATTTGTGCGTTGTTCTGCTTCACAAGTAGAAATTTCTTCTTTCAAATCAGCTGCTCTGAGTTCTTCTCTCAATAAGGCAATCTCTTTTTGCCTCAATCTCAACTGTAATGGTTGCCAATTTACTCTCTTTTTCATGAGCCAACCAACTCTCTGGCTTTCTTCTATCCTTTTCTCCATTTTATAAACTTGCTCTGTAATCTCAGCTATTTCTTTCCACCATTCTTCATCAGTGAGTCTCTTCCTCATGCTAACTACTTTGGCATCTTCCGTCACTCTTCTGTTGTGGCCTCTCTCAGAACCTCTGCAATCTCTACAATCTCTGTTATGGCTCTCAGTAGCCATTCTCTTCCCTAGGATTTCTTCACTCACAAGCTGCACTAAGCCTCTGCAACAACAAGCTCTCTTGCTACAACTTACCTCACCAATCCCTTCCTCCGGATCCGGCTTTTGGCAAGTACTGGTTCACTCTCTCTGGAACCTTCCGAGCACTCTCTTCTGCTCTCTAGGCTTCACTCTGCAACTTCTCTCAAGAACACCTCTTTTCTTCTGTCATCCAACCTCAGTTGGGGATCTTCCAGGTTCTGCCACACTCTTTCTGTACTCAGAATCCCTCACTGGACTCTTCTATCACTGCTCTCAAAGCTTGTGATCTGCTTCTTGCTGAGACTCTTTCCTCACTTTCTTGCACTCTGTATTCTGCAAACAAATCCTTCCAACCAGAGTTCAAATAAGGCTCATCATCTTACCTCTCAAGATCCTTGAATGATCTTGTTTCTTCTTTCACCTGCATTGCATCTATCTGCTGCAATCTTCAGGACTCCCTTTTTTTTTCTTCACCTCCAGATTCTGCACATCTGGGCTATCAACCTTCATTGCATACTTAATCAAATCTGCAACTCTATTAAATAGATTTAAACTTCAACTTTTATTTCCTGTTCAGTACATGTGCACTTCAAAATAAAATTTTCAGAGAGCTAATTAAATTCTAGCTCTGATACCACTTGATGACGGGGCAAAACCCACAGTCCCTGTTTACTCAAAATTTCACTCTCTAGCTGTGTGTAAAGTGCCTCCAAAATTTATTTATTTTTGCACACCCAAGCAATTCACAAATTGGGCAAACTCACACTGTTCTATTTTCTTAGTCTGGAAAATTAGATAAATAGTTTGAGGCTTTTTAATATCTCAATCTGAGATTGAGATATTAATTCAAATTCCTCCTTCAGTTATGAACTCCCCAAGACATACAAAATTACTCTCTTGATAACAACCCCACAAAATAACCAGTCTTATATCAAAACCCTTAGCACATTGTATCAATATATACATGTCGAGCCACCACATTTTATGCGTTCTCAAGGTCGATACTTTTATGGTTCTAGCCTT